>UNSF01000059.1:0-515000 GCA_900538255.1 Ulva mutabilis | reverse complement strand
CCTTTGTCATTGCTGAGCCTGCAATCATGGCCTGTGGACACCCTTGTGCTGCATTTGCATCCCACCACATGCACAGGAATGCTGTTCACAGGCCAATTTCCATATGCGACGTTTATCTATCACGCGGCCGTGCCATCATGTTGATGCTCTTGCGCACGATGGATTTGTCGTGGACAGCAGTGTTGGTTTCAATCAGAATTGTCACATCACGCTAATTTGTTACAGGTGTGCGTGAAGCAGATTCAACATCACCCAGCTCGTAATAGGGCGGGCCGTGTATGGGCTGCGTTGGTCTGCGCGGTCTGATCCATTCCGGGCCGAGGCAGCGCGGCCATAAACCACGCAGCAAGCATTTACAGCTCCCAGAGTGATTCCAGTCCTTGATGTTGTCCGTTTCGGTGTCGTGCGGGCAGCTTGTTGGCCATTTCGGGAATGGACAGGCAGCGCCGCAAGCCGCGGTGGGCTGCGTCTTGCGCGCCATGCATGCAGGACCGTAGCCAGGTGTAGGCAAGAGAATCGCCGCAGGGTTGCCGGACTGTCTGCTCTACCAGCCTAAACTGCCTCGCAATCTGCAAGGCCCTCCTCTTCCCCTGAAGTCACCAGGCGTGCCACAGCATGTCAGGTGCGGATTATACTGTTGCACCATGCCGAGCTCTTGCGTACAATTGGTCTCCGTGTAACAACATGCCACAGATCACTTGGTACCCATTTCGCCCTCTTTTGTAACAAAGTTTTGGCCTTCTTCTTAGTCAATCAACCTTGTTGAGATGGTCTGTCCCAGCGGAGTGCCAGCTCTGATTTGGGAGGTCTACAGACGCCTTTTAACACACGCCTTTTAACAGCCCAACGGCTTTCGACCATCGCAGTTAACAGTAATTGTGCCATGTCATCTGCATGCTCTTCTGAGCATGCGCTCATACATGTGGGGGATGCGGCGTCACATACATGCAGCAACTTGCCTACGTGTTGCGGCGGTCCTCCCAGCCCTTCACACAACGCTCCTAGCCTGGCCCACCCCGCCTCACTTTCAGCAGCGGTGCTGTGGCCGATGCCCGTGTGGATGTGACGTGTTGTCCGGCTTTTCTGCTTTTATTTTTTGAAACCACCAGATTTCCCCATATTTGCACATTTCACATGGCATTGTTCATGTGCATATGTGCTGCAGGTGACAGCAACGGCCCGCCCTACAGCAACAGTGACACCGTGCAACAGGTCCTGACTGCAAACACGTCTCTCCTGGACAACATATACAATTTCCCGCAGACGCCCTCGTGCAACGATCAAGCACAAGTAAAATGTGTGCAGCTGGCGAACTTCATGCGGCAGCTGCTGGGCTGTGCGTTGGAACAGGTACGTCACCTGTATCTCGTCCTTCTTGTTGTGCTGTGCGCACACTGACTGCAGTGCCATCACGCTCAATGCGATCATGCATCTGGTCCGTATCACTGGCTGTCCATGCCAAATACTTGCAGGGATGATTCACTGGCCAAATGAAGGGGCTTGGTGCTCATTTCGCATCCAATAGTTTGGCCTGGACTGCTGCGGAACTTAGGAGTTCTGCCTCCGTCTTGGCATATATTTTGCCGACGATTTGGTTGTCTGTGTGCAAGCACGCTTGTTTCTAGTACAAAACATGACAGCTGCCAGCAGGGGCCATAGACTGCTTGATGTTGCCGGGCTGCAACAGCAGCTGCAACGAGGACTCACCAATCCTTCGTGCAGGGACAGATAGCAACTCTGCTGACCCAGCTTTCTGATGCCGACTCGGACTCCGTCCAACCGAGATCCCCAAACGCTCATCACGCAGTTCAAATGGTGTTCCAGACCATGGCCGACGAGACGGCGGTGCAGTGGGCCCCAGAGTTTGGGGCCGCTCTGGTCGTCAGCAGCCAGACCGTCCCGTGCACACAGGCTATCATCTATGCACTAGGACTGGACTCTTGGGAGCTCCATCAGCATCGGTGTGGGCCCCTTGGTTTTCTACAGTAACCACAGAGCTCTGTTGCCTGTGCAGTGTGTGGCCAGCCTGTTCGTTCCGTGTTTGCCTGATTGCAGTTCTGTTCTTCATAATGTGCGGTGATGCAACCGCCATGCCCTAACTCCGGTGGTGATGCATTCATCTCAATCTCACCTTTTGGAATAGCATGTACCAGTCAAGCTAGGTCAGGCAGGCTTCGCACGTGCATCAGACTATTGCATGCACAACTGCTGCTTGATCGCCGTCAGAGCCAGCTCCTGGCGGCCACCAAGAAAGCAACGTGCAGGCAGGCGGACACAGGCAAATGCACAGCATCTGCACAATGCAACAGTGCAGATCCACTCGTCGTCGCTGTAACCGAGCCAAAAAAGGTCAACTTGAAAAAGATCAACAGCCAAGTGCATCAAGCAGTCGCAGACTGCTCGGCGGTGAGGAAGAGGCACAAGAAGGCACACACAGCAGGATTCTTCCACTACCTGTGCACGAAGGTGACACAGCAGCAAATTTCTCCAGCCGCACATACCGAGCGGCTGCAGCTGTTCAACATGTGGCATGATGCCAAGGCGGCAGGTGGGTTCAGGGATGTTGGCATGCACACCACATCGGAGAAACTGCCCACATGCTGGCCTCTAGTGGAGCAGGTCTTCCATTTTGTAGCTGACCAGGTACTGAACATCCCTCTGGCCCGTTTTCTCGATATCATGCAGCTAGCATTTGAGCCCTGCCTGACTCAGCTGTTTGTGCACTTTGCCTTGACGAGGCCGCTGCTTATTTTAAGCAGATCACAACATGTCCATCATTTCGGTGTCTGTGCCATTGACAAGAGGTTGTCGCAGCCAAGCATTTGAGCACGCACTTGGGGGTGGCTGCAGGTCAGCACGATTGACTCAGCTGCAGCGATGGCAGCGTTCTACGCAGTGTTGGCGCATGGCACCTGTATGAAGCTGACAAGCACGGACCAGCTGGGTGCAGTGTCTGCTGTAGAGCTCGATCAGGCCATGCAAAAGCTTGGGGCTGCTGCCCAAGCCATCGCCAGGCTCGTGCAGCAGCACCCAATGTACGAAGCCATTGGCTCTGCGCTTGCCAAGCTGTTGCGGGCGGCTCGGGAAGGGCTGGACGGCATCATCACACAGCAGCAGAAGAAGTGCTGTGCCGCTGCTGAAATCGAAAGTCTCTCCCACCAGAACGTCATCTCTCAGCTCAAGCCGTTCACAGCCAACTTACCACCACGCATTAACCTCGAAAACTTGCCTGCAGCGGCACCCCAGAACCATGTCGCAAACCTGAGTCCCATTTCCTTCCCGCCTGAGAATGGCGATCTTTCTGCCGTGGTGCAATGGGCACAGCTGCAGGAGCAGGCGGGCATGAAAGGGCAGCAGACAAGGCTGCTCTTGTGTGAGATTGAAGCCACCTTCTTCCAACAAATGCACGAAAGTTTTTCAAACAGCTGGACAGTAGCGAAGGCAGCACCGCTTCCACAAGCAGAGGAGCTGCTGAGGGTGTACAGCAAAGCCCTCAAGCAGTTCGAGGCTCAACACGACCAGCACAGCTGTGACCTCTTCACTGATGTGCTGACTGTCGAGTTCAGGAGCAGGGAGGCTGTACTGGTGTGGATCATGCTGTGCATGGCGCACAGACATGCAGCTGCAGAGTTCCGAGGCCTCCAGAAATACGCACTTCCAGTGCAGCCAGATGACCTGCGGCACCTGGTCCTCCGTGACAGGCGGGCGCTGCATGCAGCCCAGGCTGTGGCCGCATACATTGCTGCTGTCAACTGCAATGCAACAGCAGGGCCAGTCTTCTCTACATTGCAGGATTCTACCAGTGCTCTAGCTGCAGAGTATGCAGAGGGCAGCGCGATTCTTGTGAAGCAGCTTGCCGAAGAGCAGAGGGTGGCTGATGACCGGACTGCAGCTCACTGGCGCAGGGTCCAGGCAATGAAGAAGCGAGTGGAAGAGTTGGAGGCAGAGCTTGCTGCAGCGATGCAGGAGCTGGTGGAGAAGGAGCAGGCAAAGGATGATGCATTTGCAGCCCTCCAGGCCGAGACTGAGGAGGCGAAGGAAGTGGTCAAGGTACAGCACAGCATCTATTCGGACTTCGAGCCGGATGGCAGAGTGCAGCCGTGGCTGGCAGTGCAGCAAGCAGTCACTGATGCAGAGCGGTACGTACAAGACTTGCTGCTAGACCAGGCGGAGCAAGCAGGCGACATGGAAACAGCCGCTGGCATGTCATACCGGGCTGCCATGTGTGCGGTCAAAGCTGTGGGTATTTGCATTGAAGGCTTGCGCAAGGACATCGCCCAGGCGAGGCTGCCACCAGTGCATGTATACCAGGCACTCCCCGATCCGCGGCTGGAGCGGCACGCATGCATGGCGCTGCTCTTCTTCCTCTATCCGCAGCACACCGGCTCGTTCCCGCTGCTGAGGCAGTACTGCTGCGCAGCACAGCAGTGCTTCGCGCCGCTGCCAGCCAGCGCCGCAGGCCAGGAAACGGCTTTCAGAAACAAGATCTCCTGGGTGGAATTCTACAATGCCAGGCAGCAGGAGTGTGATTACGTGCAGCGGGACGGCCACCTCGGGCAGACGGAACAGTCTACACAGCTTGTACTGTTTCGAACAGCGCAGCCACCGCCGCAGCGGGACTTTGGCCCCCCAGATGTGATGGAATACATAACACCAGATGCAGGAGTGTGGTGGCCTATGCCAGAGCTGGCCCACCGGCGGTGGCGGGGCGGACCCATTGCCCGGTACAGCAGCGTCAAAACCATCGATCCCTTCGCGCCCCGGGACCACGCAGCCATTGCAGCCGCGTACACTGAACGCGGCGTGTACCATGAGTGGCTCAAGGTGGCAACAGTCGAAGAGGCCTCCCGGCTGTGCCTGCGTGCAGGCGCCTGCGGCGGCAGCTGCTGCAGCCGGTACCGCCTCCAGGATACAGCGGCGGAGGTTGAGGCGGTGCGTGGGAACCGCGTACTGGCGGAGCAGATGGACCGCCCGCAGGGCATGTCTCCCGAGAATTGGCAAGCTTTCGCGTCACTGCGCGCGTACCCCCTGCAGCAGCTGCGCGTTCTGTGCATCGCGCTGCGTGAGGGGCACCTGCTGCTCAACTGCCCGCAGGTGCGAACTTGGTGACCATGCATGTGGCCTCAGCCAGGTTGCATGTTTGCGTCGAACTTGGGTACGTGTATCGGTGCAAGCAAAGGTTCATCTGTTACTGTGCGCTGTGTGCTGAGTTTGATAATGATGACTTGGTGCTGGGTGTAGGTGCTGGCTGCGGTGCGGACGGTGCTGTACCATGTGGGGCAGCTGGAGCGGGTTGGGCCGACGGTGCGGCGGCTGTGGGAGCGGGACGAGGGGGAGGTGCTGTGCAAGGAGGTGCTGCGGCTGGCAGACGTGATGCAGCCATCGCCCAAGCTGCTGCTGCAAGTGCGTTGCTCCCTCTGCTGACCTGCCGCGCTGCGGCGGGGTTTGTGCGGAGCAGTCCCATGTCATTGTGTGGCCAGACAATGAATTGTCTGGCCACTTGAGACAATGAGACAGTGAGAGAATGAAACAGCACAGCAAAGTGATGCGCCACCGTGGTGCGGGCGACTGCGCAACGCGGTGGAATAGCAGGCATTATGTACGTACATGCTGCTGCCAGTCAGGATTCTATTCTGGCTGTGCAAGCAGTTTTGCATGTGTTTTTGACTGCACTAAAATGGAGATTTTCTATTCTAAAAATGGAACCGGTCAGATTTGAGAATGGAGATCTCAGATCTGACCGATTTGTATGCTGACAGTCACTGCGGCATGCACCTGTCCTGGTCTTGAAGCCTGGCGCTGAATGCTGCGGCGAATGCAGGGCCCGCTGTTGTGTGAGATCGCATCACACCTGGCGCAGCTTTCCGCCGGCGGCAGGCTCGTTGCTCGCAGTTGCATGGCGATGGCCGCCGGCTGGGCAACCCAGATCAAAGCGGAGATTACCGCACTCCGGGCCTCTGGCGACGCCCGCGGAAAGTCAGCGCAGCACAGCGCGGCGCAGACCAAGTGTGCCATTGCGCACTGCTGCGCCGTCATCTGCTTTGGCAGTGCCTCCTTTGACGAGGGCGCGGCTGAGCCGGGCACGCCAGCCACGATGGACAGCACAGATGCTGCATTCCTGGTGCTGCATCGAGCCCAAGCCTACCTGCACACGTTCAGTAATGGCCCGGAACATCTGAAAGGCAGACTGGCCCTTGTGGCCGACCAGTGCGACCTGGTCATGGCTCAACAGAGCCATCGCCTGAATTCAGCGATCGCAGCGGATCCAGCCCTGCTCAGCAGCGCTGTCCGCAGCGTGTTTGCAGACCTGCCGCAGGGCACAGCTTGGCACGCCAT
Source organism: Ulva mutabilis (assembly GCA_900538255.1). NCBI lineage: Eukaryota > Viridiplantae > Chlorophyta > Ulvophyceae > Ulvales > Ulvaceae > Ulva > Ulva mutabilis. The sequence continues at coordinate 508,664 of UNSF01000059.1, read as the reverse complement.
TGCTGGCCACCCAGGATGCCACACGGCCGAGGCTCAAGGCCAGGTGTACAGCATCAACGTGGTCACTGGCTGTGTCCTGTGCAATGGTGTGGCACCGGGCCACCTGCCAGCAGTCATCGTTCAGCATGCAGCGTACAAGCAGCTCTTCCAGAGCCTGACTTTCGAGGTCTCGCAGTTGCAGCAGCAGCAGCAGACCATGTTTCGGACCCGTTGGAGCCATGCTGGGTATATTTTCGCATTCCAACTCAAAGGAGAGGATCTGCACGTGGCAGAATGCCCTGTTGATGCTGCCACAGGCGAGGTGCAACACGAGCTGGAGCTTGAGCTCCTGCCTGGTGCGCCACTCTGTCATGACTCAACCACTCTGCCTGGTCCTTTTCCACAAGCTTCTTGTAGTATGCAAGCCTCCGTATCCACCACCACCCTCCCAAGTACTGTAGAGCTCTGTCTGCATGGCGGGTTGGATCCTCCTGTCTGTGTCCGCTGTATGTCCAGATGCTGTCTTTGCGGACAATTCTCAGGCACAGCCCGCGCAGCAGTATATAATGATCCCATGCTTTTTGCAGGTCATTGCAAGTGGGCGCCAGATCTGCCGGCCAGGCTGAAGCTGATGCATTCGCACTGGCTCTCCCGCAGTGAAAACGTCATCGTACTGCGTGGCAAATCGAGCAGCGATCGACGAACACAGTTCTTGCTGAGAGGGGCCAAGGGGATCAAAATGTTTGACACACAAATCCAGTTGGTCTGCTACTGTGTGCCACAATTCCAGCAGGTATGTCTCCCACTGTATCTCTCGCATGCATTCAGCTTTCGCCACGACATGCGCCAGCAGACTCTTCCATCATGAGCTTGGTGCTCTGTCTGTTGATGCGCGGGCCGTGCACACTATCCTTCCCCAATAAAGTGCTGCGCCCAGAGCAGCTATCACGATGTCGCGTAAGCTGATTGTGATGCCACCGCTTTTGTGATGTTTGTCCGTAGCTACACTGCAACGAACACGAGTTGCAGCCACGACAAAGATGCACTAAAACATGGCGCTGCTACAGGACCAAGACTGGCGAACAGCGCTGGCAGCCACCGCTTCCTTCGAGAGGATGTGGCACGGACCAGGCCCGCAGCATGCAGCCATCCGCATGCTCACGCGGTTTGAAGACGCCCGCTACATCCATGTTGCAACCCAAGGAAGCAGCCAGTCGCCCGAGCCCAGGCCCGCAGTATCCAGTCCTGCTTCCCTGCCAACCGCCGTTTTCTTCCCATCTCCGGCAGTCGTCTTCTTCCACTTGCCTCGGTATCGCCTGACATTTGAGCTCCACCCGGGCTCTGAATTTCTGTCTTGCACCAACTTCTCGGGCTATCACCTGCCGAAGACCGGGTCCTGCACAGGTGGCCCACTGCTGCCACTGCTCCGATTCTCTACATTCCTGGTGCTGTTGCCGTCCAATGACGATGCAACCATGCCGGTCAAGCTCCTCGTGCCAGATGGCACGCTGTCGACCACCAGCCAAGGCGGCAAACTGAGCGCACACTGCAAAATTGACACTTCTGCGTATTCCGCAGAGGCTGGCAACCTCGGCCACCATGCCTACTCATTCCATAAGCGCACTCTCGGCTTTGACACTGCTGTTGTGCATTCACGCCTCTTCTTGGCGGCGCTCTATGCCGCAACGCACTGTGATGTGCCCATCCCGCAGCTGGGCATGACGGGGGGAGAACACGCCCTGCAGCTATTGCGTCAGAGCTGGGTCAACCGGCCCCTCTCTCACGGTGAAGCGAGTGCTCTGATTGCCCTTGCAAAGCTTGCCGGCCATACACCCCCCTTGCAGCTGCTGTGCCGGGCCCTGGCTGAAGACTCGAGGGCACTGGAGTTCCTGCACCCATCGTCGCGAGGATGGACTAGTCTCCCAGCCAGGGATGTCGCGCAGTGCGACGCATTCCATTTGTATAACCAGAACGCACGGCGTACCGGGTCGCTGGGGTTTGTCCATATCCGACAGCAGCTGACGCGCGATGAGGAGCAACGCGTGCGAGGCCGGGCGAGAGCGGGCGTATCAGCTTGCAAGGCGCAGTCAGAATGGATGCAGACGGTCAAATGGGATGAGGTCAGGCTATGCTCTGTGCTAGAAGATAAGCTGGCGCACGCCGTGTGGCAGGAAGAGTTCTTTAAGGAGCTTGCAGATGTGCACAACGAGTACTGCACCCCCAAACCGGCCGGTGTGCCAGTGGCTCCCGGGCAGCTCAGTATTGCACACCTTCAAGGTGATGCGTTTGGGCAGGAGATTGCAGATGATTGTGAGCAGAGCCTGAAGCATTCGCAGCTCGGCAAGGCAGAGCTGCATGTGGAGCCGGAGCGCCTACCAGCACTAGCAGAGCGGCTGAAGTATCTGCTTGTCCTTGTCACTCGGGCTGAGAGACAGCTGGCCGCATCTCTACTCAATGGGCTCGGCTTCAGCGTGCCTGGCAAGTATGGCACAGCAGTGGTAGCGTTCCAGGCAGCGGGGCTGATGGCGCAGCCGGCGCAGGCTGACCTACTTCGCGTCACTGTCTTCCAAGAGACCACATCTGTGCGATTTCGCCTCCTGCTGCTGTCAGTGTGCACTAGCGGATGGCTCATGTCCTGCCTGAGGCACGAGCTGCATGTGAGGTGCCATTTGAACAACCCCGACCATAGCACCATGATCATCGCACCACGGTGATTGCACAAATAACGTCTCCATGTCATCTGGTTTGTGGTGCATCGACCAAAGGCCTGGTTCACATTGCCACTCATCAATGGCAAGCACCACAGCATTCTGTCATTTCCACAGCCCCAGGATTTAATGGAATGACGTCTTGGATGCTCCTGTCAATGTGAGTAGCATGCAAGGAGTATAGCTCAACAGTACATGTAAAAGCACAGCGCATGGCTGTTATGAGGTTGGTGAGAAGCGTATGTGATCGCACGAGAAGGCCTTGAGTCATGCTCGTTGTGGGGCAACAGTACGACTACCGCATTCACCTCATTTATACCATGATCATGCTTGCCTTGCCGTGCCAGTCGTGCCGGTCAGCTTGCACCCTCCCAGGATGGCAGCTTTGCACATCACTCCCATCACTCCACTCCAAAATACTTGAATTGCTGACCACTGGCGATGCTGTGGCTGCAGACACTAAATCCGCTGCTTGCCAAAGACTCCCGCGATGCACTGACTCTGCTCGTGCACCAGTGGCAGAGGATGTGCGTGCTGCAAGACAAGCTAGAGCGCTGCCTGCGCCGTTGCGGCGGTGCTGGCGGCAGCCACATGGATCTGAGCCTCTCCGCGCTGGCTGCAGAGCTGGGCAACGTCCGCACGTGGGACCCGGTCCAGCACCCTGCTTGGCTGGCGTTTGAAGTGCTGCAGGGGCTGGAGATCCGAGAGCGGCAGGCCACGGTGGCGCAGCACATGCTGCAGCACCACGGTGGGCCGGGCCTGGCGGAGGATCACCGGGGGGCCATTCTGCAGCTGAACATGGGCGAGGGCAAGACGCGGGTGATCCTGCCGATGCTGGTGCTGGCGCTGTGTGGGCGGGGGGAGGTGGTGCGGCTCAACTTCCTGCAGGAGCTGCTGCCGGAAGCTGTGGACTACCTCCACTCCTGCCTCACAGGTGTGCCTGCCCTTCTGGCTTGCACTGGCTCCCCCTCCTTCTGCTGGAGCCGACTCCTAGCCAAACAGTGCCTGCTCTGCACGAATTCGTGACGTGACTGACATCGTCTGTATCGTCTAAGTGACATAATGTCCAGGTTCCCTCTTGCAAGTCAAGCTCTTGCTGATGCCGTTCAGCAGGGATGTGGCGGCGACCCCACGGTTGATTGCGGCTATGACGGCCCAGCTGCGCTTCTGTGCGTCCATACGAGCGTTTGTCTGCGTCTCAAGGGAGGAACGGCTTTCTCTTGAGCTGAAAGCTCAGGTGCACCTCTGCGACTCCTACATTCTGACTCGTGCTGCTGCAGATTGCCTGGGCGGATATGATGCGCTCCCAGCTGGCTCATGATCGATTGATTGGTGTTGACTGCAATGCGACAGTGTGTCAGGACTACGTGCGCATGCAGGAGGTGTTCGGCAGTGTTGGGGATGGCCCAGCTTATCAACAGCTGCTGCAGCTGGCGTCACTGCCAACTTTCGATGTGCTGGATGAGTGCGATGAGCTTCTCGCTTCAAAATTCCAGCTGGTGTATGCCTGGGGCTCGCAGCAGGAGTTGCCTGGCCTGGCTCAGCGCATCCATGTGCTCCAAGCAGTCATGCAAATTCTGCAGGATGACGAGTATGTCAGGGACATCTTGGCCGATGGTGCCATCGTCTCAATCCAGCATCACCCCCAGAGACATGGAGCCATGCCAGAACTGAGGCTACTCGCAGGTATGGCAGTGCTACTCTGAGCTGACATGCAAGTGCTACTGCCCGAGTCCTGATTGCACACATTGCGGCATATGCAGTGTTGCTGCTGGCAGACCAGAGGTATGGCTGCGTTCCTTACGGTTGGAGAACCAGTTCAGCCACTGGCTGTCGCACACTACAGCATGCTGCTGTTGCGAGGTAGACGCTGTAACCGTACAATGATCCTGTGTGTTGATGCAGGGCATGCGCTGGACACTGCATGGGGTCAACTCTGTACCGCCATCTGCCGTGCCATGTTCAATCCAGACCACATTCGATCCAAAGCGCTCATGTGGATCACCATGTTGGATGCTTCGCGCCAGAATCAGGTGCTTCGATGCTGCACAGACTCCCTGCACGATGTCCAGAGTTCCATGAATTCGCTGAATTTGGCTGCCAAAGAGCGTTGCCACGTGCTGATGCTGCGGGGGCTGCTAGCATTTGACCTATTATTTCACTGCTTAATGAAGAGGCACAACGTGGACTATGGAATCACAGACCGGTATGACCAACCATGACTGCTGTCCTGAAACGTAAACCGTGAACATCCGTAGGCTAGCTACACCATGCTGGGAAGAAAGAAGTCGTGCAGCCTCAGTGAGCCTGTCTTGATTGCAGGAAGGGAAAGCACAGTACGCACATGGCTGTGCCTTTCCGCGCATGTGGCACTCCTACACCTCGATCCGAGTTCAAGCATCCAGATGTGAATCTTTGCCTTACACAGCTCGCCTACTTGCAGCGTGGCCTGACCTTATTCCAGGTGAAACAGTGCATGGAGGTCATTCTTGGTCTTGAGATCTCACAGCAAGACAAGGTTTTCAGGTGATATCTGGCTAGGACAGACAAGCTCTGAAAAAATTGCAACCAGCGTGGTGGCAGGAAGCCAATGAGCCAATGACAACATGTGTGACAATCGCAATTTGCAGGTCAATCATTTCACGAAGCAGGAGCGAGGGCATGAGCCCAACAGAGACAACAGTGTTCGCATCCATTGAGAATCTGGCCAAGATCGATCTCACCAATGACATGCAGCTGCAGGTAATTTACCCTGTTGATATCGTGCCTGCTACCAGATGCTGCCTAAACGAATCTTCGCAGTGGCCACATGGCCGTCCATAGTGCAGTCAGAACTTCTTTGCAAGTCCTGCTGCTGTCCAGGAGATGATCAGCTTGACCCATCCGTAAGCAAGCCACAGTGCTTGAAGCACCTGACTACTGCTTGACCATGTCAGCAGTACATCCATTTGCTTTGCAGGTGCTGCACGGTTTCTTGCAGTACAACACCACTGCAATCGCTTTCTGGCTTGAGCACTGCATCTACCCTCACGAGACCAAACTCTTTCCAGAGAATCTTCGCAGAACATCGTGGCACATGGCGCATACTGCCACTGGCAAAGTATGCTCCAACATCCTGTGTGCAATCCTAATCAGTTTGGAGCGGTTCAATCTTGGTTCTGGTGTCGCATTTCACAGCAGTGCCAGTTGGTTGGCACAGATATGTACCATCTCTGCTCGAGAGGAATCCCATGCTATTGCAGGTGGTCGGATTTTCCGGCACGAACGACAATCGTTCGCTGCTGCCACTGCAAGTGAGCGCCCAGGACACGGCGGACACAAGCATCAAGGGCACCAATGGCCGCATGCTGCACCTGCTCCTGCAGCCCGGGAAGTGCTCCTTCGCCCGCCTCTCCTCCCCCGAGGACAAAGAGCCTGACCTTGCCCGCAGATCTCTCAACCTTGCCATTCAGCGGGGCGCTCATGCGCTCATTGATGCGGGTATGCTGACCTCCGAAATACATTGCAGCCCACATCTGCCTGTCCTGCGGTTGGAAGCAGGTTTGCACATCTTATGCAGCTGGTTGGGCATGCAGCTGGCTGGGCACGATATCGTGTCTGCGAGGTTTGTGCTTGTGGGAGCAGAAACCCAGCTGGATGGTCATTCCATTTGTTCCAAGTGTCAAGGGGGATTACGAAACACACGACCCAGTCGCACCTGCATATCTTATAGTGCAGCATCAGCTTGAGGGCGGTTTTGCAGGAGCGCAGCTGGCTGGGCTCCAGCAGAATGAGGCGGCAAAGCACCTGCTAGACAACATGCATCACTCAGCAGGCGGAGGGGCCCAGGACTGTCAAGGTGTCGTGTTCTACGCTGGGGCTGGCAGCATGGCGGCACCGGGGCAGTCGGCGCAGGGTTGGTATGTCATGGACCAGCAGAAGCACTGTTTGCCCAAGTCAAGGTTGCCGATCCATGAGGCTGATGCCTTTGTCATCTTTGATGAAGCTCGATGCAGGTGTGTTATAACGTGGACTACAGCGCGTTTACCTGTGTGGAGGCTGCACGGATGGACACATAGCTGTTGGAGGTCCTAATGTGCGCGAGGAACATTGTAAAGGTGGGTTGAGATGTGATTGCGGTGGCCATGTGCAGGGGTAGCGACATGAAGCTACAAGCTGAGGCCAAGGCAGTTCTGACGCTGGGTCCAAAGATGGGCCGGGACAAGTTCATGCAGGCTGCGGCCCGGCTACGACAGCTGGACAAGCGCCAGAGCATCATCGTCGCCGCGCCGGCAGATATCTGTGCCTCCATCGCTGAGGTCTGCCACCTCAACCCGGCAACGGCAATCCAGCCACAGCACGTGCTTCAGTGGGTTCTTTGGAACACTGCGAGAGCAAACGCAAGGGTGTGCATGCAACCCTACTGTTGCTCCCTAGGCCTGGCATGCTGGTTGAATTGCTTTTCTTGGTGTGTTGATGCAACACCCACACACCTGCCGTGCAAAATTGTGTGTGTGTGCAGGCGTTTGCGGAATATCTGTGGCAGGGGAAGCAGTTTGTGTACAGCCTTGACAAACCGGTGTTTGCTGATGAGGAGAGCTGCTGCCTGGAGAGGATGTACGGCCGCAGCGCGGCCCAGGAGTCCATGGATGAGTTCTTGCAGAAGGTATGCATGCTTGCGCCTGTATGTGCAGAGGGCTCATGATGGCAAGCCTGTTTGTTCGCCGGCTGGTGCGGCTAGTCTCATGCTGCAGCCTGTTTACAGCCGATGTGGAAGGGTAATGCGGCGGTGGCGCTGACAGCCAATAGTACGGCATGGCTGACCAAGCTGCGGGGGAACGGGATGAAGCATGGACATCAGTTCAGTGCGGACGCAACTCTGGCGGCCGAGGAGTGCGAGAGGGAGATTGAGCAGGAGGAGGAACAAGAGCAGGAGCGCGAGATCAGAAACACGGTGCCCAAGCTGACTCCAGCGGTCGAGTTGACCTGGCCTAATACACAGGATGCATTGCAGCTCGACTCTGCAAGAGACTTTGCTGCCGCACAAGGCATACAGGTGGGATGCCCTTGACTCTCCTTCTGTACAATGATTGATTCCCTTTTGACCATGTACCAGCAATGGCACCTCATCTAGATTCTGACCAAGTGTTCACTGATCTGCAGCCTGCAGACCGGACACTCTCCGGTCGCCAAGCCCTGTGTGCAATGTGTCTGTCAACGTGCAGGTAGTCGAGCTGAGGAATGCAGCAAGTCACCTCCTCAGTGGGGAAGCGGATCAGAGCAAGGCAGCGCTACTGCCGAAGCTCAATTGGGCAACCAACGTCATCGTCACCGTCAATTTTTTGTCATGCACTGACAGTGGCACGGCCATGGCAGCGCATGTGCGCTCAGCAGATAACCTGCTCCTCTACCCCGATGAGACCATCCTGTTGATCTCCGAACGGGAAGCAGAGCAAGTCCTCTGCTTCATGCGTGCTAACCCAGGTTGCCACATCCGCGCACGCCTGGTCAACCTGGCAATGTGTCGGTGGACAGCTGCGAGCCCGAGTCACCCTTGGCATCTGGTACCTCTGACCATCGGCCCTAAGTCTGGCCAACAAGAAGTCCAGTCGCCGCTGACATATGCTGTGGCGTCCACGCAAATGTTCAATGGAGAGACAGAGTACATCTGTGAGTCTGCGGCGGAGGGAGCAGATGGCAATACTTCGCGCCGTGCAACGGTTGCTACAACGGTGTTCGGGCAGGTAAGAGGGCAAGCGCACTTGGGGGAGTGTGCAGACGCTGCCGAGGCACTGGTGGAGTTGCGGGGGAAGCGGCGGCGCTGGGCAGACTCCGATCTGGAGGACATCTGTGTTGAAGAAGTGACCAGGTCTAAGTTCGAGCGGATTGCGGTGCCTGCATAAGCACATGCCCGCAAACAGCCCCTTGCTCTGCCTTTGGAATGCCTTAGGCTGTGTGAGCGAGAGAATTACAGGCAAACCATCAACCTGTTGGGAATGGCCATCCGCTTGGCACACCAGGATTGCAGAGGTCCTGATGAGCGCAGTGTCAGGCTCACATGGTGATCTGATGATTGCCATCGCAGCCGCACCAGGCTTGACCTGCATGTTCGCATTGTGTCCTTGTCCTCCCCGGGACACGCGTAGCACAAATGCGTAGACACTGTGGATGCATGCTACGAAACGTGGGGACAGGCCATCACAGAGTAGATCATGTCAGTTAGGTGGCTCTAATTCTGGGAGCATCCCTCTGCTCAAGTTTGCGTATGGTTGCCTATAGAATTTGCGTATGTTGGGTCTGTGGCTTGCCTGCAATGTACAATGCCCACACGTGATGGGTTCGTGATTCATTCTATTCTTCGTGATTCTGGAAGGTCATTATCTCGGGCGTGACAATTGTCGTGATGATGCTCTTGACATTTGTGCTTATAGCATAGAGAATTGCTGCCAAGCTGAATTCGCACTGTCCGATATCACAATGATGAATGCACCCCCTGGGGCACATGTGCGCCTTGTTCATGTAATGAAATGTGAGTTCAGCATCACTGGCGCTCTGCTCATGTCGTTGCGGAAGGATCGAGTATGCATGAAGACGTAATGTTGTGTATCCTCACTCGAGTCCAGTGAAATTCACTACGGTGTTGAAGGCATATATGCAGACGTGCCTGGCAGCTTGCCATTTCCAGGAAAACACTGAAGGCATGCAGTCCCATGCACAATGAGTGGCCGATACTGGGAGATGCATCACCTCTGCTCGTATAAGCACCGCTGTCATAATGCCATGCATCCGTGTCACAGCATGTACACAGACCGGAGGAGTGCACTGTGCATTTGTGGCGGCCTGCCTTGTCGTGTCATGAATGATCGGTGCAAGCTGATTTCCCATGGCTGGTAAAGGTGATCACATGGCACATAGAGGGACACTAATCCTTCAGCACAAAGACGAGAGCCATGAGCTGCTGGCAGCAAGGCAGGTGAGGCACAGCCAGAGTTCTGCATGCTCTGCGCCTTGCATGCTCTGCGGCTTGTCGCCAAGCGCGCATGTACTCAGAAATCTACGTATATCCGCATACCCTGTATGTCAGAGTCTCCCAGTGTCCAGCGCTGCTCCCGCATCTTCTTGTTCATCTTGCGGCCCTTGCCTGTGAACAGTGTCGACGTCAGCGCCCACACTGGGTCACACCCTCCCGTGGCTGTATAAAAAAAAATACACTAGTGCTGGCATGGCATGCCCCATGGCAGATACTCTTGCAAGAGCCAACTACTCTGCCCACTTGCATGTGGAGTTCAGTTAGTGGATACTCTCAATGCACACTGGTATGGCGCATGCATGCTGTTCTTGCTTGAGGACTGAAGTCTGTTGATGACCAGGGCGCTTGTGTGGATGCAACCGATTGGATGGGGTCTGGAAACGCCAGTTCTAGCTGCAACGGCTCACATGCTGTGCCGCGGCCATCTTGACGGACTTGCATGCAGTGGTTTGGGCGACACACCGCCACGAGCTGAATGTGAGGAAGCAATTTAACAGGCAGTTTCAAGTGTGGCACCTGGAGAGTTGGCCTTCACGTCTGAAAGTTTCCATATGGCTGCTCCTTCCTTCATTTCCTCCACCTCAAGCACATGTGTACGGGTGACTGCTTCACTATCTTCACTGTTATCTGTGAACACGACCCATAAGGGGAGTTCAGAGAATCGCTCCAACTCATCCCACTCCACAGGCCTCTCAGCACCCTGCACGTCTTCTGTTCAGGTACATCGTGTGGCTGGCACACAGTTGAATCGGGGATCACATTTAAGGTATCATATGTCTTTCTGCATCTCATTGGCGTTGCTTCAGGGGTTCTGCGTCCATGTGTTCCGGTGCTGTGACGGCTGGCGATGAACAAGCATTGATCGTGTGAGCTAGGCATGCGCGATATGAATGACGTGTGTCGGACATGTGCAGCATTTGCAGTGTTGCCAATGGCACCACACCGGCGAAGACACTGCCACTTCAATTTCGCCAGCTGCATCTTCACCGAGCTGCTCCAGCAGGCGAACGTTTACCGCAGCTCCAACCGCTTGCAGGTCTCCAAGATTGGGCGAGCCGTACTTGTCAGTCAGCTGCATGCAGGGGAGCAGATTCTATCGCTACCAGGACCGCTGAGAGCCGGCACGTGATCAAATGCAGTTTTGAAGGGCCAAACCTTGTCAATTCTGACCTCCACTCGTTTGTCGGGATACGTCTTAAATAGAAATACATCCAACTCTTCCGCCTCAGGGCTGTTCAAGAAATCGGAAAGGGCGGCATGAACGGTCTTTGCCCTGCATCCGGCAGTTGTACAAGGGCAAAGCGCTGCTGTTCAACGTGTCAAAGACTCAAACAGCCGTGTCAAGATTGAACTGTAGGGGCTACGTGCGAAAAATCTACACACCAGTCCTCGGGCCCGACCGTGATCTGCCGACGCTCGATTGGCTCTTCATCGTCGAGTTCAAATTCGTCTAGTGCACTCGCTGTTGCTCCGGCTGCTATAGTCCGTCTGTAGCTGGTCAGATGGCTTGAGTGTTTGCTTGTTGGTATGAACCATCTCCATGCGGAGTGCGCAGGCGAAGTTGGCGCCAGCACAGCATGCCGTCGGGCGCTGCTCACGCAAGCAAGCAGGCGGCAGCGAGGCGCATGCCGCATAATCGTGAGCATGGAACAGGATACCATCACATGCCGCATGCGTCAGCTGCAGATTCTCATCACCTGTAGCCGAACGGTGGCACGGTGTTTAAAATGCAGACTCATAGTTTTGAAGGGCGACACAATGATACGAGCGGGGGAATGTATCATCTGCAATGTATCGTCACATTCCAACTTAAGACGCTGAAGAAGGCATGCTAAAGGATCTACTTTGAGAAGAGCCGATGCACGCAGCGATTGTGTACACGCATCTCCTGCTGCCCGAGCAAACGCGATCGCGCACGAGTGCTCGGCGCGCGATTGCTCGCCGGCAAACAGTGGCACTCCCAACGCAGCCTGGGTTGCTCTACATCTCCGTGTAACACATGTGCCAGCATCCATGTGGGGGCTACAGAACAACACCCTCGCTTAAGCATGTCTGCTGTCTACATGTACAACTTGGACCAGAAGTACTAGCGTTGGTGTGGGAATGCATGGGTTGGGCTGGGAAGACATGCAGCCGGCGATTGCAACGTTACCATCAAAGCATCGAATGCCAATGCAAACGGATCGAACGGATGAGTACGAGTACTGTGCGGTGACATTGCGGTCCGATCGACCTGTGTAAGGTTGGCGGGAAGCATGTCGCACACAGCACGGACTACATGTACACTGCACCGCACGGTGGCGACTGTACACTGAGCTAATCATCGCAGCGAAGGCTACATGGTACAGCACATCCTAGTGCCCCCCCCCCCCGTCCACCTGTTATTCCCTGTGATGTCCTAAGAACAAGTCAGTACTTCAAGGGTCAGGTGGCTACCTGGGACCCGAAGACACACTGCACAATACCTTAAACGGAAACTAGATTTCTAAGCGAGCATATGATACTTGTAGATTGATTTGATGCCATGAATCTGCCTATAGAACATGTCATTCGCATACACTCAAACTTGGCCTGAACATCTCACTTCGCTCACATTGACAGCACACTGCTTTGCAATCAGCGCGTGAAGGCAAAGCGCCTTGCTTTTCAAGGACTCACAGATAAGAATGCTTCGAAAAAACGGCTTACCCAACCATGCTTATTAGTGGCTGGATGTAGACTTGCAGCAACCCTCCAACACCGTGTGATAACCAACGCAGAGCTGGCTCGCCGATTATTCCGCAGGTTGCACATTCAAGCCGCTACTTGGAGCGAGATCGAATATTGTCCAGCTGTAGGCAGAGCTCATTGATGGCTTGCACTGCATGTTTCTTTGCTGCCTTGTCATCACCTGCCAAGCCAGTGACACTGTCCAGCCCGACCAGCATTCTCTCTAGATGTTCATTGGTAGCCACGGCCAAGTTGTTGTCCGCTGTCGTCCATGCTTCCGCTGAGGTAGATTTCAATTGGTTCACCTGCACCATTCGTGTATTTCGCCACGGATTGTTATTTTGCGTGTTCATGCGGCAACAAAGGTACAATATGAAGATACATGCTGCCACTGATTGTAATTTTGTGCACACCAACGGACGGTTGCGGCCCACACGCAACAAACATGGGCAGTGCAGAGGTCCAGCGCGTGACGGTCGCGTGGTCAAGCGCAAGGTCAAGTGCAAGCACGCTCGGCGATCAGAGGCATGTTTCGCACCGCGTTGTCATATTTAGGCAAATCTTTGCAAATTTGCGCTAGAGCTGCAACACGCAAGAAGCCAAATGGTAAAGCTGTTTGCGAATTTGATGGTCTGTGCACGACCATTAACTTCACCGGCCTTGTTCGAGACGTAGATAGAGAAGTGAGTTGGACATTATGCTCTAAGAACCTTCCTTTGCTCAAGATAATCGTCTCCGCTTCATTCTGTGCAAAAATTTCGCAAGCACGAGCTAGGACTGTTCCGATGGTTGCCGCGTCCTCAAACTCCGCATCGCAGTGTTGCAACTTATATATCAGCTTGACAGAAACTGTCATTACAAGATGTTCGTGCCTGGTACATGCGACAAGCTCTACATGTCAGTGGCGCGAGGAGCGAACAGGAGGGAGTCTTGCACTGTGCTGCTCACGTAAAAGGCCACAATTCGCAATACGTACACAAATCACGCTAATTCAGTCCGATGCAGAGCCGTGTTTGTGCATCATCAGGCAAATTCGGCAATATTTGTTCTCGTTGAGTCTGTAGGTGTAGCACTTGGGCTCAGCTGTGATTGCTAGCAATTGCTATCGACGTCGTGGTCGACGTAACGCGACAACTCCCGGGGCCAATTGCCCGCAATTGCTCGCTCAGGCACCGCTATGGCGCCAGCGTCGCACGCCATTCTGCACAGCCACTCACAGCACAGATTGTGACGGCCCCGTCTGTGCAGGATAATACATGCTGTGCCATCGCGTTCATTTCTGTCCCTGCACCCGGTTCCCGCACACCAGTGCTTTGAAAGACAGCTCTCGCGCCGGTGCCCCTTGTGCGAGCAGATTCTTGTCATGTTTACGACTGTCCGCCCTCGGGCCCCTACGGCACTGACGCGTGCATGTCGCCATGGCGCTCCACGGGTGTGATGCCGCTACTGCCGACAGTGCATTCACGGTCGCAGCTGAGGAAATTCGATCAAGTCAACAGAGCACGTGTGATTTACATGAAATGGAGCTACGCTTGGGTAAGTCACGGCGGGCGCAGGTCGGCCTGGTATCGCGATGATATGCTGGCGTGCGAGGTGCAGGCAGGTCGCGACAGGACACCAAGCAGGGTCAATCAAGCACCGATCATCACAGCGACAGCGGTATCAGCTGACCAGACTGAATCCAGTGCATCGAAAGCGGGAAGCCAGCCAGCGTTTGAGAATAATCAGCGGTTCTACGTCCCGGATGATGTGAAGGAGCAGTTTGAGGCAGCATGGGCAGCACGGCATGCCTACATGGAAACCCAGCCTGGCTTCATTAGCTTCAACATCTCGGAAGTGGGTGACTCGTACACTGTGACGTCTAAGTGGGCTTCGATCCCGGAATGGGAGGCCTTCAACTTGAGTAAAGAGGCACGCCGGCATCACCTGCCCTATGTACGCCCCCCCTTCCTCTCTCCATGGAGATCCGTTTGTCCCATTTCACGGCTGACACCGCATTTGCGCTGGTGAATCCTGCCCATTTCTTCTGGACTCTGACGTGCACTGCGATTCAAACAACGTCGGACCGCACGCGGATACATTGCTTCATTGCTACTTTTGGCACACTGGAATTTGCATACCGGTGTGCATGCTCCCGACGTATATCGGTGTGTGTGATTTGGTTGATGAGAGGTGGCGGTATGACACAGCGCCAAGCCACAACTATCTATATTGCTTTGTTGCGTATTGATCGGCCCATGTGCTCTGGACATTGCTCTGACGTGAACACTGCTATACGAGCTACGAATCCCCTGTGCACAGTTGGATTGCACAACCTGTTGCCCGAGGGCATTTAATTTTACGCCATGGGGTGGCCAGGCTACCGTTGCTTGGACGATACACAATTGTGCGCCGGCGTCATCACCAACAGTAACCGGCCAACAGTCACAGCTGAAGGGCAGCGTGTTGTTTATGCCTCAGCAGCCCCCCAGCTTTGTCAATGTCAAACTCCACACCACGACACATGCTGTACATCTGGCAGCCCCAGTGACGGCAACCTGCTGGCTCATAAGATGCCCTTGGCGCAATTGGTCTGGTCAGCCGGCTTCAGCCATGGCCGCAGCATATGCAATCATGGGAGCCCTCGCTTCCCCGGCTGCATTGTCAGACATAATCATGCCACAGGATTCATCAAAGATGATGTTATGGTACCTGATTGATTAGTGAGTCATGCAGGGAATCTGGCAGTACGTACCCAAGGTAGGCGAGGGGTTCCCAGAGGACTTTGTTCCGTTCCTGGACATGAACGCCATGGTACAGGCCCGGTATCCGAAGAAGTAGAGAGACGCTTCCTGTTGCCGGGCGCGATGCCTAGACTGCACTAGGAGCTCTCTTTCTTGTGTCGGCATACGACTGTCGATAATGCTGCCCTCCATGCTCACTGATGTGTGGGGAGCTTAGTTTGCCTGCGTTTGTGCACATGTGTTGCAGACTGGCCTGGATCATGGAAACAGGCAACGGCCTGTGTGCAGAAGTGCCATTGACGAATTCTTACACTGAGTTTTGGTTGGGTCTACTTGCAGTTTTCGCCCTGGTGATGTTTTGTGAAAGCGCTGGCCTTACGGGGCAGTAGGTCATCACTGTAAAAATTCAGGAAACCTACCTGATTCAAATTGCAGCCAGGTCTTGGTAGCTGAACTTCGCCATCACCATGGAACACGTTTCGTACCTTCACAATCTATACCCTGCTATGCGTGGTCATTATCCACTGCAGAGCGAAGTGGCTACATGTGACGTTGACATCTTTTGCACTGATTCCACAAGCGTCCACAGTGCAGATTATAGGCAATGGCAAGCACAGTATCAACGCACCGCTATCGCAGCTACATACAATTTTATTATCGTGTCCTTTCTGCAGATGCTGTGAAGGGCTAGAGCCGCGGCCGTGGCGACAGCGTTTGGATTCTTCTGCTCGTGCAGATCTGGTCCATGGCATGGAGTGAGTCAGACATGCGACGAGTCAGCTGCTCGTTCGTACTGCAGCACTGCGAAACGTCAACCTCGCCAAACAGATCAAAAACCGGGCGCAACGTGCTAATCGCCATTCCACTCTTGACTATCCACGGACTCGTGTAAATGGACAGTGCTCGTTTCATCATTTGACCAATCGTGCCAGGCTCCGGGCGAAGTGACCGTACTATGCAAACCAAGACATCCATGAAGCTCTCTCGTCTCAGCGTGAGATCTGGGAGCCTTCGTCGTTGCGTGCCAGTATATATCTCGCTTTCGCGTTGCGAGCACTCTGGGCTCCACCACCGGCTCCATCGAAGTTGCCAGCGTGCAATCGTCGCGACTCGCCAGCTGGTAATTATTTTCCTGCCCTTGTCCGAGTGGCCCAGATCGTGTGGGTGGGAGCAAGCCAGCATAGACATGTCTGCACGTCTCCGCAAACAGCGCGAGCGGTGCCGCGAGCGGTCGACAAGTTGCAGCGCGCTCCTTCATGACTTTACAATTAGCTATCATTCTGGTGTCTCACTCATTTGCATTGTCATGCATCGCTCGTGGGACAATCCACCATGTATGCTGAGCCCATATGTGCACTGTGCCTGTCAGACCACGAACAAGAGCACCGACCTGCATGGACACTTCCGACAGGTGGTTGGCGAGCGAATTTGCATGCACCTGAAGCTGATTTATGCAAGGAGCATGGATGTTCTTCGCTTGCCTGATCAAACGCGCGCAGGCGTTAGTATCCGATACGCTCACTAGGTGGCCTTGGCTCGTCCCCGCAGGAAGCGCCTCCACGCGAGAGTCTTGCACTTGCGTCACACTCATGCTTACATGCCTTACAGCTGGAGTATCTGTGGCTGGCCAATCGTGAGAATGATCGATTTGCGATCAAGGCCACAGCAGCACTGCATGTTGTATCACAGTCCGGCTGCGATCTGCCAGCATGATCCAGGAAGAGGCCAACCTATCCATTGCTTAGGCGAATCTCTACTTATGCTGTGTCTGCAGAGTATTGTTGCTGGTGCAATTTTCGGGGATCAAAGCTCCCACTTGAACCGATGGTATGGCATACTGGCTGCCCTCTGTGTTTCACTCTGCCCAAGCAACGCGGCAGCAATTGATCAAGTTTTAGGAGCACTCCCAGCAGCTGAAAATTATGCTGCACAAGTCTCGCGTCGGCAAAGCTTAGCCCAGACCAGTAGGAATGATCCCCATGCAACGCTATTGGATGAGAGCGAAGATATGTTCACACAAGATGCATGGCTGGGTATGAAAAGGTAAGCAAGCGACAACAGCATCAATGCGCTGCGAGAAGCATGCAGTTGTGGCAAACAATGCTTGCATTGTTTGTCTTGTTTTTGGATGATCCTGAATAGCATGTGTAGGCTGGTGCAGTACGGGCAGTACGTGGACACTCTCTGCGATGTCGAGCAAGCCCCTGGCTGCGAGAACTGCAGAAAGAATCGAGAAGTACTGGAGCATGCTTGGCAAGTGGTGTGCCTACTTGTTCACATGGAACCAATGGTTGTCGTTTACTACAGCACCCGAATGTTGTGCAATCTTGACCATCATGATAGAACAAGGTTCTGTCGCCGAATTGTGGCACAGAGCAACCTCAAGACAGGCACCGTCGGACATGGACATCTTGAGACGACGATTCTCGCTGAATCTGCAGGTTGCAAATGAGTTTTTCGACCCTTACGATCGGTTCTCACAGGGGCAGTGGGCAGGAGAGTTGGAACGCGCTCTGAGATCTGCCGATGGTGTGCCGTCCGCATCGTGCACAAACCCCAAATTCTTTGTTTGACTTGTACCTAGGTCTCTGCACTGCCGAGTGTGGCCCCGACTGCAGCGTTTCTCACTTCGCCCATCACTGCTGCATCGCATGTGCAACTGCCACAGGCTTTTCAACCCAATCAACCCAGCTTTCGTTTGGAAAATCCATGTTGTGGGCATGTGTGTGCTAGCATCATTCAGTCTTTTTGCGTGGTTGTGGATAAGGCCGATGCCCGTGTGCTGCTCACATGAAAGGCGTGCTGCAGCTGTAATGCACACGATGTACAAGTGTGGCACAAGCGAGATGCTTGTAGAACTAGCTGGACATGCAGGCGCGCTTCACACGAAGCATGAGCTGTATGCCACTGCAAAACGCATGATTGCAACCCTTGGGGACCAGTACAGTGAGTATCTGGACCCTGCTGCCTTCCGGGCGGCCATCAAGCGGCCCACCAGGGCAGAGCGCGACTATTTGGCCCAGCAAGCCGTCGGTGCGCCCCCCCCGCCCCGCCAGCATCACAGGCGGACCTGCCGCCCACAGCCTCACACACATTGAGAGCATGCTGCATCGCCCACTCGAAGTGATTTTCGAGGTTCGCCTCCTGTGCAGAAGTTCAAGCCCTTCTTCAGCGTTTCACAAACAAATCCTTGTATCATTACGGGTGTCCTTAACATTGCTAACACTCAAAATTTTCCATCCTTGCAACAGGCCACAGAGTTGCAGTTTGTTTTTGACTGCTTCACTGACGGCCTTCACTCATTGCATGCATGTGTCAGATTTTGCAGACAGCACACGCATGCAGTTGCGGCCCAATGCAACGGCTCACATGTCCCACACCGCAGGAGTTGGCATGAAGCTGGGCGATGTGTCACGTGGGACAGGGCGCGTGGTGGCGGCGACTCTGTCGGGGTCGGCCGCGGAGGCTGCAGGGCTTCGAATTGGGGACGTGGTGCTATCCGTGGACGGCACGCCGGCAGCGCGGCTGGCCGTCAACTCCGTGAAGAGCTACCTGCGTGGGCCGGAGGGTAGTGCCGTCGACCTGGAGGTGCACCGTGCTGCCAGCGTGCGCCCCTGACGCTCCTGTGCCTCACCTGCCCTCCTCTCTGGTCCTCTCCAATGCGTGCCACTGCAATCGCCAATCTGCAGCGTGCGCCAGAATTTGGTGTGGCTCTCTCCGCGCAGCTCTGCTGTGCACTGCAACGGCTGCCGTCATGGCGGGGGGGGTCATTTTGCATGCCTGGGAGAAGTTGTGCCCTGAACAGCGCTGTGTCGTATGCAATGGGAACAGCGACAGTTGCCTTGGCATTGCATCAAACGGATCCATCAAGATCGGATTCAGTGCTGATGAACAGACTCCTCTTTTACCACACCGCAATTTTGCAATCCCACATGCAAACGTGTAGGTCTGCATGGCACTCAACTCCAACCAAACCATTGCAAAGATGGTTACAGGTGATCTCGTTTCAGTGTTGCGTGCTCATAGATTATCTATTGCATGATTGCATGTGTTTGCATTGTGCATCAGAAGAACACTGTCAACTATGTGAAGATGCTCAGAAGATACCTGCCTCTAATCAGCAAGAAGTTGCTGGTTTCCTCATCTCCTGAATGTAGGACCATTACATAGCTTTGGGTAACCTTTCGGGGGGCAACTTTGAAGCATCACGACCCTGTGCAGACAGGGGCATTGAAACGGGAGCGGCTGACATTGCTGCGACAAGCGCTGCCGCAAGTAGCAGCAGCCCGCACTGTCATCCAGGATCCAACAGACCCATCAAAAGTGGCGCAGTACATTAGACTGAACTACTTCTCTAGTGACGCGACCAAGCAGGTGATGCAGGTATGATCTGGTTCTGATATCTAGCGTGTTCCCAAATTGCAATGCCATCACCTTAGCCATCCTGCATCAGGCTGTGCTATAGAGAAGCGGCACCATGCTCGCGTATGCATCATGTTCCACATGCATGTGTGGAATGTGGTCGGGTCCTCTGCAGTCAAAACGCCACGATTGGTGAATGTACTGCTGTGCCTCATTTGTGCTCAGCCACTTATTTCGAATGTTTGCACACACGCAAAGCTGCAGCTTGGCTTGGCCACTTCATGCGTGAGACCAAGAATGATGTCTCGCTACCACATAGTTGTGCCACCACAAGCTGCAAATCTGTAAGCAGCAAGTTGTGGGTATGTGGGGCCATGGCAATGCCTGGATCATGTGCACGCAGCCATCTGCGCGTGCACGACAGCAGTCTGAGGCAGTCGACTGCCTCAGATCAGATGGATCCGAGGATTCAAGAGCCATCCAGGTGGGTCTGCGCTGGGCTCAAATGCCGTATATGCAGGCAATTATGGAAGGGGAGACCTTGGGAGTCGACGGTTACATCCTGGACCTCCGCAACAATCCTGGTGGTGCGTTTTTAGGTTTGGCATTAACTGCATGGTGCTCCAGATAAGATTGAAGGCGATGCATCGAGGCATGCCTTGATTCACACATGCCTGGAGCATCAAGAATTTATCTTTGCTGAACCCTGAGCACATCCGACAATAGCATAGCCTCGGTTGCTGTTCTGTTTTGATGACACAGCGTGCTGTCCGGTTGTACCATTACAGTTCTAGACCAATCGTTTCTCCTTTTCTTACGTAGGTGTGTTTGAGGAGGCCATTGCAATTGCATCATACTTTCTGGACTCTGATGCTGACAGCACTACGCCGAGCCCTCACATCGTGGAAACTGTGAGGAATGTAGACCCGGTGTCACACCGTAACGTCATCGACAACGTATGGAGCGTGGGCACGCTGCCGTCAGAGGTGTTCCCACGCCACGCATGGGGCCTGACAAATCGCCCAATGGCCGTGATCACAAATAATGGCTCGGCTTCTGCTTCTGAGGTCCTTGCTGGGGCACTGCAGGTGTAGTGCTCCTACTGCAGCGATCTTGACATGCCTGTCCAGACATTATGAGTGCACCAATAGTTTGCATCACAGGTGCTACATCTGTGAGCCTGCTTCTGTGAGCGTGTCATCGTCATATTAGCATGCATTGGATACTTGCTGTAGTATTGACATGCTTGAATTAGTGATCCGCTGTAACCACATCTGCCTCGTTCTGTGGACATCCTGTCTCAGCTGTACCAGCTGGTGTTTTGTCAAGCAGCTGTGCCTTTTGGGGGGTTGTGGGCTGTGGCAGTGCTGAACACCGTCAGAGCCTAGCATTGCAGCCTAGCAATATACACCTGCGCCCATGCCGATCGTTTTGGATGACATGCTCTCATTTTTGTTGCTGTGCAGGACAACCAGAGAGCCACCATACTTGGGGAGAAGACGTTTGGCAAAGGGGTTGTGCAGTACTACTTCGGGATGGAAGACGGCTCTGGCATCAAGTTGACTGTGGCCAAATACCTCACTCCAAACTACCGAGACATTGCACTGGAAGGAGGTATTGAGCCTGACCTGGCCTGCCGTGACCACCCACGAGGCATCCTGCCGACGAGTGGCGGAGAACTGGATGGCTGTATTCAAAAGAGCCTGAAGCACTTGAATTCCAGTGAGGGGGTACCCGCAGTTGGTCTCCAGGCGTCACGGTGACACTGTGACGCGCTCTACCTATACAGTGGAGGGCAGGCGCCACAGAGACCACACACATGTTGACGATCATGCCTGGTAACGCTCTCCCATGTGGCTGCTGAGAAGCTGGGTTGTCAACATTCAAGCGCAGAGTATAGAATTATGGTGGCATCTCCATTCACAGAGTGATGGACTGAGAGGGCGATGAGGATGTGATTGCGAGCAACAAAACAACAAATCATCAATAGATTAGGATGTGATTATGTGCAGTGGGTATCGAGCTGCTTTCTGTGATGTGGGACCATGGATAGATGGGCAGCTACCAGCAAGTGAGGCGCCACGTTGCACTGCATCAGACTGTCTGTCCTGAGCAGTTGAACCTAGGAGAGCGTTTTGCGCTACTACCTTTTTCTGTAGGCTTCAAAACACCAGAGAACTAGCTGTTTGCACTTTGCTGAGCAATCGCCCGCCTGATGAATAGTGATGATATATGGCTAAGTCTGTACATAACACCAGTCCACTTTTCTGACATCAGTAGTTGTTACCCAAGGCTGAGAGCGTGCACCATCCCACTGCTCTGCTGGTATGCCTGAGTCCTCATGGCCTCCATCAGATTGTGATGCTTGCCAGCATCATCAGATGTGAAACACGTATCATTGACATTTCCTATTAACAAAGTATGGGCAAATAAGCGTGCATACAAGCTCACCTACACGTTCTCATGCTACATGTCTGCTCTGCAAACTTGCATGTTGCCACAGAATGCTTCAACACACACACTGGGCTGCAACTGTCACAATCTCCACCACAAACGTACAACATGCCACGTACGATGTGTTCATCACCGCGCCCCTTGGGTGCTACAAGCTGACAGTGACTGACCGGCTGGGAACCCATTATCAGCATGCATGGGAGATCTGGACGGAGAGTTAGCCGCAGCCAGGGACTAACTGTGTGGAGGATGCCACAGGCACTAACAAACTGATGCCTGCGACACCGGGATATGTCGGCACTGCTGACTTGTGCACTTGTAGCTATGTGTAATAGGAGTCCTTGATGTTTAACATAGAATAGTTCAATCCACATACACTCCATGTGACAGTGCATCGGACGTGCGCCAATCCTGTGTGCAAACCGGGCGAGATCAATTAACACGAGTCTTCCTGCATGCCATAGCAGGACTACTTTACCTTTACATAAACGGAACATAGCGCCAAGACATCGCTAGACACAGCTAGACGCATCAAGCTGAACAATCAGTTGTGCAGATTATTGGATCCAAAGGACACCATTCCAACACGCTGTGGATTCTCTCCATATGTGCCACTCACAGTGAGCACCATACTTTGATGTAACAAACGGTCGCTACAGAGCGTGTCAAGAGAATGGCGGCTACCAAGCAAGCTCTCATGATTCATGAAGCACCACATCTGGACTTCGCATTGGGAAATGGCTGAAACGTGCTGTGCACTTGCCGACTCACGCCCAGGCCTGCTCTCCAACCTAAGAAACAGGGATGCCAACAGCTGGCTGGTTTTGCACTATGGCCTGCCCAGGTGGAACCTGATTTTCAGGTATATGGTAGTCTGGTTCCACTGCATTGGCAGGGGTCAGCTGCCAATAGTGCTGCTCTCTGCAGCACATATAACAACATCCACCTACAAACACACGGATTGCCATTCCTGGCTTGCGTGATCGGAATTTAAAGGGGCAAGCTGTCGAGTCGGCATCGGGGCAGGTGGGTGTAACATCTCGTGTGTTTCCATTGTAGTTCAATACGCAGCAAAGCGATCAATTCATGACACGCTCAACAATCTCAGGTTGTACTTGAGCAGGGATAAATGGCCGTGCAGTAGCCCACTCTTGAGCAGTGCATGCACACAACGTCAATCAGGATAGCGATCGCCTCGTACCGCAGATCCCACAGCACACAGCCGCAAGAACTCCATCTCCAGTGTAATGACTCTGCACAGGTATAAGGAGTCTACTGAGTTCAGAGAGCGCAGCTGGCGTTCGTCTATGCTTTGCTGTTCGGTGTCATTCGCGTACTTGCTTCACGTACTGCCACCCTTTTGGAGCTGCGGGCGGCTCATTCGCATATTGCCCAGAGCATTGAACCCTTTCAGACAGGCCGGCTGGGTGATCGCTCATTTTGCTTCCGCGCTTGCGGGGACGTCCAGCTCCGTGAATCCTGCGCGCTCAAAGATCAGCAAATCACCACAAATACGTTGCCATGTATAACATATAATGAAAAATGACACGGTTCGGCGGAGCCAATCGCGATCGCAATGTACAATCACAGAACACATGCGACACATTCGACATATAGAACACAGTGTCTACCTGTGTGCACCGTGTATCCTTGTAATACCTCAAGCTAAGCATGGCGTGATTTTGCACATACGCAAGTATGACGTATGCGTGCACAGGGCGCAGCTGGTGGCTCGTGGTCACCATGCAAATTCACCATTAGTTGATGTGTCACTGGAGGGACCGCCAAAGCTGTGTTTCCGCGCTGAGGTATATCCACGGCACTTCTTACAAAGGTTACGGAGTGCACTCTCACGTGCCAGTTGCATCAATGCAGATCGTCTGTAGGACTGACCGTCAACGGTTCGGATGCCAAGTGCAGCGCTCGCCCAAAGCGACAATACATGCGTGGTCGCTTGCAAGAGACGTAAAATTGATGGCACAGAAGGTAGAGGAAGCTATTGTTGAAGAAGCGATCTCATGGTCGCATCTGCACGGCCTGGTGCGCGGCAGCACGTGCTGCATGCTCAGCTACGATAGCCTGCTTTCCAGCGACAGAGGCAGTGCGCTAGGAAACACTCATTGTCCTCATGCAGGTAGTTGGGCAAGGCGACGGTGTTGAAGATGTATCCGTCGTCCACGCTCCGTTGTCTCTGTTCCCGACTCCATTCCCGGGGCAGGAATTCTACAAGGTGCAGCGGACAATGCCAATGTTCTCGCTTTTGGTGCAAGCCATTAGTGAAGATAGCTCGTACTTGAACGGCACTTTGAAGCTGGCCGCCAAATACGATACTTTCACCGGAAAGCTCCTCGCTCTTAACAATGAGACAGCTCAGGCGCGAGCACAGTTCGGCTCACCGATCAATTTGGGGCTACACCGATCAGATTACATGCTAGATGGTCCGTCTGGAAAGCTGTTGCAGGTGCGCTATGCGCACTCTCACGATCGCTTCGCGGGACCGTACACGTACAGTTCGTACAGCTGTACCACGTGTCTGGCAGGGCCGCACGCACGACACGTTGTTGGCGACAGAAATGCACATTTATCGTCACACTGGCCCTGTATCTCAGGCACACAAAGTCTTAGCCAGTGACGCTTTGCGCGTCATCTACAGCAGGCTTGCTCAACAAGCATTCATACCCTTGTTTCACACTTCGCCGCCCTGCCCGAGCATGAGCTTGTGACCATGAGCTTGTCATCAATCTAACTTGGAGAGCGCCTTGCATGAGTTCTTCCTTGGAACAGCAATGCATGTGGTCGTCTCTCATACCCAATTCACGCATGTCGGTGGCATAGAAGTGAGTCCCGCACATGCAGGTGGAACTGAACACGATTGCGGCATCGTTCGGGGCGCTGAGTACTCAGTTGAGCGGGCTGCACCAATACCTTATCTCACGGTATCCAGCTGCAACTCCAATTCAGCTGGACCAGCTCCCATCTCAGAACACGCTGCACGGATTTGCTGATGGCATCGCCGCTGCGCACCGTGCCTTTTGCACGATGCACAGTATAGACGGTGAACAAACAATTGTGGTATTCGTCGTCCAACCTGGCGAACGCAATGCGTTCGATCAGAGGTGGCTTCAGGCCAGCATTTGGGAGCGGCATCGGACCCGCGTCGTCAGGATGTCCCTAGCAGAAATAGCTGCACACGGAAGAATCAGCGAGTCTGGCCATATGAGGTGCGCTGCCTGCAGCACCTCTCCCATGCTGTACCCTGCCTGCCCTCCCTACCACGCCTGGGAGGCAACGCCTACTTGAACGCCTGCCCTGCTGGCCAAAGTAGCTTGCATGCATACATGCAGAATTTTCCAGCCTCTGCAGCACTTTCTGCGCAGTGCCTGCTGTGTGGCGCATGGGCAACACTGCAAAGTATGCCACTAGCCGTTCAGGACTTATCCATGTTTAGGGCATTCTCTTTGACAAGAAGATTCCAGACTCTGATGCCAGGGTAGTGCACTCTTGCCCAGTCCACCTTGCTGTTCTGTTTGTGCGGAGCAGTTCTGCACCCTGAAGCCTGAGCACATGCGCTGCACTGTTTCAATCGTCAGGGACCCCGTACTGCCGCAATTGCACTGCGTAAAACTGCATGCTGCCATATCAGAGACTCGCCAGCTCTGCGGGCGTGGTTTGGCTGCATTTGCCCAGCTGCCGTTGCCACATGTGACTCTGGCTCTGCTAGCTTGCAGCATCAATGGCAACACTGTGTCAGTGTTCTACTTGCGGGCGGGCTACACACCGGACGACTACCCAACACCCAAGGAATGGCAGGCAAGGGAGATGATGGAGCGGTGCACCGCTGTCAGTTGCCCTTCGGTCGCCTATCAGCTTGTCGGGGCCAAAAAGATTCAGCAGGACCTGGCTGCAGAGGGTGCGCTGCACAACTGGGCCGGTGCCTTGCCTTGTACTGTGACCAGTGCGCTCAGCCCTGTCTGCCCGGACTGCTTCGGTCGCAACATGCTCCCACCAGCTTTATTCGGTAGGCTGCTGATGAGAGACTTGCGTTTGGTGCCCCTTGCTAGGGCGGGTAGGCTGGCATACCAGGCCGTGGCCATAACAGCGTATGTGGT
The DNA here is from genome assembly GCA_900538255.1 of Ulva mutabilis. Classification (NCBI taxonomy): domain Eukaryota; kingdom Viridiplantae; phylum Chlorophyta; class Ulvophyceae; order Ulvales; family Ulvaceae; genus Ulva; species Ulva mutabilis. The sequence continues at coordinate 482,611 of UNSF01000059.1, read as the reverse complement.
CCAGCTCAGCAGCTGTGGCGAGGCGCATTCGCTTGTGCACGGGCAGTGTGACAGTGGGAGAGCAGTCGCGTATCAGTATCAAAGCTTAGGTGGAGGCCACGTGGTGCTGGGGCATGTAGCACACAGTGTGCGTGATGTGATGCAACGGACACACACGCCACCAACACACGCTATTAGTGGCGTGTGTCTCCGGTGCATCAAACGGCTCTTCTCACCATGGGCCAGCCTGAGCATCTGTTGGGTTCTTGCATAAGTTTCTCCCATGTGCATGTGTTGGTGGTTGCACAACATGCTGTGTGGCTCTGCATAGCCTGTCACTCGCTGCTGCAACGCGTTACAGCCTGCTCCCCTGCTGACATCACTGATCAATCACCTTCCAATTCAGCTGTACAGACAGTGCCATGCGTTGTGCACCACATCAGCCTGAGCGCGCCATAGCTGCGGGCACGGATATGCCATCTGGGTGTTCCTCAAATGAAACACATGGCGGCAGTTGTGGTGGTTTGCGTGCATGGATGCACCAGGTGCTTTGAATTGCCATGCAGGCAGAGTCGAGAAGTTCCTGTTTGATGCTGGGATGGAATCAGAGATCCGGGCGTGTTTTGCCGGGCTCTGGAGCCTCGATGATCCGTCAGACGACGCAACACGTGCTGTCATGGACAAGGCGATTGCGTCACCAGGCGACTATGTTCTGAAGCCACAGCGTGAAGGTGGCGGCAATAACCTGTACGGTGTGTACCACACCGCTTAGCTGCTTGCAATACCAGAGATGATAATGGCCGGAAAGCGAGTCACCGATTGCGGTTCGGCTGCAACACACGCGAGTTATTGGAATTGGCTGCATGTCTGGACTTGCTGTTACCTCAGGCCCCCTGCTGCTGATAGTGTTGACAGTGGCTGTGAGTCCAGTACCTGTCAAACTCAGGCGCTTGATGCAGGACAGGAAATGGCGGCGAAGTTGCAGGAAGGCAGTAATCTGGCAGCGTACATCCTCATGGAGCGCATCAAGCCCGCGACCAACAGGTCTGTCATGGTCCGGAACGGCAAGTACGGTGTAGCGGACACGCTGTCAGAGCTGGGTGTGTTTGGTGTCTTCGTCAAAGTCCAAGGAGACATTGTCGTGAATGAATGTGTTGGTCACTTGGTCCGCACGAAAGTGTCCACATCGGACGAGGGAGGTGTTGCGGCAGGCTATGCTGTGCTTGACAGTCCGTATCTGACATGAGATGTCTTGGGCACTCAGCAAAGCCAGCGCAAATCATGCTGCTAGACGTTTACCTGGGCATGGTTTGGCCGGTGAGAGTGGGCCATGGAGGGTTGCATAACGGGGCATGATCTCCGGCCTGATTGGACAGCATGCGGGCTGCCTGGGTGCTGTTGACCTCCTAGGTGCAGCCTGTGTGGCCTGGTGTGGCGCAAGCCACTCAGCCGCAGCCGAGGAGAGGTTGTGTGGGAATTGGCAAGGCGGCGTGACCACGCTGGAAGAACCGAATGAGATGCTGCATTGTGATGATGCGTACTTCGGTGTACACCGACATGTGCTTTGTGAGTGGTCGATCCACGGAGCAGATGGGCGGTGTGACAGTACTGTAGCTTGGTGCTGAAGCGGATGCTCTGGTCATTTACACATGGTTTGATGTTAGTCTTCAGCTTACACATATTGGTGCCTTCACTAACAGTGTGTATGGAAGAAAAATCATCCTTGAAACATCCGCATAGTACTACAGTGTGCTGGAACAGCGCTATGATCTCCCTCATGCAGAACACTGAATGGTAATTTAACATGCTGCCAGGACAGAGTGGTGATGATGCCATGACACCAATACATGAGCAGCACAATATGTCACCTGCCTGCCTCGTGCCGAGTCTTTGCAAGATTGCTTGTACAGCATAGGTGGTGTTGCTGCGTTCCGTGCCAGATTCTTGCCACACTGTACAACGATTGGCCAGCCTTGCAAGCGGCAGGGGCTATCGTTGATATTCCAAATTCCGACAAGTTCAGGGAGGTGTTTCGCACTGTAAGAGAAACATCAGAGGCAGAGCATACAAACCGACAAGCGCCGAAATCTAAACTTCTACTCCTTGTGCGTATTGAGGCGCAAATAAACTTCAACATGCACGCATACTTCGCAGGGGCAGGGGCAGGAGCATGGTGTCAGAATACAAGAGACACAAGTATGCAGTGTAATCACCGATCCCATGCATTCCAATTTGCTAGGACCGTGTTGTGTCCATGTCTGTCCTCCATGCTGGAGACGTGCAAATGCGGGCTGATCAGCGTGCAAGCCGCTTCACCTTGCCAACCACCTCCTACTCGCAAATCAATGATAGAGACGAGACGATGCATTTGTATGGAGCTAAACGTGTCGGGTGCTGGCGTGATCGACCGTACCACAAAACACGTGATCCCTTTACCGAGAACATATCAGTGCCGTCGCGACGACGCGTCGTCGTCGTTTCCTGATTTCCTTTACGCCAGCACCATGTATCCAAAACTGCCTTAGGCAATTGCGATTGTTCACGTGTATCACATCACATCTTTTTTAATATTCCTGTAGCGCTCCATGTGGCAATGGTGGCACTACCCATCAGCTGATTAATCGTGCCAAGGCACCTGCCTGCCTCACCTTCACTGGCATACTGCACTCCTACCGAGCGAAGGTCAGTATTGAGGCCAAAATGATTTCACGAGTATGCATAGCGACCGAGTGCATAGCGACCGCGTGGGTTGTGTCAATGTATGACTAGGGTCTTGTCAATGCATCGAACACACAGTTGCCGGAGATGCATGCAGATACAGCTGCACACGGTGGCAGGGAAAAGCAGCAGCATGCTCGCTCAGAAGTGCAGACAATCTCGAGGATGGCAACCCTGTTTTGACCACCCTCAGTTGCCAAGTTCTTTGCGAGGCCGTTGTGGTGCTGTGCAGTTCCCACGGCAGGCGACAAGGAGGGCACTGCTTCCTTATGTCATGGCCGCTGCAGCATCCGATTGCAGTGTGTACCCAGGGCACATCATGGAAGCTGCCAGTCTTTCGGGGCCTATGGATGTAGAATCCGTGGTGTTTTATACGCATGTACTGTGCCCCTATGCTGAGCGGGTGTGGTTGGCCCTCCTGGAAAAGAACATCGCACACACACTTGTACAAGTGGACCTTTCCGGGAAACCATCGTGGTACAGACGCCTGAATCCCCGTGGGCTAGTGCCATGTCTGACATGTAATTCAGACACCATAATCGAGTCAGAAGATATCTGCAGGTCCGCCCCTGCTGAAACTCAGATGTGGCCTTCCGTAGTCTATGCCACAGCTGATATCTGTTCGAGGTGATCATCGACGAGGGCATAGCTATCACATGGCATTTAAATCTTTACATGTCAGTTTCAATTTCTCATGTTCTCGACCGTGGGTAGGCAGGTGTTTGCTGCCGATCAAGACTGCTTACAGCGTTTCTGTCAATTAGGGAGGTCGTTGCAGCGCCGCAGTGTCCCACCAACAGGGTGCTGCGTGTCGGCCTCTGGTCAGATCAGGGGCAAGGTGCAGGTGGATTGACGCAGAGTTTGATGGCCCAGCATTGATGCCTCCAGCAGGCAGCTCCAGCAGGCAGACTGCCGAGCAAGCAATCAGCCTGAGCTCCAATGTTGCATCAGTTTGTCTCAATGCCATCAGTGCAAACAACCGTGCATCGTGGAGTGTGGGAGCGAATGCTTCTGATCAGCAGCTCAACTCGTTTGCATCCGCATGCAACAAGCTTGGAGACATAGCTGAACAGTCCAGTGGCCCATTTCTGGTGGGTGAAAGCCCTGGAATTGCAGACTTTATGTCGTGGCCATTTGTTAACCGTGCTCTATTCTGTGCGAAGCAGTTCAGTGGCTTTGATGTTGGTGCGTCTGACAGCCGCCTAGGTGTGCCCACCAAAGCATGGATCGTAGCAATGCAGTCCCGTGAGCAAACCCAGCTGACTCGACCAGATGAGACACTGTTGCGGCAGGTGCTAGAGAGCACCAGGAGGCTGGACTGGTTTGATTACCAGACAGCAGCAGTGGACAGGCTCCACCCCCATCTGAATCCGAGTAAATCCTGTTGATTTGGTGCTTTAGACTGCCGTACAAACAGCTTTCAGGACAGCAAACCTGTACCTGGTTGGAATATGCCGGAATGGGTGGCTTCCATATGTTTCTGCCCATGCCATTCGCGCTACTTTTAGACAGTTGATGAATATGTCCTCAGGTCAGGCTTGAGATTCCGACCAAACTGCAGGCAATTTCGAGTGCGGCAGAACCCTGGACGCTGTATATCAGATTTGCCGTAGGTAAGCGGACTGCACAACCATTGCCTTGTATAGGGGCGTGTACACAGTGCCATATGTCCAGATGATCATGATCACACATTGGATCGTAGTTTTGCTTGTTCACCAGCTGCCGCAGTGCTTGGCTTAAACCAGTTCGACTCTGTTCGATGTAATTTGCGCTGTGGCATTCATGACAGCATGTCTGCACGTGCTCCTAGTTACATGGGTGGCCCAGCATGATTTCCAGACAACTTAGCAGGCAGAAGTCTGGTGTTCACATTTGAAATGCAACGAGTATTTGTTACACGTCAACGCGATTCAAAAGATCTGTGAAGCTGTGATTGTGTCTAGTGTCGGAGATGTATGGGCTGATGGCTACGATGCTAATCAATCGTCGATTGAGCCATGGCAGCATTGCATGTGAGCTTGCCAAACGCTATGCAGCATGAAGGTATAGCTGTTATGACACAGCCAGAACTTGCCATGTCAAAGAAAGTCCCAGAAGCATCACAGGCTGCATTACGACCTCGACAGCCTGTGCACTTTACCATATCACCCAACCGGTGGATGTGCCTCTGGCTGGAGGGATTGGGAAGCACGCCAGATGGGGTTGCGCAGTCATTGAGTTGTCCTCTACAAAGCACACAAGATGGTGAGGCTGCCACGGCCATACAAGTACCTGGCTGAACAGGAGATAAAGAGATCTGGATGCTTTTGGAGGCACGCGAAGAGGGGTAGAGACACAGCTGAATGGATAGTGTAAGCGCACCGGCCTGCGCAGAACACAGTGAGACTGCGCTGGTAGCACCAGTGTGACCAGCTTGCTTCAGAGCTGCGACTGACTGCACTTGATGCTGGCACGTCTGCGCCTGTTCCTATGTTGAACACACCCGCCTAGCACAGAGTCGAAAATGCGAGTTTTGGGCATCATGCCTCACCCAAACCGGTCATCGCCCACAGAGCCCCAACGAATGGGGCAAGACAGAAGCAGTTGCGCTTGTGCCAGGTGCTGCTTGCGTCCAACACCTGTGTGCTGTCAGGGCATGTGAGCGGCGGGCTGATACAGCGGTTTGCTCGTTGATGGCAGACACAAATCACTTAGTACAGCACAGGCGCCGTGTGCTGCAGCCATCCCTCTGTGTCGTGGTCTGCGCGCCGCCGGGTATCAAGCACCCGACGAATCGTTAACGAAAGCCTTCTGTAGTCTTGTCCTCTGTACACCGTGCAACCATCGGGCATTTCCAGGATTTTGGTCTTTGCGATTCCATGTCGCCACCTGTACCTTGCCTCACCTGACATCATGAGACAGCTGCGTGGCTTCAGTAGCAGCTTGTGCTCTTCTAGAATTTCTTGGCATTGATTCGTCGGAATGGCAGGCTTCTTCAGTGTCATAAAGATGGGACTGAGAAGGGAAACAGTCATGATCGCATCTCCAAAACTATTCGTATCCTCAAAATGCGAACTGATTCCCTGCAGACCGACCTCAGACTTCAGGTGCAGTCCCTCAGAGGCCGGGAAGCAACCGCCGGTGCCATGCATGTGCATGGTGCTGCAGATACGAAGGCGAGATACGTTACAGATGCATGCTCCACAAGGTGGTAGAACACAGAGGCACGATTCATGGCAATGCACATGGTGCTGCAGATACTGCCACAAGCATACTGCCACAAGCATACTGCCACAAGCATACTGCTGTAGCATTACCTGATTTGCCACATACTCATTCACCAAACACTGGTTTGGCATGCAGTCAGTGTTTCTGAACACGGGACAACTGCTGTATGGCATGTCTGTCACAAATCGGTCCACGAGCCAACGCATTGGCTGCAAGTCGAACTGATGGCCAGGCTTTGAATATGTGTCATTTGGCTGCACTGCTGTCACATCATGAGTGGTGTGATAGTATAGCTCTCCCCAGAACTGCTGTTTTCTGTGAATCGCCTGCATGCCATGCAGGGATGTGCCGCAGCGAAATTGTCGATATCAACACAGCACGAAGCAGCCTTTCAGATGACACCACGGAGACATACCTCAGAGAAGGGACGGCTGTCGATAAGGCTTACAATCTGAGCTTCCTCCTTGGCACTGATGAAGTTGTCGAAGTAGTACAAGCCGGCGACGGGCCCCGCATGATCGACAGCGCTTGTCGCGCCTTCCATGGCTGCTCCACGATAGCATGGCGTAAACAAATGCTACTGCGTAGTGTGAATTGCTACGGGATGGCCAACATGTATGCCTGCGTACCTGTGTAGATCTGGGGCTGACGCTATTCAGCTCCGCACCTCCGAGCGCCAGATTCAGGCAACGCCACCTGCCACGTGCTTGTAGAGCCTGTGGCCACCAACACAAGCGATACTATGGAACTTCGAACATCAACGAAAATTGCACTCGATCACATCTATGTGCCTGATATGTATTTAGCTTCAGACAGTATTGGTGCGGTGGTCCACGTACATTCATGCGCGTAAAACAGACCCGAACCAGGCTCCCACGACTACTGCTAGCAGGCATGCCGAAGATCAGCACGGCTTCCGTCCGGGGTCCACTGCGATGTGCAGTTCGTCCCAGCACCGCAGCAAGGTGTGCAGCTGTCGTGCCCCATGCTGTAGTGTGAATCAAACCAGGTGATACCTGGCATCCAGCGGCACTGACCGTAGCCTCTAACGAACATGACACTTGCGCGACAGCCCGCGTTGAGACCGCACTCCAGGCCAACGACGCATGTGCGCATTTTGCAGGCCCAGCCGAAACGTGGCCATGTTTGCTGAGGATCCGGACAAGGCCCAGCCCAGCACTGAAGACACCACCACGACTGCACCACCCACACCTGCACCCGAGGCGACCTCTAGCTCGGGCCTGAAGCCAGGACAAGGGACAGCCATAGTAACAGGGGCAATCTCGCTGATTCTAGGGGTAGCATATATTGCCCTCACATTTGCCCTCGACTCACGAGGGGGAGGGGACCTGCAGCCCCCACCTCCAGAGGCATTCATGTGGATATCCCGCCACTACTAAAAGGAAAGGAGAAACGGGGCCGAGTCCATGCACGTTGAACAGTTATCCCTGCATTGCAGCGGTTCATACAGACGATTTTATCAAGGCTACTTTTGCAAAATCATTAGTTTGCGCTGGACAGGGGACGCATGCTAGCACGGCCGAGCTCTTCTGCCACATCTGACCAATAGGGTATGATGACGTGGGATACTTTCCCTGTGCTTCTCTCGCTGCCACAAGCCGCCTGAGGGGAGATACTCGCGTAAACCCTCGGTAATCGCCTTGAACCCTGCGCATAGGCCGAAGCTCTGTACAGATTTGATCAACACGAGCGCGTGCGGGGCCCCATGTTGTCGCGCCGAATCATTGACATACGTTTAATGGCTCCTGCATGAGCACATGACCCGCTCGTCTGCAGCCTGACTCGCTGCAGTTTAGCTGTGTGTGCGTTATAAGGCCTAAGTGCAGCACCGGTCTTGCATGCATCTAACAGCGCAGCACCATGGTCACCCCTGTATATGGTCGCCCCTGTATGTGAGAAAGGCTGCGTGTAGCAGTAGCTGCGCTGCAGCCACACAGCTCGCGAAGAAGGTCACATTCATGAATATTCAGCTCACCACAGCCTTGTCATGCATATACGTAAACCCTGGACTGTACAGAAAATCGTTGGCTTGCGTATGAGCAGATGCAGGCAGGCAGCATCATGGAGAAAAACGCTGACGATAGCATATGCGGTCCTAGACAGAAGCCTTGGCATACGTGGGAGTGCCCAGCCGCATAGGCTGCAGAAGTGCCTTTGGCTGGGAACAGACTGTGGCTGTAAGAGTGACCGGTGTACCAGCTCTCATTTGTGCGAGGTGGATTGAACTTTGAGTTCGCATCCGCTTACACATACTTAACGACGTGATAAATTGGCATAAATCGGCATGAATCGGCAACTCTGGTCAGGCAGAATTTCGATTTGGTCACTCTGCTGCCACAGCCAGCCCGATGATGTGCGGGTCGATACTCTCATTAGCAAAGTCCCATTGCACATCCCGGAACATCCCATTGCCTTTCAGCGGGTCCAGCTTGTTGAGATCCAATGCTTGAGCCGCGCTACCCACCAGCGACTGTAGTGGTGATGCAAAAGCCCCATCTTTCACTGGCTGAATGAATATCAACCTGCATCAGAACAGCGATACCAGCACCCTGCTATGACATCCGCCAGATGGCACCTCGTTGCAATATCCGTTCTCGCGCTGGACAGACCATGGCCAGCATAAGAATGCGCTACAACATGCACTACACCCTCGATCCCGTCAAAACTGGACCAACACAAGGCCGTTTCGAAAACATATGGACCATGGGTATAGCAATATGATGCAGAATTCGGTGCATTTGGTCACAGTGCATTCGTTCCTGGTTTACGCCTACCGCAGACTTTTAGACAGCACAAAGCAGACACAAAAGCAGCGCCATGCCTGCCGCCTGGTTTGAGGACTGCATGGCAGTCTTTCAGGAACGCGCTCATGTCCTTCACTTCCTGCAGCGATGACAGTAGCACGATTGCGTCTGCGCTGGACTTGACCATGCGGCCCAGTGCGTTGATCGGCTCCTTGCGGCACTGCACAGGCACCCCCGCCTGCACGCCAGCTTCCTGCAGGAGCCCCTCCTTAGCATCCTCATTCATCACTGTCACCTGCACCCGCAGCACTGTTCTTCAGATGATCCACTGCTCCCCAGCGGACGCTGGCGCCCCTTTACCCATGATTGCTTACAGTATGTTGCTGGTAATCGTCGGCAGAAGCAGGAGGGTATCTAGCAGGTGGGGCACATTTTGCCTGTCGCCTGGGACCCGTGCGCTGCTGCAAGAACCCTACATGGCTGGCTCTTCGCAGCATTCATATGCCAACCCGCATTCCACAGCTAGCAGATGCATGTGTAGATATGCATAATGGAGTGCACACATGTGAGGCTATTGTCTAATCGTGTGTGTGTGTGTGTGTGTGTGTGTGTGTGTGTGTGTGTGTGTGTGTGTGTGTGTGTGTGTGTGTGTGTGTGTGTGTGTGTGTGTGTGTGTGTGTGTGTGGTGTGTGTGTGTGTGTGTGTGTGTGTGTGTGTGTGTGTGTGTGTGTGTGTGTGTGTGTGTGTGTGTGTGTGTGTGTGTGTGTGTGTGTGTGTGTGTGTGTGTGTGTGTGTGTGTGTGTGTGTGTGTGTGTGTGTGTGTGTGTGTGTGTGTGTGTGTGTGTGTGTGTGTGTGTGTGTGTGTGTGTGTGTGTGTGTGTGTGTGTGTGTGTGTGTGTGTGTGTGTGTGTGTGTGTGTGTGTGTGTGTGTGTGTGTGTGTGTGTGTGTGTGTGTGTGTGTGTGTGTGTGTGTGTGTGTGTGTGTGTGTGTGTGTGTGTGTGTGTGTGTGTGTGTGTGTGTGTGTGTGTGTGTGTGTGTGTGTGTGTGTGTGTGTGTGTGTGTGTGTGTGTGTGTGTGTGTGTGTGTGTGTGTGTGTGTGTGTGTGTGTGTGTGTGTGTGTGTGTGTGTGTGTGTGTGTGTGTGTGTGTGTGTGTGTGTGTGTGTGTGTGTGTGTGTGTGTGTGTGTGTGTGTGTGTGTGTGTGTGTGTGTGTGTGTGTGTGTGTGTGTGTGTGTGTGTGTGTGTGTGTGTGTGTGTGTGTGTGTGTGTGTGTGTGTGTGTGTGTGTGTGTGTGTGTGTGTGTGTGTGTGTGTGTGTGTGTGTGTGTGTGTGTGTGTGTGTGTGTGTGTGTGTGTGTGTGTGTGTGTGTGTGTGTGTGTGTGTGTGTGTGTGTGTGTGTGTGTGTGTGTGTGTGTGTGTGTGTGTGTGTGTGTGTGTGTGTGTGTGTGTGTGTGTGTGTGTGTGTGTGTGTGTGTGTCGCCTGCTGTACGTGGCTGACAGTGGTTTTAAAGCACTGCTGCCGTGGTTTTAAAGCATCGACATGCTGCAAACTTGCTCAGGAATCGATAAGACTTTGCGAGAGTCGGCATGACACTGCTGCATACGCGGCTGGCATCTCATATGCAACGGTTTGGGCACCAGGCTCAAGGTCCTACAGATTGGAGTGAGCAGAGGAGCACACAACAGCCACACGCACCTGGACAGTTGTTGATGGATAGTAGTACAGTTCTTTGATACCACCACCCACTTGTATGATTCGCAAGTTTGTCTTGGGCAAGCTGTTGGCGAGCATAGATGCGGTGACGTATGTTAACTGGGAGTAGCAGAACGCCCGCAGCCCTGCCACGAATAAGCCCACCCCAATCAAGCCTGTACATGCTAGAGTGCATTGGTTTTCGAGAGTGGCATTCTTGTCCCCGTTGCGAGCTTTTCATGCTTCTGAATTGGCGCGCACGTCGTTTATGGATTCCAGATTCTGTGGGTCGAATCGGACCTGGGGGAGTGATGCCTCGGGGGCCAATCAGATATGCAGAGCACGTGTGGATGCACACCTGACACAATGAGCCCTACTGGAAAACCACCCGAGGCCTCGGCTATAGTGTAGGGCGCGAAATCTGAGTATGCGTTACACCGCGCTGTACTGCGACATAGCTTCGCATGTCGTGCTGCGCCATTTAAACAGGCTCTATTTGACGCATGCAAGCATCTGAGATGTTTAGTGCGCAAACCGTTGCAGGTTGTCACAGTCCTGTACGTTGCACCGCTGACGGACGACATGTTTCGACACCACTTGAAGCAGTTCAAAGCAAGAACCAGCAGGATTACCACGGCGACGCGAGCGACACAGATCATACACCCTGCACCACAATCTTTCTGTATCCGTAACATGACAAGCCAAAGCGTCGATCGCTTCTCCTCTGCTGTCTTGGCACGCTTCTGCCATGCATGCGTTGTGCCGGCTTCATCGAGGCCTCGCAAGGCCGGATTCACAGACGCGACAAAGGGTCGCGAGGGCTTCAAACTGAAATTCACGTAATGATGAGGAGCGATGCCATCCACGTCTGGTCTTGTCCGGTTCTACCTCGAAGCAATCGTGTCCATGCAGCGTGTACAGCCACCTGATTTGCAGTGAGCGGCGAACACGTTCGTAGGCTCATTGCACAACCTCCAACATGGCCAACACGCTCCTTGAGCAGACTCGACAGCTCCATGAGGACGTCGAGCGAGCGGAGAGACTGGTGGCGAAGGACCTGAAACGAACAATGACCAAGTACAAAGACAAGCTCCAGCAAGATCACAGGACGAAGCTGTTTGTAGACGAGGTTCAAGAAAAGGCTAGGCGACTGGTATGTTCAGTTTGTGCGTTGTGCCTTGCACGATCCAGTGAAACACTCACCATTTTCTGCTGGGGTTCCACCATCTGCACGTACCAGCGCCGATCATGCAGATCCGCATATATGAAGACGATGAAGGGGTCAGAAAGCTTGAGTTCGAAAGGCTGAGTGGACAGAATCAGTTCAGCACTTTCTATGAGCGCTTGAAGGAAGTGAAAGAGTACTACAGGCGCAACCCCACGGCAGAGTTGACGGAGGCACCTGACGACGATGCAGCCATAAATACACAGGTATGGTAGGGTTCACTTCATTGAGCACGTCAGTTTGCAGATACAATCTTAAGTGATTGCTTGGGACGGCGGCATGGCATCATGTCCACAACTTTCGCGAGTGCTCGTATGCTGCAGCAAAGTTCTACTTCATCATCTATTGCCTATTTTCCTGAACCACATCGCACATGAGACTGCCACAAAAGTGTCCAATTGCTTCATGGTCATGTGTGGTTACAGGTGCCGCTGCAGTTCACCGGTGAAGAAATGTACGGTCGATATCTTGACCTGCATGAGTTCTTCCTGGTGTACATCAACATGACAGCGAAGAAGCAAACGACTGCAACTGGTGCAGAAGCCACTGCAGGAGACTCCCAGGTGGACTACATCACGTATGTGCAAGAGTTTGCACACTTCCACAGGATACCCAGGCGGGTCAAGTTCCAGAAAGCTTATGTAGACTACGTCGAAAAGCTTTTGCGGTACCTCATATCGTTCCACGAACGTACACAGCCTCTGAAGTCCGTGGTGAACCTGCTTGGGCAGGTTGAAGATGAGTTTGCCGAGAAGTGGGATGGCAGGGAGCTTTTGGGATGGGAAGACTGCGCAGAGGGGGAGGTGCCAGACGACGCAGACCTCGTAATTGATGTAGAAGCTTTTGACTCGCCACACGAACTGCTTGAGCTAGGTGCGCCATCTGTGGGGCTCAGCCATGCACTACATCTGTGACCAACAGATCAGACCTCCCGTGTGCGCCCAATAGTAGCTACCTGGTATTGCTCATTTAAGATAGCATGCGCATCGTTAGCGACTTCCGGCCATCGTGTTGTCAACATGCTGTTGCATGTCTATGGGAGTGATGCCAATCAATGATGCCAACAAGCTTTAGTTTGTCCATGATGCTACGTGATGGGGTGGCACACATTGTGGTCGTTCACAGGTAATCAGCATGAAAGAAGACTCCCCTCCCTCAGCATGTCAGCATTCGATTGTGCACCGTGCTTGGCATGGCTTTGACTGGCACGTGTCTGCCTATGCAGGGGCGGACAAGCTGAAATCCGCCCTCTCTGCGCGGCACATGAAGTGTGGTGGCACGCCTCAGCAAAGGGCGGAGCGCCTCTTCCAGTGCCGAGGCCGCCAGCTGCAGGAGCTGCCGGCCAACTTGTTCACCAAAGGGGCTGCGCCAGCAGCAGCTTTGAACGAAGCTGCCCGGAACAAGCGCATACAGGCAGCCAAGCACACAGCCAACATCGAGGCCAAGGTGCTGGCCGTGGTCGACTCGCTTGGGGCAGTTATTGAGGACACGCAGGCCTGGGTCGAGAAGAAGCTGGCACAGAACTATGATGAGCTCAAGCAGGACATTGAGCGGGAGGACTTTGATGTCGGCCCAGAGGATTCTGACGAAGAGGTGCACTTCTCACATTCCTATGCTTGGATCAGCTTCATCCAGCAGCAGTAATCCATGTACATCGGATCGGCTTCATTGCTGGCCACTACTGGCTACTTCATCGTGCACTGAACGCAAGTCATTGCACAGACCTGTCAATAAGACAGCCCATGGCCTGTCACAGCTCTGCATAAGTCTGACTTCTGCGCTATGCTGTGTCACAGAAGATTGGCCACAGCTCCAAATGAGCTAAAGTATAGGGATGTCTTTGTTTGTGAGTGCAAGATTTTGGGGCTGAGAATGTTTGTGGATGCAGGATGAATACGTTTACAACCCTCTCAAGCTACCACTCGGCCCGGATGGCAAGCCCATCCCATATTGGCTGTACAAGCTGCATGGCTTAAATCAGGAGTACAAATGTGACATCTGCGGTGGTGACATCTTTCGGGGACGAAGAGAGTATGAGCGACACTTCCGAGAGTCAAAGCACGTGCAAGCCATGGCAGCACTTGGCATTACCTCCTCGAAAGCGTTTTTCGAGGTCACCAAAGTTGATGAGGCCGTCGCTTTGTGGAATAACTTGCAGAAGCGCAACACCGGGAATTGGAACCCGGACCTGCAAGAAGAGTTTGAGGATGAGGATGGGAATGTGTATAATAGGAGAACGTACATTGATTTGCAAAGGCAAGGTCTGGTGTAAGCTTACATCAGGCTTCTCAACCAGTATGCGCTTTCTTCGGCCATCAAAGAACGACTCATGGTAGCAGTGTGAAGTCAAGATTAGGTGCTGGCCTAGCGTCGTAGCGATAGGGATTCACAGACTTCATGGATAGCCTGTCTTTGATGCCCGCACATGGCTTGAACGGCATGAGCTTGGCTTCACCGCGGCTCTTGTACTGCACCAGATCACCTGTCAACTCCAGTCCAATTTCCTTTTATGTGTATCCGACAGCTGGCTGCAACCATGGCCACCAGCACGGCTCGCACACCTGAGCTTCTCGGACGGGTTCAGGCACATAGTCACGACCAACTTTGCTGATCGTTTCGTAGGCTGCCCCCTTTTGAGATGGATTGGACGGCACGAACGCCTTCTTCGGCACAAAGGCTGCCTTTCTTACTGGAATCCTGTCCGGTCCTGGAGGGTTGTTGTACGGATTGGAGTTGAACATGCCAGACCCACGATTTGGGGCAGAGTTAAAGGGCTTGGGAATACGAGCCCGTGCTTGGCGGCGCAGCTCCTTGCCCAGTTGCCTGCCATGTTGATACGTATCTGGCATGTACTCTGGTGGATTCCCGCCAATTGTTCGTTCCTTGTGAGAGTATCCCATGCCCCCTTCTCTCCCAGGGTTGGTGTACAGATTCTTACCTGGCTTCTTCTCTGCAGCACCTGGCGGTTTGTTCTGCCAGTCCTCTCCAAGCAAGCCCATCTTGCCCATGCACGGTGTCACATCACCCGGAAACGCACTGCACACAGTGCAGCCATGTCCATCACAACTCCAAGATCAGATGATCACAATGTCAATCTGCACAGACCTCTTCTTGGACGTCTTGGGAGGGAAAAACGCCCTTTCAGACACGGGCTTGCCTCCGATCATCATCTGAACTTTCTTCTCGACCATGCTTGGATCCATGTACACGTCCCCGTCCGCCAAGGACCGTACATCCTTGTCGAACCATGTATCAGGATTTCTACCTTGTATCAGTGGTTGCACAAAAAGCCGCTTGCCAGCGTGGCGGGAGGATTTGTCTGCATGATTGACGACATGGCACAGGCCTCTGTGAAACGATGGAGCTGTCCACTTCCAGCACGCGACATAACAGCCTCACAAGGATCTTACTAGCGGCATCAGACGTCACATAGGCTGTCCCAACTCCTGTCGATGGCTCCTCGCGGAACGTTGAGAACAGCATGTATGATGTCTGGTAATCCTTGCATGGGGGAGCTTCCATGCTGACAAGGTGGCGGACCAGAGAATCCAGCTACCGCTCGCCGTGAGGCCTTCAGAACCTACTTTGACTGGCGAGATTTTCACAATCGCCTGAGTTCCCCACGAAAACCTGATGGCTACTTTTTTGTTGCGCTGTGTATTGTGAACGGGCTCACTGATCCAAATAACCATGACGCCACAAGGCTACACATGTGCCTGCTAGTACGTGATAGAATGCTGTAGCGTGTTTTTAAGGGCACCACGAGGTCTTTGCAGCGGTGGACGAAGCGCAGGCTCACGCGACGAGCGAGTGTGGCTGAGGTGTCTGGTTGCGCTTCATCACCATGGTGGACCAGGCCCCTGGTGATCTCGGGGCAGTACATGATTTGATACTTCATGAAAGGAATAATCTGTTGCTTACAGAGCGTGAAGCAAAATACTGCAATCTTACGAATCTACCTCAACTTTTCGCCATCTTCTTTGCCTTTTTGCTCTGTGAGTTTTCCTTCTCATTCGCATTGGCACTCAAGTTGCCACCTGTGCCGCCACCTTGTCTCTTCCGCTTCCGCCTGCCTGCACCTCCACCGCCGCGGCTCCCATCTAACACTTTCTTGACCCGTTGCAGTTGCGTCTTACACTTGGGTGGCAAGTCATCGATGCCTTCCACCTGTTTTATTGCAGCCTGCAGTGCGTTCAGCCGCTTCTCAGAACAGATGTCCTTCATCGCTGCACCCCCATGCAGTCGACACAGCCCCTCCAAAGCATCTGCGCATGCTTGTAGGCCCCCCAGCCGGCGTCCTGTACTTGTGTACCCCGCAGCAACGGCCTCTGTCACAGCTTTCACCATCTTGCCTTCCATCTTCAGGGCCTTGAACTCCTCCACTTGCCTTGGTGCATACCTGCACACACCCAATTCACGGACCACGTTAACTGCACACATAGACCTCACACCAGGCGTGCAGACACAGGAGCTCATGCACAACTTTCACGGGAGCTCATGCACAAACATCCTTGAGAAACAGAGCATAAATCAGATCAAAGCGGCCCACACCTCAAGCAGAGGCCACACAGTCGCAACGCCTCAATTCGCAGGAACTCCGTGCGCCCCGCCGTGACGTGCTGCAGCAGAGCAGGCAGCAGGAGCACAGGCAGCACATCCTGCACCATCTTCAAGAGCCCTGAAACGTTCTCATAGCTCCACCGCGTCTGACGCTTCTCAAAAACGTCCTGCACTATCACCGCCACTGCAGCATGCATCGCAGTCGCCGCCGGCGTGCTGTCTGCTGCGCCATCCTCAGCAGGCGCCCCCCGTGCGGCAGAGATCACACCGCGCAGCAGCATGATGTACGCAGCATTCGCTGCGCCCTGCAACTTACTGTCGGCTTCCCGTGTCGCAAAGTACATCACCCGTGCTATCACCTGCTCAAGCCCGGTTCGCCCCATCTTGCCACCCTCCGCAGCCTCAGATGGCGCAGCCAGCCCGTCCACTTCCAGGCTCACCGGGAACGCCGGCCGGCAGCGGGCCACCTGGGTGCGCAGCACATGCTCCAGCCGCTGTGCAAGCGGTGGATGGCCAGACGGGCGGCCAGCGATGCGCAGCGCGCGCAGCAGCGGCACCGGCACAAGCGCCACCAGCGGGCTATCCGACTGTTTCTTCGCCCAGATTTCCACCAGCGTCAGTACCCGCAGCTGGAACTTCCGCAGCGCCTCATTCCTTGCTTTCACCCCCTGCAGACACGCTCCAATCATCGACCGCCATGACAAACCCTGTGTTGCCTAGCCTGTCGCCATTGACAGCATGCAGTGGATCCACGTTTGAATGCTCAGTATGTAAGGCATTAAAACCGAGGCGGCCCGACAGCGCGTCTGGCTCCAGCAGTCAAGCACACCTCTTTGCCGCCCTTGATAGAGGAGAAGTACTTAGCCAGCTGCTTGTCCAGCCGGAACATTGCCGCATCATCCAGCCCTTCATCCTCACTCTCAGCCTCCTCCCCCTCCTCCCCCGCCCCGCCCTTCTCTTCCCCATTCCCGTTGGCCAGTGCAGCCCCCGCACCCTTCCCCTCCCGGGCGCCCCCTGCAGGCCCCTCCTCCTGCTCCTCGTCCATGTCATCTTCGTCCTCTTCATCACTCTCCTCCTCTTCCTCTTCCTCCTCTGCCTCATCCTCGCCCTCAAACATTGACTCTTCCGCCACGGCCTTCTGGTCCAGCCGCAGCAGCACCTGTAGCAGGTCGCTCAGCGCCACGGCGTTCACATGAGGGGCCGCAGCCCTCCACACCCCCTCCACCGCCATCCGCATCACCGCCATTGGCACATGCCCCAAGCTATCCGACAGCAAACTCAGCAGGCACTCTGTCAGCTGGTTTACCCACCCCGAATCCTGCCGCTCCCGCCCCTCCACGTCCGCATCTGCAATGTCCTCATCCGCGTCGCTGCCCCCCCCACCCTCAACCTGTGGCAGCTCCACGCCTAGCGTGGGCCCCACGGCCGGGTACAAGTCCACTATAATCTCAGCCACGTCGTGTGCTGCGCTGGTGCACAGCGCCAGCCGCAGCATGCCCAGCAGCACATGCATATGTGCGCCAGCCGCGTCCTGCTTGCCCCTGCTTCGCGCTGTGTCGCATGCCGCCATCATCGTGCTCAACTGTTTCTTGACCCCCTCGGAGATGCCGTCCGGCTCAAGGAGAGACACTGTGGACTCTGGCAGGGCCTCCAGACTGTCAAGGTACTCCAGCACCTGAAAGCCACATCATGCTCACACAATGCGTAGAGCTCACCGGGTTTGATGGCAGCTCAAAGTACTCACACCTCCACCATCCTGCAGGACACCGCGCTATCCTGCTATAGGGACCACCTCAGTGTCAAGCACATTACGCGGGGTCACCACATGAAAAAGAGTTGTGCAGCTGCACATGTGCCGGCGGGGACATCACAGGAGCTGCAGTCCTCGGCTGACAATCTCAGCACGTGTGTGAGCAAAGTGATAGCAGCAGGGTGTGGGCTAGGTCAGACCGGCACCTTGGGCAGGAGGCACGTCAATGCCTTGTGTTTTTTCGACGTCTGCTTCCCCGTCGCCTGTGCCGGCACCACCGCTTCATCTGCCGCACCCTCGGCTGCCCCCCGCTCTGCCCCGTCTGCCTCCCGCGTGCACGGCAGCGCGTCGGTTGCAATCGCCGCCGTCCGCGACGCCGCAAGGCCCCGGATCTCGTCAGACAGCGGCACCAGGCAGCTGCCGAGGCCCTTCACGTGGCCCACCTTGCTCTTCTTTGCCTTGGCGCCCGCCTGGGCGTAGGCGACCGTTGCGAGGAAGTGCAGGATGGTGACAGCAACACTCTCACTGCACGCGGGCGACTTGACAATAATGCCAAGCTGGCCGATGATCCACGTGCGCGTCGACCGCGCAACCCGGTCCATGTCGCCCACACAGTCCTCATCACGGTGCCCTTCGCCCTCAACCTCGCCTGCCCTGCCTGTACCATTGTGGCCGTCGGCGCTGCCTGTGACATCAACACGTTCTAGTGCTCTGACTCGCTGCAATGGTATGAACCAGTGCTTGGCGACATGCGTGATATGACATGGCACCACACAGGCCCAGACGGTGCTGTGCTACGAGTCAGCCTGTGCTCTGGATGGCTCTCAGATATTACGCAAGCTCAAAAATGACCATGATCTATCAAACATCTATCGAATGCCGTGCACCGAGTTTATCGGCACCGTGATTGAACACTTCGTGCAAGATCGGTGGACTGGGTGCTGAGCACTGCAGGTGTCATGGACGCATCACCTTCCAGGGTGAGCCGGCCCCGCCAGAAGGCAGGCAGCAGGCGCTCCACGTATTGCTCGAGGGCTGCGACATCGACGCTGTTTGAGAGCCTCGTCACTGCCTTCACCTTGACGATACCATCACAGCCCGCATGGCCGTGTGCACAGAGGGCAAACAGCACCGCAGCTCGGGGGTCTGCACACAGTCTTCCACTGTGAATGACTCGGCGCTGTCAGGCATGCAGGAGTGGTGCGTGTTCTGCAGCTCACAGCAGTTGTACCAGACACGGGGATTGGTGACGCATCGCAGTGGCCACATTTAATATTGAAATGCGTCCAAGTTGGAACAATGCGCTGCAACAAAGCCGCGGATGTCATGTTGCAACGTCCGGTATTGCCAGAGCCTTCAGCTGTCGGACGTTGGGTCAACCTGGGCTGCTGTGGACTTGTTCGTACCCTGTGTGGAGGTCTTGTTCGCTGTCTGTGCCCAGTCTGCCAGGCGGTCAATGCAGCGTGCAGAGCCCTTGTGCAAGCTCTGCTCCTTGCCCTTGAGGCTGCTGCCAAGCAGCCTGACGAATGGCGAGCTGAAGACAATGGGCACATCAGCGGCTGCGATGTGAGGCAGCAGGATGCAGAACAGCTGCAGCGCCACAGCCTTCCGCTCCAGTGAGCTTGGCAACAGCTCACCCTCGATCACTGCAGACCACAATGCCGCCAGGTGGCCTTGGCCAAGCTCCTGATGTCTGCATGACAGTGCTCTTGTGTAGATTGGCGCCACGCAGATGAACTCATGGCAACAACGGCAAAAAGCTGGTCCATCCCCATGCAGTGTCATCACAATGCCACCATTGACACGCCACCATTGACATACGACCATAGACATGCATTAATGTGTAGGACGGCTAGACCCAGGCAGCTCTGATGTCAAGATGACAGCTCAAGTTTGCAGGCAAGTAGTGTTATGGTGAAAGCGAGCGGAATTAACATCATATCCAGTTGTTGTGAGCGTGTGGCGGAGCAGAGGCAGCTGTAAACGTACTTGTCAGAATGCTGTCCTGAATCCGAGCCGCTCTTGTAGCCCCTCATCTGGAATGATGGAATCAGAAGTCTGAGTACATGCAGCCATACAGAGTGCAGCTGTTGCCGCACGAAGCTGGCATCTTTTAGAATATGACCGATGCTTTGCAGGTGACTGCTTGTGAAAAAAGCATCGGCTGCGCCTTTGTCCGCCTCATGAAAGCCTGGTCTGCTTGAGGCGTTTGCAGTACCATTTGCGGAAACTTCAGGTCCGGCTACGGGGGCTTTGAACAGGCCGAGGGATGGCTTAACCGCTCCTTCAGGCAAGAGCTTGCACTCGTTCCTAGCGGAATCAGATAGCAGTGGCCACACATGCATTGAGAGCATGAGAGATTCTGGTGTTGCTTTTTCAGCAGAGCATTGGAGCAGGGCTTGAATGTCTGCATGGCTGTCGATCAGCTGTGTGGCTTCTGCGGGAGGCAGGCCATCTAGAACATCAAGGACAGTAGATATACAAGCTTCATACAAGAACTTCCGCTTTTGGGCAACCTGGAACAGAGCCGTGATGCTCCTCTCGGCGTTAGCAGTAGTATTCAGTCGTCGTGCTTGCTGGAGTGACGCATGCAGGAACAGCTGCCCCAGCAGCACATTCTTCTCTTCCTGCACGGTAAACGCAGCTCTCGAGGTGCTTGCATGCTTTGAATCTGATTCATATGCATGTATGGCGCGACGCAGCGCTTCCATGGAGTTCCAGCTGCTGGTAAACTGCAGCGCGAGGTAGAGTCGATCAAGCAACGCACAGATCCTTTCACGCCCGTCAGAGATAAGTGATCTTCTGCAAGCTGAAAGATGTCAGCTGTATCCTTGCCATGGCTAGACTCCAGGAGGGCGGTCAGAGCTGCTGCGAATCCCTGTCTTGCAGCACCCCTCCCTGAGCCCAAGCCTTTCACTATTCGATTGAACACATATGCCTGCACATAAGGCCAAGGTCTCACGCGCCGTTCTGTAGGTCAGTACCTACAATATCCCTCTGGCAGCTGATGACGCTCGCACCAGCAAGCTCTCTTGGCTGTCTTGTTTCTTGATCTCGTCGATGAGCGTGGCCACAGCGGTGTTGCGCTTCTCTGACGATGTCTCTGCCAACGCGAAGAAACAATCTAGCACCTGCATAGTTGAAACGATATTTCGGAAAAGTTAACGGCTACATCGTGTAGGGATGCAGAGCATTCCGTCCACAATTCCCTGTGCGACTAGGCCTGCGAGCCGCCGCTTCGCCCACGGTGGGCCAATGCGGCGATCACATTCCAAGAAAATATAGGTAGCACATATGGCACACGCTGGCTGTTGAACCCGCAAGCGTGTCATTTGGAGCAAACCTCGCGGCCGGCGTTTCTAGCGTTCACTGGCTGATCACTCTCTTCAGCCGTAGGCATGGCTTGTCTGGCACCCAAAATGCCACTTACAGATATATGTAGTACGCAGAGATTGTTGCGTGCGCTTATCCTCCTCAAGGTAACATCACGCTGCAGTACAGCCGCGCCAACGTCCGCAACGACAGTCTGAAGCGAGTGATCACTTCCCACTGCACACGCACGGCCTAGCAGTTGCGATCGCAGACCTCAAGTAACGTGTTTGCTGCTGCCTGGTACTTGCAATCCCTGTTGTGCGCGCTCACGCTCAATCAGCGTTCATGCATGAAGCACGCCTGACAGTTGAGGCTCAAGCCAACGGAACGCACGTGCTCTTCAATGGAATGCAGCGATTTCCACCTCATGGACATCACTAGATCCGTTGGAAATGATTTACACCGCGAACACGAAACCCACTCACACAGAACTGTCTTTCAGAAACCAGAGTGGGCATATCACATTCAATAATACATGCTGCAGCTGCTGAAGCATTGCCTTCCTAGATGTTGCACTCGCTCACGCCCATGAAGAGGCGCAATTTCCTGCCACTACGAGATCAGGGCTGGACTCACTGCATTTTTCGTAGCCATGGCTAGTGGTAAAGGGACACGTTCGCATACTGCTCGCCCAGTGTGTCTAGATCTTCCAGCTCCTTGCTGTACGGCAGCAGGAAGTGCAGATTGCGGCGGATCTCGGTCCCGCTCCCTTGAGTCAGCTGCCACGCGGCTTGCGTGCCACTCTCAGAGATGACCTGCTCTGGAGCGATGGCATGGACATGCCTGCACAGTAAACTCATTGACATGCATGTCGTCATGGGCGCAGCGATGTCAACACCGTGTAACACACACAGGATGGAATTGCAGATCATGACTGGTGTGTCTGGAAAGGCAGCCGTGGTGGGCAGTGTGCGCCCGGTTGCTGAGTTGTGAGGTCGTGCGTCGGATGTGCTACTGGCTTACCTAGCACATAGCGACACTCTGTAACACACCCACAGGCCCAAATACGGTGCCAAATGCGGATTCCCAATCGTGCTGCATCAGCTCGGATGGGAAGAACGCCATGATCAGTCCTCTGCATGCTACTCAAGCTCAATGTGCAGCACCGTGCACGCCTCAGTGCTGGCAATTGTCACATTCGGTTCTACAACTCGGCCCGGGCATGGACGAAAAATGCAAGCACAAGAAAACCGAAAGATTGAGTGGCGGATCGGAGTACTCCTTCATGCATGTGCAGCATCTCCGCACCTGTACCACTGCAGCACCGCAGCCACCTCCTGGGCGGCCAGCAGCGGCACAGTGACCTCTGTGACTGGCTCCTGGCAGTCCTGCTGCACTGGCAGCCGCGGCACCGAGCCCGAAACACTGCTGGCCACGATGACTGCCGTGCTGCCCGTGCTGCCGTCGGCCAGCGCGCGCAGGTTGGCGCCCAGCGTGAGCTCCTGCGCGTCGAGCCGCCGCGCGGGCTTCTTCGACCTGATGCGCTCCGGCGCAAACATGTCGGTGCTCCAGAAGAGCGAGTTGTAGTTGTCAAGGATGACAGCAGAGGGCGTGGAGCGCGGCAGAGCATAGAGCTCGAGCTTGAGCCGCACCACAGCATTGCACAGCTGCGCCTGCAAACGCAGAGGAGCATGCGGACGCATGCTTGCACATGCAGGTACGGGTGGATTGTCTGAACGTCAACCCACAAAGATGCATAGAATCACAGGTGCCGGATGCCGAAGCCCAGAGACTGTGAGGCTGGGTCTGGGGTCGAATGTTCTGACTGAGCGGTCTGAGCCTGTGGGTGTACAGACCAGTTCTATACATGCATGTTCCACTGCAACGGACTTCAAGCTCATATGCACATGCAGGCATAAACACGGTTCGAAAACGCATGCGCAGTTGTCACCCTGAGCGGTTTTGATTTCTCACAGAATGTGTGCGGCATGCGCATGCAAACGGAGCAGGAGCAGGCGCGCACATCAGTGGCGGTGTCGTCAAGGCTGACAAGATCATACAGGCTGCCGGATCCGCCGGCCACCTGCTGAGGCAGCTCCTTCAGGGCAGACCCGTGTGCGTCCAGCACGGCCCGCAGGATGTTCTGCGCTGCGTCGCGTGTGTCATACATTTCCGTCTCGGGGTTCTGTGTGTAGCTCATGTTCTTGAACGTGATATCGCTGCAGTCCGGGACATACATAACCAGCCTGCACGGCGATGCCACACTCACAGAGCACATATTGTATGACCATGGCGACGGCATCGGGGCAGGCAGGGTCAGGCTCTGAGGGTCAAGCACGCCTTCCTCTTGGCGAAGGATGAGGAACAGCGGTCGCTGATTTAGAGGCAACCGGTCCAGGGCGTAGCATCAGCACATTCTAGCAGAGTGCCTGTACGATAGTGAGGCCAAGTAGGCTGTGCGGTGCTTGAGGATGTGACACACCAGCCTTGTTGCCGGAGGTACTCGGCGGTGGCTGCAAGGAAGACTGACTTGCCACATCCGGGAGCCCCTTTAACAATCACTCTCCGGTCGTCCTCTCTGGAACCAGTCATGACCATGTCCCAGACTGCGGCATACGCAGACCTGCAGCAAGATGGCTGTGGACAGCGAATGTCACATGATCAGATGTGACCCAGAAAGGAATATTAAATGGTTGTGTGAGTGCATGGACCGAGGATGTCGCAGCTTGCTGTCCGGGAAGCAGCGGCACGTCTTCGCATGCAAGTTGCTGCGATAGCATCTGAGCAGTGGTAGCAGCATGTGCACGGCAGGGCCAGCACACCTGTAAAGTATATACGGGTACTTGCTCAACGCAAGCTCGTGTTGCAAGCCTGGACATCCCGCTACAAAGGACGGCAACGGGTGCACCACTCCCCCACCATCAATGGGCACAGTTCTGCTTGCTCTGCGGTCTCTATTGCTGTACCATTGATCAAATGCTTCCGGAATGCGAGCTTCATCTAGAGGGTAGTACTTGCCGATGTGCTGTCGCCCTAGTTCAGCAGAAGAAGACGCGCTGGCGAGTATTGCATTGGCGCGACTGGGAGCCGAACTGGTTTGTTGCCGGGCGCTGCTACGACCAGCTGTGGCCGACTGGTGCCCCCACGGATGCGCAGCTAGTGACCACATCCTTCGCTGTTCATGTATGGCGCTGTCCGGTGTACATGCGTGCAAGATCCTGCTGGCATGCGCATGCTCAGTTCATGCTACCGCAAGCTACAGCATGCTACCAGAACAGGCCGTTTTGCTAAAAATATTGCGATCACAGGCCAGGTCGCACCCATTGCTTAAGCAGCAGCCCTCACAGCATGGCCATAACAACGATGCTGTTGCCCGGCGAGCCAGCGACAGCCTAGTCAAAGCCATCTGTTCAAGGATCACGACATACAAGCGCCTAAAAAGCAGAGTTAGCCATAGATATAGCCTACTAGCATTACACGCGTGTTGGACATGATTGCGAGCGATTTCGTATCACGACTGGGCCGCGCGGTACACGAATGGGCTGCTTGGTCGTGGCGACGGCAGTCGACTGCAAGTTAGAGTCGACCGCGTGATGGGGTGGCTATGCGTGCGATGGCCTCATGAGCAGTCTACCTTCACACCAATACACATCAGGAGGACTGGTGTGTTACACGGAGATCAACGCAAGAGCCCGGAGGCGAGGGCAAGAGCAGGCAAGCAGACGACAAAAACCCCCGCAAGCAGGCAGCACCAAGCAGCAACTGTGACAAGCGCAAAGCCTCAACGAACCGGCACAACTGACACAACCGCACCCTCACATCCACACACGCGCACTCCAGCGCATCCCGCCACCACGGCAACCACGCACAAAGCGACCATCCGCACCCCGCACCGCCGTTCGCCTCCAGCAGGCACAGCCGCCACCATTCTCACACCAGCACCAGCACCACCAACGCAACCAGCCCCACCCGAGCATTCCCACGCAGGCGCCGCACCCATGAGAGGCCCCGGGGCGAAGTGTGTCAGCCCCTCGACGGCGGCCAGGCAGGGGCGGCAGAGCGAGGCACGCAGGGCGCTCGTAACGCCACAGCTCCAAGGAGGACTGGTGTGTCTGGAAAGGCAGCCATGGCGGGCAGAGTCCGCCCGGTTGCTGAGTTGTGAGGCAGTGCGTCGGATGTGCTACCAGCATGACTGCCACACAACACCACCATGTAATCTACACATCAGGAGGCGAACGTGAAGACGATTGGTGTCGCTGGGCCTGTGTGATAGATGCCACAAGGCCAGTGCAATAGGGACGGGCAATATCGGCATGTATGTTGGGGCCTGCATGGGCCTGGCTCCACAACTGCATGGCTCCACGCACCACGGACAAGGCTGCGCCCGCTTGGCACTTGCGTCTGCACCCAACCCGCTTTGCAGGTGCCCCTCTTGGCAGGCAGTTTCAAGTGAACACAAGAGCTGCTGAGATACAGCTGCTGGGTGATTGTAGCGGTGAGATATCTCATGCTGCGCCGGTATACCTATGGTTGTGAATGCGCTTTACAACGTTTGCAGGTGACTGTGCTGCTTGCTGAACTGCTTGTCTGCTTCCTGCCTCGGCGCTCCTGGGTCCGTGCCCTATCTCCATCTCCGTACTGCAAGTGTGCAACACAAGAGAGAGGATTGGGGCAGCCAAGAGTTGTGATGCAAGGTGTGTGATACACTGGGATAGATCAGGCCGCCAACAGCCCCGAGGCACGGAAGCAACTGACACCATTATCAAAAGCACGGCCGCCCGACCTGCTGTCATGAACTGCACTCGCACAAAAAGGTCACAGGGAATGCCATTTCAGGAACCGAGTGTCTTCAGCTAGCACAGCAGAATTTTATCTAAACGCGAGCACCAGGTGCTGGGTATAACGCAGCCTTGTAGAGAGTCGGAGGTTGTGGCTCGCATCCTGCCGCTACAGAAGTCTGCGTGAAGTCGTACACAAGCTGGTCGTGGCAGCCAGCAATGGCCATGGCCTAACGCCACAGTGTACCAGTGGCCGCAGCCCTATGCTGCAGCCACAGTGTGCCTGGGCCACTGACGGCCAGCGCTGATGTGCCATCGCGTGTAGGTCGCCGCCCATATATATAGTCCCTTCCCCTCGAGCTCTGACAAGCAATGCGGCCCCCGCCCCCCCCCCCGCCCCCCCCAACTTTCCATCCTAGCTCCCTACGTAGCTCGCCCGCCCCCCCGCCCCCACAGCCAAACCCATCTCCAGCCATGCGTGCCCTGCCATAGATTTTGGCAGCGGTGTTCCGCCACCGGCAGTTGCGCCGGGACAATATGGTGGGGGGCCGAGTCCATGGCGGCTGCGCGTGGCTGCTGTACATTGTGGCCGGCTCCGCGCTGACTTGGCGCCACAGTTCATTGCACCTGGTGCTTGTGCGTTTTATCTGTTTCAGGATCCTTTGTTCATAATTCTCCATAATTGTTTATTTGAATCGACTCCATGCATTGGTGTGACGGCCATGTAGAACTCAGTTCTAGCTCGGGCATGCACCAGTGCCCGAGACAACATATTCAGCACGTCGTAGTGCTCACTTCGACACCATTTTCACGTGCATCCTGTTCTCGCCGAGTACCAGATGCCAGTGTTTTCCCTGTGCACTGCTTGGGTCAGTGCGGTTCAAGCCATCGTGACCGACTACGCTGCTTGTGATTAGTTGTTTGGTGACCCTCTTCTCTCAGCAGAGAGCAGGGGGTGTGTGCAGTGGTCAGACATAGACTGTAATACCAAACTGATTACCAGCATGTGAGGAAGTCAGCGTGTGCCAGTCCAGTCCGTCTTCCATGGCATGACTTCATGAATTGAGGTCCACTACAGCTCGAGCCGTGGTTTGGAAACTGCTACCAACTATAACGGTGTGTTACACGGAGATCAACGCAAGGGCCCGGCAACGAGCAGTAGGCAAGCAGACAACCAAAGGTCCGCAAGCAGGCAGCAACAAGCAGCAGTAGTCTCAGGTGCAAAGCTACAACGAACCGGCTCAACCGACACAGCCACACCCACACGCGGTGGGGTGCGGGAGTGCACGTGTGTGTGGATGCGTGGGTGTGGTTGTGTTGGTTGTGTCGCTTCGTTTCGACTTTTCGCCTGAGACAGTTGCTGCTTGTTGCTGTCTGCCTTCGGGGGGTGTTGGCCGTCTGCTTTCCTGCTGTTGCCCTCGCTGCCGGGCTCTTGCTTTCATCTCAGTTTTCCTACCTGCACTCACGCCGTCAGTGGTACCTGCATGCTGACTTCGCTATGTCGACTCACCTGGAAATCCAGGTGTGGAACCGGAGGCTCCTCGGGGGAAATGCTACACCGAAGCGCCCCGCAGCCGCGCTGTTTGGGACTAACCTTCTAGAAGGTTCCGCACGTGCCCGTGGCAGCTCGGGGCTCCCGGCTGTGCATGCTCTCGTGATCGAGGAGCAGTGCAACGCTAGGCTCGGGACCTCCTCAGTCGGGAGCCCCAGCTACAGGGGCCCTAGCCCCCCTACGGGTGGAAGCACACTACCTGGCCCCAGGTAGTTGGCGGGTGGGGAAAATCACCGGAAATGCCAGTGCATACCCGTGAGAGGTCAGATGGTGGCCATCTGCTCGAGTGCAGGATGTAAATGTGACAGACCAGCGTGCAGGCAGTGTGTGTCTACTCGCTGTGCACGCAGGTCAGATCGAGTGCATGCATGTGTGTGTGGCATGGTCTGTTCGTGACCTCAGGAAACCCATGCATTACATGCTGTAATATGATCCAGTAACACCCACACGCGCACTCTAGTGCACCCCACCAGCGCACCCCACCAGCGCACCCCACCTACTAACGGTGCAGGCACCCAGAGCCACATGCACGGCGCCGTGCGCCGACCAATGGATGACCATGACATTCACGCAGTGCACAAATTCATTTCTGTGCTTCGTGCACTGTCATACGTTCATCCTTAAGGTCTGTCATGCAGCTTCTGTACAGCGCGCCTGCAATTATATGCAGAGCTATAGCGCGCCGATCCAGTCCATGGCCACGTGCACGCATACTGTGCGTCATGATATCGATATGGGATACCACATACTCCATGTGTGTTACTCTAGTGATAGATCTAGGACTCAGCAGCGCCGAGGCAACAGACCAGGCAACAAGCAAACAGACAAACCGGCCACCGTAAGCACCAAGGCCACGCGCCGCACGAGCAAATGCCAGAACGAACTAGCGCCAGCTTGAAAGCAGACACTCGCACACCGCGCAGTACCATGCAGCCCATGCGCCCACCAAACACACAGTCAGCACGCGCCGGACCCACATGCGGTCGCCGACTCGACACTAGCAGTCTGCGCGGGCGCGCCGGCGCGCGCTACGGCCATCTGTGAGGCCGCGAGGCACCGGTCCGAGGAGCTGCAGCCACAGCCAGCCCGGCAGCACGAGCGGTGTCCGGGAAGGGGGGTAGAGGAGAAACGGCGGACGTGCGCTGGGAGGAGGGAAGGGGGGGGGAGGAGGAGGTACGGGTGCGGGGGGGGGGGGGCGCGCAGGGCGAAATGGGTGGAGGGGGGGGGCCCACAGGGCGAGATGGGTGGAGGGGGGGGGGGGGCACGACGCAAGCCTTGCGCGATGGCCTGTCTGGAATATGTGTGCGCAGCCGCCGTCGACTTCACGATCGCATTCCGTGCATAGGTGCGCACACTGCAGCTGCACTGTGTGCAAATGGGGATGAATCTGTGAATGGAATACGAAATACGTGTTTGGCGTATGTACCACCGCCCGCAAAGCAACGAATATCACATATATGGAGCTCGATACGTACGGCTGTGGACTCGGAGCAGCTCTGCGCCACAGCCGTACGTATCGAGCCAAGCGTTACTGTCAACGTTGCTGCGGTCGATGGGAGAGCTACTTGCATGTGCGTGGGTGTACGCCGCGATTGCGAGTCGATCGATCGACGTCGACCTAGCGCACTGGGTGCTCTGCCTGCATGCTGCAGCGCCCCCTTGCCACCATACCGCGTGTAACGGCGATTAGCCCTCTACGGTGCTCCGTCGAACTAGTTTCGACCTGGCTGTTGTTTGCTTGTTAACACCTCTGCGTCATGACGCGTCCGGAGTCTCCGTTTCGACTTCTTTCGACCTGTCCCTATTGATCATGCTCAAGCGCTCGGATACGCTTCACGTCTTCACTGGCCAGATAACATATACTGTCCAGCTTCGTGTACGATCATCCATGCGCATGCTTGAACAAAACCGCCCTTCAATTGGGCATCACGCCAAACGGGCATTAGCCACAGCAAACCCCGTACACTTGATGGCGACCATGAGGTTGCTGATTTTGCCACTATAGCAGGTATACCTCAGCTGACCCTGGCTCCGTGTACACATGCGTCTAGAGTGTGCCCTGTTCGCTACCCTCTGCCGGGGTGTCCGTGCGGCGAGTCCGCTGCGCAGCTGGCATGCAGGCTTGGCTGTGCTGCCTGGACACACCGTGTGTCCAGGCAGCACAGCCAAGCCTGACACACGGTATGTTACACAGTGATAGAGCTAGGACACAGCCAAGCCTGACACACACGGTGTGTCAGACAGAGCTGCGCTCTGGTTAGCGGGTGCTGCGGCGGAGCCTACCAGTTGGCCCCAGCTGGGGCCGCCCGCATGCATACACCCGCCTTCCTGATCCTGCCCTGTGCTGTATACTGGCATGTGCGCGGAAGAGCATAGGGATATGGATGGGAATGCGGCAGTGCACCGCGGTGTCTGCGTTCTGGCGTCATCGCGCGGCCTGTGGAGGGGGGGGGGCAGCACGACCCCCGGCATCGCAAGGGATGCGCGGAGCTAGCATGCATGTTTTTGGGCGAGGCTGGCTGCAGTGGGGCCATTCCGGTGCGAGTGGCTCTGTGTGGCCTATGTCATGAGTGGCTGTGGGGGCGTGCTGGAGCATGGTATGGCTGAGGTGGCATGCATTGGTATGGCGTGGATGAGGTGTTGGCGCGCACAGGTGTGCGATTGTGCCACATGCTCATAGCTTGGGGGATCAAGAGGGGATGTACGGGGCGTGGGGCTGCTTGCTGCTCAGCGCTTGATGGGAGTTACGCAGCTCTAGTGTGGTCAGGGTGTGCGGGCGCGTCTTCATAGCATCCCGGTGAGGGGTGGGATTGATCAAGGCTGCCTGCTATCACCACTACTACATGCAGTGTTTGTCGACCCTGTGCTTGAAGCGATGCATGCTGAGCCTGGGCCAGGTGCAAGTACGGTGGGCGGTGACGGCTGGGAACGCCCCCATGCTGCCAGTGGGCGAGCTTATGTGTTACACAGTGATAGATCTAGGACTCAGCAGCGCCGAGGCAACAGACCAGGCAACAAGCAAACAGACAGACCGGCCACCGCAAGCACCAAGGCCACGCGCCGCACGAGCAAATGCCAGAACGAACTAACGCCAGCGCGAAAGCAGACACGCACACACCACGCAGTACCACGCAGGCCACGCGCACACCAAACACACAGTCAGCACTCGCCGGGCCCACAAGCGGTCGTCAAATCGACACTAGCAGTCTGCACGGGCGCGCCAGCGCGCGCTACGGCCATGTCTGAGGCCGCGAGGCACCGGTCCCAGGAGCCGTAGCCACAGCCAGCCCGGCAGCACGAGCGGTGTCCGGGGAGGGGGGCAGAGGAGAAACGGCGGACGTGCGCTGGGAGGAGGGAAGAGGGAGGGAGGAGGAGGGACGGGTGCGGGGGGGGGAGTGGACTGCAGGGCGAAATGGGTGGAGGGGGGGGGGCGGTGGGGGGGCGCGCGACGCAAGCCTATGCGCGATGGCCTGTCAGCGCCGGCAGGCCGTCTGTGGGGACAGGAAGGCCCGGCAGCAGCGCCCGTCCGACCAGTCTAGCACGGAGGGGAGCGGCTGTGCGGGCTTGGCGCGCCAGCGCGCGGCACAATGTTGTGGACAGGTCGCGCATGGCATTGAGCAGGAAAGTACGCTTTGACACCGCGCCGTGCCCCGCGGCTACCTCCGCGACCGTCTGGAGGAAGCGGTACGCGTCCCGTCCAACCCTGCCGTACGTCTCATGTACGAGCGGGATGAACTGGGCGGCACCTGTGACGGCGCCATATTTGTCGCGCTTTTGCCGTTCGCCCTTCTCGGCGGTCGTGCCAGCCTCACGTGACGCACCGCGCACATGCGACCTGGCAAGCGCGTGCATCACCTTCACGTCCAACAGAGCCATGCGCGTGGTGAGGAATGCCAAGAGGTCGCCGCGCTGCGGAGGCCGCTGCGATCGGGGCAGCGGGGGTGCAGGGGGGGGCGCTGCCTCTCGGTCAGGGGCGGGGGCGCGTCGCGCGTCGGGGCGTGGGCCGCAGCGGGGGGGGCGGTAGCGGCAGTAAGGGTAAGGGAGGCCGGAGCCAGGGCTTATATGTACAGAGACAACTTTGCGGGGACCGCGGACACCGCACCACGACTTCAGCTAGAGTTTCTAATAATGGATAGCTTAATGGATGCTGTGCATGCACACAGCATCCAGTGGGGGTGGGACTCCAATATCTCAAAGACCATCGTCATTTTGGCCCTCAATTGCAAGCCATGTGTGCACAGTATCAGGATGCGAGCTGCACATGCTACCGCAGCTGGGGTGATCACACGCTCTATCGAGGAGTAGGCGCTTCAGTCCTAACATGCTGCGTAGTACTCCACACACACGACAACTGGGTCGCACAGCTGGCGGCGGTGACCCGCAAAGTTTGGGCGGCACTGGGAACGAGTAGTGGCTACGCGTGCTGATCATCTTCATAGTGCTTGCAGCTACTTGCAGCTACCAAAAGCATGGTAATCAGGACATGTGTCGGCCCCATGCATGCTCTATGGCATGGAAATGTAAATGTAAATTGAATTAGGCTGCATTGATTTGATCCCGGTGTTTGCGTTTATTGGATCCTCCAAAATAAGATCCGAAAATGAAAAAAAAAATAGGAGTAGAAATGTGTTTACTGTCCAAACGGAGCAGCAATTGCTACACAGCACTCATAAGGTCATTTTTGATCATACAGCAATTTTGTTTTCCACCAAATGCGTCTTCGCGATGTCTGGTGGCATAGCATAGTACATGTGTGATGCATGCAGAGTGGCAGTGCCTGTGCCGGCGTGCACCTGACGACACAAGTCAGGCTGCAGACGTTCAGTGACTGCTGTTAAATAGATGAAATGTGCATTGAGCTAAGACATGCCCATCTGCCAATGCCAGTCAATACTACCGGCCACAGCATGTCCGGTGCAGCCCCTGCCGTGGCCCAGCAGTCCCTTCATCACCACCCTCTGTACTTTCTTGTCGCAACACACTATCGGCAGGTCCAGCAACATCCTGACCATCCATAGCATCATCAGATGACGTTGATTCAGAAACTAAACTCAATGCTGTTTCACCCTCATACACAGATGCATCGTCACGATCGGGTGACACACTGGCCATACTTTGGCCACGCCCGCTGCCTCTACCACGGCCCCTCCCCCTTCCACCGGGTGCGCGCGCCTCTGCTGAAGCACACTATGCTTTGCGTTTGCCTTGCTCATAGTCAGCACAACTGCTTTAAGCTGATGGCCTTCACAAACAGTGCATAGCAACAGCTGAGGCCACGATGAGGCCTTTATCTCAGCTGCGCATCGCTGATGCTCACAGCGATCATCCTCTACGTTGTTTACTCCGCACCGGCCACATAAAGATAGCTCAACCCTCACGTGCGTGTTCCTCAGAATGCTAGCACTAGCTATGTACAACGTCTTCTCGACAGGACTGCTGCAAGTCAGGCTCATGTCTGTGCACACGAAACTGCTTAGCCTGTGCTCTGTGGGGCACAGCTGTGCCTCACAAACGTACCGTGGCTCATCATCAAGCAAACATTCAAGCTGTTTCTCGACATACCCCTCTGCAAGCCCAGCTGCCTGCTTGTGCAGCAGTTTGAAAGCAGCATGACAGTAGATGCACATGGCTTGTGGCATTGCTGGCACTCAGCTGTGCCACATATGTTGCTGGGTTTCGCTGGCACATCGAGCCCTGAGTGCGCCATGGGCTCGGCTTTGCCGAGATCCTGAGCATGCGAGAAGTCAGGGTCAAAACCGATGACTGCCTCAATTGGTGCATACAGCTTGCCAGCATGCTGATCATCAGCACTCCCACACAAGCATGCCGGCAGCTTGCTTGGTGGCACAGGTGCTGGAAGCCACGGCACAGAGGCCTCGCATGCTGAGCTCACTCTGAATCGAACAACGGATCGAATCGGATACGAAAGCCGTGTGCACTATGTGTCTACTTCTTGCATAGTGCTAGAGAGCTTCGTCCATTCTAGGGATTGCTCGATGGGAGCGCAAGCGTTCTGAAGGAGACTGCACGAGATCGCGTCACGATTGTCGATGCCCAGCAACCTATGTATGTCGAAAAGAGTACTCGTACAGTCGACGTTCAGCTCGACACGCTGATTGACGATCACCTCGCCGCTGCACGAAAGCGCGCTGAGAAGCAGCGTGCGATCCATGTTCGCTGGGCAATGTATGAAGCACACCTTGACGTGCAGTAAGTACTATATGCATGTCGTGCGGTTAATTAAGCTCATCAGCTGTACTTTGATGTGGAAGGACGGCTGTGGTGCCTGTTGAGGGCTGTTCAATCAGCACCGTGGCGAACGCGTGGGGCGGTAGCTTGGGTGGAACTCCGACCGGACACGGACCATAGACCGCCACACGCAACCAAGCGACCCTCCGTGCCCATCAACATATTGCTGAGCACGCTATATCGTCCCTTATATAATAAACAGGCTGTAGCAAGTGTTAGCGTTGCATTCTGAACAGCACTTAAGTTTTTACCCCAAAATTTTTTGCAAGGCCGGCTGACCCAAGAAAAAAACTTTCATCAACGCAAACACCAGGATCAAATCAATGCAGCCTTACTTGCCGTAGCCAATTGGGCCATTGACATCTCCGGCGAACCGGGACCCAGGAGCCAAAGGGTCAAACCAACCGGAAACGCCCCCATGAGCACTCTGCAGACGCGCGCATGCAAGTCACAGGGCGTATTCCTGTGCTATGTGAGTTGGTCACATTGTGGCCCGTGCGAGCCTTGCACCAACCCAGGGATGACGTGCTGCAACGTGCTGCCCGGCCGGCGGCCAATCTGTATGCAACCCTTGCTCGCCTGCGTGGTGTATAGCGCATTGTGTCCCCACCGGTGTGTTCGCTGACCTTGGCATGCTGTTCTTTGGTTGCTCACGCTTGACATTTATGTCATGGTCCCAAGGCGGATGGTCATGGGATGGCCGGCTCATGCATGGCCATGGTCTGTACAGCTCGGCGCCTGCGGAAACGCAAACGGCGGTCCAGATCTGATGTAGGAAAACTTAACCCGGTGGCACTCGGGCAGTGTCTGGGGCCCAGGGTGCTTGCAAGCGCTGTATACAGCCGGCCTCTCACTGGTATCGGTGCTTCCAGGGGCAAGGGGGGGGAGGGGGGCTGGTGGAGTTGTGTTTGTTGACAGTTCTTCCGCCCCTATCCGCAGGGGGGCTGTGACCGACAGCCGTTTGGCGTGATGCCTGGTTGGTTCAATTTTCCCTCCCCTGTCGCGGCTGTGGCCAATGCCCGTCCAGTGGCGTGATGCCAGGTTTTTTGTTATCATCATGTTTGTGCACCATGAGCGGACATACCCAAACTCGTAGATGTCTTACACCATTATAGATCTAGGACCCAGCAGCGGGGCCGAGGCAACAGACCAGGACAACTCGCAGATGTCTGGTCTACTAATAACTGTGCTCTACATTTGCTGGCGTGAAGATCTGCGAAATCTTTGAGATGTAGCCTGCACTGCGGGGCCCGTTCAGCTCGTGAGGTTTATCATTGCCAATTGCGATCATATGTGTTACATTGAAATGCTGACGGCTGGAGTGCATGCAACCGCTGCAACAGAATTGCGCACACTGATTGCTGTCACGCCAGCCATGTCGCAGCGCGCTCATGACGCGTCTATAGCGACGTCTACCCGCAATCACCTGGGCCCAGCTGGGGCCATGCATGCCTCCTTGCTACGTTGGCGCGGCCGCGCGGCAGCGTCGTTACCATGTGTTCGCAGATGTGCAGCACTCGTTACCCTCGAGCTAGCTAGCGCGCTCACAAGGCTCTCATCCCAAAGCACTGCTCAGCAGCAGTGGCGATGTGACTGGAGTGCATGGCGAGTGTTGGCAAATGTTGGCACTGTCACAAAGTGCTCGTTAACGTTGGCCAACGGCATGCAGGAATGGCCAGTGCTCGATCATGCAAGTGGAGTTGGCGCTAGCTATAGCGCTTGAGGTCCCGACCCATCACCATCCGCCCCAGTCACAAGACGCGCTGTTCACCACTTCTGCCCATCATCACACTGTTGTGCGTTGAGGTGCGCGCTATCGGCCTCATGAATGTGAGCATGATTGGCCGCCGAGCTGAGGCCATTCGTCCGCGCGTTCGTTTTGTCTCATGAGGCGTCCGTTCGCGAAACACATCGGCGAAACAACCGCTGACTAGTGCAATCCGTGGCTCTCTTCCAGGATCACGTTCAGACAACAGTATCAGCAGCCTGCCGGGACGGCTACTCCACAATTGTCCCAAGCTTAAGCTGCGCATGGATGGGTATGACATTTTCAAACTGGTTTTGTCCTCGAGCTGTATACGTACAAGCAGTGTCTGCCATCCGCACATTCCCGTCACCGTCGCCAAAGTCAATATACTTTGAAACAGTTCAGATTGGCACACTTCGTTCGGTTCGCGAACTGTTCCTCTTGCGCGTTGACGTGCCAATACGAGTCCGAATCCGCACAATTGCAATACCCCCGCGGCCTCCAGCGTTACGGCGCCGTCGCGAATCATCCCAACAAGAAATCGATCAGCTTATTTTTTTGGTGAACGTTGACATCCTTTCTCGCCGGGATAACGTGGCAAGCGGCTCAGACTCAATCAGTTTGGAAGTGAAGCGCTAGCCGGGTCAGAGAAGTCCAGATAAGAGCCGCCAGAGAGCCGAGCAGCTAGCAATCAGACAAGGTTTGATTTAACTTCAGGAATTTTCCTTCCGTGATGCTTGGCCATGAACTTCTGGGTTGGTTTGGAGGTCCCAGAGCTGCGCTGTACACACAAGCTTGCAGCCGCAGAGCAACACTTCAAACAGCCGGCTCCAGTGGCCTGAGTTAGTCAGCGCTCAGGTCGACCAAAATTTTGCAAAGATTCATGTATTTAAAGGTCCTGTGCATATAGGACACGCAGCAGCTGGAGTGGACCATCGCTCGCGGTGCGCGGATGAGCAGGCTCCTTCCGCTGCTCACTTTCACCTTCTACACCGCCGCTCACGCATCTCCAACTGCACCCCCCAAGCTCCCAGATGCTTTTCTGCTCCGCCAATCTCAAGTGGACTCGAGCCTGTCAGATCACTCTCGCTTTCCCATTCGACGGCAGCCTGGGCTCGAATGGCAGGATCGCGTGCAGTACCACGCCACCGCCGCACTGCAAGAGCTAGATGACACAACGGATTCCTCAGAAAATCGATATGCGTTTCCTAATGTCGCTGACAGCGTCCATGTCTATATCATGGACTCTGGCATCCGGGCTTCGCATAGCGAATTCGGGACCATCACGTCCAGGGGTCAGAATACGACTGAGTCGAGGGTGCAGCAAGTATTCTCAAGCGAGTTTGCGGCTTCACAGAGCCGTAGGGAGTTGCGTGCCAGCGAGAGCGGCTCCACCGAGTGCGCTGAGCACGGCACGCATGTAGCATCATTGGTGGGTGGGCTCACGTTTGGCGTGGCAAAGGGAGTTCACATCAAGTCGTTAGAGGTGCTGAATTGTGACGGGAGCACCGACGCGGCAAAGCTGATCACGGCCATGGAGTGGCTGGGTGAAAATGTCAGGCGACCGGCGGTTGTTATGATGGCAATCGGAGAAGTCGGGCGCATCCCTACGCTCGACCGCGCCATAGAGGAGTACGCCTCGCTCTTCCCAGCTTTTGTGGACTCGTATGCATGCTCAACAGCACGCCCTCCCACGCATGCAGAAAGGCACACTTGAAAGGCCCCCACCCCAACCGTCAGGGCATCTTGCGAACTTTCTCAAATCCCCACCAGTAGTCATTTGTGGAGGTCATCTCACTGTTTCAGGCCTGCCCGGCAGCCTCACATGACCCAGCGCATGTCTCGTGACTGAGGCCGTTCTTTCAAATCGATGTCTGCACTTCAGGCTGGTGAACAAGGGAGTGGCAGTCCTTGCTGCCGCCGGAAACAATGACGATGATGCATGCGCCACATCTCCTGCGGGGTCACCTTTCACCATCACTGTCGGGGCCGTGGATGCATCCCGCAGCCGCCTGCGCCTGCCATCTGGGTCCGGAAGCAACTACGGTCGATGCGTCGACCTCTACGCGCCAGGCGAGCACATTCCTGGAGCGTCCGCAGCATCAGATAATGAGGGTGTCGTCCTCAGCGGCACATCCCAGGCTGTCGCTCTGGCAGCGGGGGTTGCAGCCATGCACCTGCACGGTGCCCCCAACGCCACCCCAGCGCAGCTCCGGCAGGCGCTCGTCTCTGCCGCTCTACCGGACGCTGTCGATGAGCAGCTACCCGGTGGTACAGCTGCGTACACGGCACCCCTGCTCCAGGTGCCTGAGATTGGCCATCCGCCCCGTGCCCAGATCATGCCGTCGAAACTGTACTTGCACACCGGCCGCAGGGGGCTGACACAGGTGTACTCGATGAACCTGGAGCTGAGAGCACCTGCGAAGGCGGACGTGACAGTTGCGCTGGTTGAGCGGGGGATGTTGCGGCTCAACACGCCGGCACAGTCCGTGCTGCCTGCGGGGTCTCAGGGGGGCTCGTTTGACCTTGTGGTGAATGAGACCATCGCGTTGAGCACGATCGACGCAGAGTCGTTCTTTGTGGACGTGACTCTCGCCAGCGAGGACCCATTGCTGGACGGACGGCGCCTTCCGGTTCAGGTATACTGCTTGCCTGAGCTCTCGCATGTGTCATGAAAGTATCAGGCCCGCACCTGACCTGCTACTGGCAATGTGGTTCTGTTCTGAAAAAGATCACCTGTTCTGCAAGCGAATGTCATATGGCACGATCATGTGGCGTTTGCAGTGAGCCTGTTTGCGACCAGGGGTAGCGATTTGTCGTTGCTATGGGCCAGGATATCTCAGGCTGCAAAGTTTGGGAACTGAGGACGTCATGTGTATTTTGTGATCTGGCTGGTGATGGTGGGCATGCGCTGTAGGTGCTGGACAGCAAGGGGATGCAGGCTGCCTATCCCAAGGTCGCTCTGCAGACGCCGTTCCGAGACCGTATGCACACTGCTGGGGCTGGCTCTCAACACCAGAACCTGCTCGATTACTCTCCTTGTGCCGCAGAGAAGTTAGCTGATGCAAGCGTGGCAGGGGCAGCAGCTGGGCCAGATGTGGTATACTTTTTCAAGCCAGAGGAGGACTGCACAGCACACTTCTCAGTGTGCAGCAGTGACATGGCCACAGAGGTCGCCATCTTCTCTGGGGTGGACAATGTGCGGAGTTGCCAGCTGCCTTCTGTCTCTTCCCGTCACGATGTGATTGTATGATATTGTTGGCTTGGCCTCAGCAGATTAGCACATTCTCACAATCACACCTGGCAGTCCATTGGGACGGAGCAGGCTCTGCATATATCTCGAGACAGCTCATCTGCATGTATCTCGAGATAGCTGTGATGACCTCGACAGCAGTGATGAGACTGCTGAATGTCACAGGTTTTGGTGGATCTGCACTGCGCATGTGTTGAGCACCACATTGCATGGCGTCTTTCGAGTATGGCGCATCCGTGTCACATGCCGCACTTTTAGGGGACGTGCGGTGCGTTTTTCAGGGATGTGATGTGCCCCCTAAACTAGCGCATGGTTTCCGTGCATAATTTGTGACAACCACCAGTAGTAATGCATATTATCATGCTCTAGCACATGAGTTCGTGTCCATCGGCACTTGCTGCTGATGCACAGCCCAACAGCAACCTCAGTACCGCAAAGCGTGGCCACGAGCAAGGTTGCCGGTTGCTTTGCAATAAATGTGTAGGCGACTCGAGACCGGTTGAAGCAACTGACGCGCACCCGATCGCTTGCAAGTTTGAGACAGCCTGCGGTTGGTTCACTCGTGAGTACTCGCTGTGAAGCACGAGGCCTATTCTGTTGACGTGGTCAAAACAGTTGTGCCTTGGTTTGTTTTTTGTTGCGCACGATGCACCTGCTTACGCAATACAGGCAAGCGCGGGTGTCTTCTGTGCTGCCATCTGAGATACGTTAAAATACGTCAAAATCCATCGGGTCACATTCCACAGCATGACCGCCAGCGCTAGCTTGCAAACGCCAAGCTTTCAGTCCAGGCTGGGTGGCGTGCTTTTGCGGACTCGGATGACACCGCACGCGTCATCAGGTCTCGACATGCCGCAACTGGATATTCACACATGTCCGCTGTGTGACGTACAGCCCAGCGCGCCACTGTCTGCTGGCACAGACAGTTGCAATCAGACACATCCAGCAGTAATCGTGTTTGTTTGACGCTTGCACTAGTACGTCTTCATGGAAGCACCGCTCCAGGCTGAAAATCCGAGACGATCCATGTGCTGCAGGTGTCGCAGGCACTGGCCAAGTTCGAAGGGTGCCACCAGTGGCAGCTAACATGCACCGCTGAAGACACCGTCACGCTGCCACTCACGTCCTCAGTGGGTTACTCCTTCATCGCTCGAGGCAGCTTGGGTCACACTGGACACCTGCAGTTTTATTTACAGTGTGGCAGCACCTCTGGATCCCTGCCTACCTGGGCAGTCACAGCATCCCAAGGTGGGCCTTCTTACAAATGCCCTTTATAGCAGGCCGGTGGCCAGAAGGTGGCCATGGTTGTATCTCCATTCTCTGCACATCTACAGACAGCAGCCATTATCAGCATCACTGCATGCACTCTCAAAAGCTTGCAGCGCCCTTCCCATGCCACCTTCCGCCTTACCACGCACATTGTCCAAGCCTGGCCTGCATCGTTTGTACGCGCAGGTCACAAAGTTGCCTATTACAGTGCACTGCATGACGGCATCAGCAGGCATGGGTGCCCCTGCCACGCGTACCGCTGACCGGCAGGAGCAGAAGTAAACCGCCGTGCAGGAGCCACAGCATCACAGCCGCAACTGCCGCAGGCCCTGACCTCCCTTCTGCACGGCCATGTGGACACCTCGGCCACAACCTCAGTTCCCCGGCTGGCCGTGGACCTCGGGACTGGCCCATGTGCTGCGCACTCCGGCACAGCACGCCCCAGCAGCATTCTCTCGACATCGACGCTCCTGTTCGTCTCCCACTCCCTCGCCCGCTGGTGCCCCTTCTGCAGCTCCACCACTGCCCAGCCGCAGATCTGCGAGATTTCCCCTGTGGCTACAGCTGGGTCAATCACGCACACTCCCTGGTCGCAGTGCCAGGGCAGCTGTGACGGGGTGGCCACCAGGGCAGAGTTCTGCTCGGTGCAGCTTCAAGCCGCAGATGGCTTTGACGCTCAGGCGCCAACTGCGCTGGCGGTGGTCCCGGCCGCGAGGACGGACAAGGCAGACATGCACGCGCACTCAGGCCATGCCTTCTCGGCTCTTCTGGGATCACATGCGTGCGCCTACACCGAGGCAACCCTGCATCGGCAACGAGCGCAACCGTGTAGCCATGGTCGGGCCTCCATGGTGCCAGACTGTGGGGGCCCCACATGGCAGTGGCTGGAGGTGGGGGCGTGTAGCGCGCCGTGTGGCGGTGGGTTGCAGGTGCGGCTGGCCAAGTGCGTCAATGCTGCGGGAGAGTGGCTGCCCGACGACTCGTGCCCCAGCACTGTGCCGCAACAGCCACCCGCCAAACCCTGCAACACTCGGCCGTGTAAGCGCGCTGTGTGGCAGGCGAAGGCATGGGGCGCCTGCCTGGCGACCGGCGTGCGTGAGCGCCAAGTCGCATGCATGAGCGCAGCGACCGGGGAGCACAGTGTCCCTGTGGATCCCGTAGAGTGTGAAGCCCTGGAGAGGCCAGTTCAACAGGAACTGTGCAAGAGTGTGCAGGCAGAGCTATCTGGCGATTGCACGGAAGAGGACTGTTTCCAGGGGTCGTGCAGTGATGATGGGACCGTATGCATATGCGAGTCTGGATGGCATGGGCGCCGGTGTGATGCTCGGGAAGAGTGTGCTGGCCTGTCGTCTGAGTTTGGTGAGTGCTGCCCTGGGCTGCGTAGTGCAGACAAGATGTGCTGTGGACCACAGGACGTCCTCGATCGAGACGGCACGTGCTGTGCCCCGACAAACTTGGACGCCTGCCGGGTGTGCGGTGGCAGCGCAACAGTTGTTGACCTGCTGGGCCAGTGTGGGGCAGGCGTGCTGGATGCGGAGGGCATGCTGTGCACTAGCAAACTGGACGAGTGTGGCGTGTGCGACGGCACTGGGCTGTCGTGCGACATGCAGGCGAGGGCTGCGGCAGCCTTTGTGAATGCTGCCGGCAGCGCGGTATCAGCGGATGACAATTTGTTGCAAGACGCGACTCAGGAGGCGCGGGCGCTGGTGTCTGGCAAGCTGCAGTTGCAGGGCGATGGCGGGCTTGTGCTGAGCGCCGCGGCCGGGGTCGTCCAGCGGATCGGCGCACACAGCATGCAGCTGACCGTGGCGCCACTGCAGCTGCAGCTGCAGTTCTCGCCGCTGGAGCTGTCGCAGCAGCGGCAGGCGGCTGCAAGCACGTTCTGGCTGCGCAATACGCTGGATGACCTCGTGTCTGGCGTGTCCATAGCACTCGGCGAGGACGCGCAGGCTCTGCAGCAGGAGGCGGCTGCCCCAGACTCGCCTGCTGTCCAGGTGAGTGCCCGCCCTCTTCATCTTGCCCCCCTCATGCCAGTCATGCATACCATTCCATCTGGCCATTTACGCAGCTCATGGCACTGTGCCATGGACCTGGCACGGTCACGACCACATCCACATGTACGAATCGTATCAGGCAGCTTCATTGATCCGACTTTCTAGCCAGACTGGCGTGCTGTGCCAGTTGCCTGCAAGAGGGTCGGGCAGACGAGAGCCATTGCTGAGGTGTCCTGTGCTGCAGGTGCTGCTATCACGCGTGGACCACGTTGGCCGTGCCGGCGTGTGTGGCAACGGCGTGTGTGAGGTCGGGGAGCTGGTGGCCGTGGCCGCCGACGGCACTGTTGCGCCGGGCTGCGCCCAGGACTGCCCGGCGCCAGTGCTCGCTTGCCCGCTCAACGCCACTGGCGCCACCTGCTCTGGTGTGCTTTCCCCTTGACCACCCCACAGCCGCCCAACTTCCTCAGCCAGCTGTAGGTGGCACGTCTGATTGCACACTCGTGCCTCGTGCGGTCCCACGCGTGCCAATTTAGCCGCAGGGAGATGCATATAGACAGGTTGAGCGTGTGCAGGACGCGGACTTTGCATCTTTGGCACCGGCGCTTGCAGCTGTGCAGCCGGCCATATCGGCGCCGCCTGCGAGACTTGTGCCCCGATGTACAAGCGTATCAACGGCTACTGCGTCGCTCCGCTTGTTGCAGTCACTCCAGAAGTTTCCAGAAGCTCCCCCGACCCCGTGCCGCTGCTCGTTGCCATCCTCGTTGCCGTGCTGGTCGTGACGTGCGTCTCCGTATTCTGCGTCACCCGCCGTCACATGGCCGGCATTTACGATGAGTGCGATTGCTGCTGCTGCCCCCAGAGCCCTGAGCTCGTACCGACCCCTCCGCCCCACCCCAAGAACTCCTACGCAGCGCACGTCCACACGTCCTCCCGCAACTGGTTTGGCCGTGGCTGGGCGTGCGCGCGGCGGACCGGCTCCCCGATGACCCCGATCAATATCAGCGGCGGCAGCGACCCGCATGATGCCGACAGTTCCAACGCCGGCTCGTCCTCGCTGTTTGTGCCCATGCCGTCGTATGCGGCCGCAAGAGACGGTGACAGCTACGCGGGCTGCGGGTCGAAGGGGTCCAGGCTGAGC
Organism: Ulva mutabilis; assembly: GCA_900538255.1. Classification (NCBI taxonomy): domain Eukaryota; kingdom Viridiplantae; phylum Chlorophyta; class Ulvophyceae; order Ulvales; family Ulvaceae; genus Ulva; species Ulva mutabilis. The sequence continues at coordinate 439,422 of UNSF01000059.1, read as the reverse complement.
TCTGATCTGGAGCTCGGCGGCATGCCGTGGCGGGAGTGCGACCAAGCGGGCCTGGAGAGTCCCGCGGTCGGCACCGTGCCAACATCTGACTTGTACATGGTCGCCAGCACCGCGGGCGGCGTGCTGAGCTCCGGCCGCAGCGTGGAGGAGGGCCTCCGCATCTGTGTGCCCGGCAGCAAGGAGCCCCGATGGCGCTATGCGGCACGGGACCCTGCCATTCTGACGACAGACAGCGGCCAGTGGAAGCAAGCGGTCAAGGCAGAAACACCAGCAAAAGTGCAGTCGGAGGGGGGGGAGCAGGTGCCGGTTGGGTCCCAGCTGCCAACCAAGTCAGAGTGGGGTGTGCCGTTCAGCAGTGGTGCAAGCTCGTGGAACTTGAGCGGGGGCCTCACCAAGATGGGAGAGGTGGAGACGACGCCTGACCCGATGAGCTCGTCAGTCCCGCTGGGCGACAGCCAGCTTCAAAGCACGCGCAGCACGCAAAGGGCTCCTACAGTACGTACAACCCCCTTGCCGCCCATGCGGCCGCAGCCAACCCTGACGCCGTCCCCGCCGAGCATGCTACGTCCGAGGGGGAGCGCAGCAAGGAGTTTGCGGGAGCGCGCGTCCGCGGCGCGGCTGCCGCAGCGCCCTGCGCCGCCGCCGCCAGCATCAGTGGCAGCGGCCAATGCGAGCAGCAGTGTGCAAGCTGTTACGGACGTTGAAGAGGCCCGTTCGGAAGAGCCGATGAGGCGCACACGGAGTGGAACACGGGGATGGCGGGGGGTGGAGCTAGCCACAATAGCAGACACGGCCGGCAAGCCGTGGAGTGTCGGGCCCTCCCCGGTGCACACGCCCAACGCGTGGACGCCTCGCGCGGGGCCTGCCCGGACGGCGAGCAATGTCGTCTGGACCAAGGGCCTGTGGTCGCTGGATGGAAGTGGATCTGGTGTGGCTGAGGTAGAAAGCATAGATGATGACGTGTACATCGGCCCGACCGAAAGCGAGCTGACGGGGCGCGTAATGCGTTTGCACGAGAGGTCTGGGAACGGAGCGACGCTGCTCAGTGCACAGAGCATGGCTGACTGCCACACCTCAGCGTTCTCGGACGTCATGCCGCAGAGCACAGATGTGGGCATTGACTGCTACCGGAGCTCAACTGCGCTGACAAGTGTGGAGCAGACGCAGTCGATTGCGTCGCGAGCGGTGGCCAGGCCGGCACCGCCGCGGGAGCAGCTGGCAGGGGAGTTTTACGGCAGTGAGTCGGACGGCGGCACGCTGCCGTGGATGCGCGCGGGCAGCACCGCTATGTCTCTCACGTCCGCGTCGCCCGAGGCGGTGGCGGTGGCCCCCACGGCTGACAGTTTTGTCGGGTTGGGCCGGAATGTGTCGGACTTGATGCAGCGGGTGCAGGCAATGCAGTCGCAAGTGGGCGGGGTGGGGCTGCGGCGGCCGGGTGGTGAAGCGGAGTGCCAAGGGCACTCTGCTGGCGGCGGCACGTCTCTGGGGAGCTTGCTGGACGTGCCCTCAGAGCTGCGGGCGGATCCTACGGGCAGCGTGAACTTCATATATGGGGGCGCTCTTACAGGGCCACGAGATCAAATCAGATAATGCTGCACAGTATGCAGCAGAGCTTGTGTGTGGCTGACAAGTGCGGGTACGGCAGGTACAGGTTTGCTCATAAGTTCACCTTTGAGGTGATTGATAGCGGCTCCTTGCCAGGGTGTCATTGACCTTGAGCCGCAAGTGATTCAGAGAGTAGTGGTAGCAGACCTTGGCGTTCTGCGCTGGTGTGACATGCGCTGGGCCATGGCAACACGAGCGTAGCCGCGGGTGCTGGGGGTGTGACATGACACAATGTGTTTTAGCTTTAATAGTTGTTTCACATTTCAGTCCGCCAGCGTAGCTGGCGGCTGCGACTGGGTTTATATACCGTCGGGCAACTTAAGCATCAGACAGTTTCAACAACTTTACGCAAGCGCCAATCTGTACAACATATTAGCGCTGTTTCATCTCATGCCCGGTGTGCACAGTATGAACTTGACAATAATATCCAAGCCGCGCAAGACTCCATTCAGCTGCCTGTAGGTCGCCTTCAGCACGCTTGGTCTTTATCAATGTTATGGCATGGGCTGAATGCCTGCTGGCTTGGATGAACTTGTGCTCACGTAACTGTGCATCACGACAGGCTAAGCATTCATCATGCTGATTCCTGCAAATCCAGTGCACAGGGTACACGGCCATTGCGCGGTTCACACAGGTGCTGCAGCCGTTGTGCCACGTGTGTCACACTGTGATGGACCAAGTCTCCAGCACCTGCCTGTGCTAGACAACTTATGGCAGAGATATTTGCGCACCGCATCATGAGCTGTGTTCCATTGCGAGATCAACAGTACGCCTTTCGGACTGGTAAGGGGTACCCTGAATGCGCTGGACAACCTCTCGCTGATCCGCCACCGGGCAGCTGATCATGATGGCGAACCCACATTTGTCTGCTTCTTTGATGCAGCCACACCAAATGACTCAGTCCAAAACGATTTGCTGTTCAACCGCCTGCTGCAGAAGGGGCAATATTCAAGGTGATTGACAGCATGCAGCTGTGTACATGGGTACTTGTCAACAAGCCTCCAGGTCAAGCGAGGCGCTGCGCAAGAATATCACCCGCTGCTGTACGCAATTTTGTTTTACTCTGCATCGGAAGACATGCATGCTACCCCGAGCTGGGGGCACTTACGGCACCTGGGAAATGCAGGCTGGCAACGTACGCATGCTGGGCAGCATATGCGGATGACCTTGCAGGGGCCTCCGGCACAGCGGCCGGGCGGCAACGGGTGATTGATGTGGTGCATGCACACAGTTTCCAATGGGAGTGGGACCTCAGTTTCCCCAAGACAGTGGTAGTAGGGTTTGGGCCCCGTGTGCACACTATGCCGCTTTGGTTTCCGCTGGGATACCTGCCCGCTGCGATACGTGCCTGCTGCAACGGGCTGACGCTGGGCTTGCAGCTCCAGGCGCAGAGCAACTAGGACTGGCAGATGGCCATGGCCACCCGCAAGGGGCGGTCGGCACTGGGGAAGTGGCTGCTTGTGCATGCCGCGCACATGCCCATGAAAGACATTCTCCACCGAGCCGCCCGTCTGGTGGCTTAGGGTGTACTCTGGCCCTGGCTCTGCTGCGTGGGGCAAATCGCGCTGCGTCTCGGCAACTGCATGCTTACATACTTTGGTCTAATGCTGTTGAGAGGCAGCTGTTCAGTGGCTCATGCCAAACACCTCTGCCGTGCCCTGAAAGTGGATGCTTGCGCGGCGTGAGCATGATCCCCTGTCGGATAGAATTTTTGCTCCGGTGTCGGCTGGTCAGTCTCCTGACTACATGGGTTACGCGATTCTCTCACAGGCACGCCCTCGGGATGCGTGGCTGTCCCATGCACAGTCCGCACTGGACATGGTGTGTGATGAAATATAGCAAGCCACCCGGGGGAGTGGCACCCCCGCCGTGGCAATATCATGCGGCTGGGAATTTGGGCAAACACCATGCGGGGCCCTGGGTGGGTGGTTCTCCCGCGCCCCGTGGCTGGCACACACGACGTCGCTTACGCAAGCGGCCGCGGGTGCCTTCCCAACGCCGCAACCCGACGTCCGTTGGGCTTCGCTTGCGGAGCTCTAGCTGCATGTACGCACCTGCATATGCGCACCGTATGCACAACGTGTACGTCCACTCTCTCGTCGGTGACTTGGGTACTCACGGCGCACGCTCGTCGCACCTGCCTCCAGATTATTCCCACTCCTATAGCACGCGCGTTGACAGTGCCGTGTGTGAGCTATGCTACGCTGCGATACATGCTGTGCTAGTGTAGTTTGACGTGATCCAGTGGAACACCAGTCACGGCGCATCGAGCATTCGCTGAATAATCTCCTGCGATGTGGTACTGTCTCACGCGGGCATGCATGGCTTTCAGTACTCTAGTACTAATTTTCTATACGCGGCGTCAGATGACACAGCGATGCGCAATGTTGTTCTCGCGGTATTATCAGAGGGCCTCCCTGCGGGAAGATTTCGCAGCGGCGACGGCGGTGCCCTTCCTGCCTGCCCCCGTCTCTGCACTTACTCCCGGGTGCCCGTCTCCAACAACACGTGTGCACTGTATTGGCTGCTCTGTATGTGCTCGTTGTACTACACTGTGTCTTGCAGCTTGTAAGCGGCTGGTACAATGGCTGACCTGACACGCACAGCATGCGAATGCTGCTGTGAATATGTGTACGGCCTTGGGCAACGGCTGACCCTGTTCCGGCCCAGCCCCCGGCCCGTCTCCTATCGACTCCTTTGTGCCCTCTGAGGCTGTGTTCTCCTTCTTGTCCGCGCCTACTCGCATGGGTGCTGTGGCCGATGCCCGACTGGGTGTGTCGTGATACCTGAACAACTTTTGTTTTGCGAAGTGTGCCAGGTGCATGGCTAGCAGTGCGCTATGCATGCTGCGTTGCCATCGGGTGCAGCGCTCTTGTACTGCCGATGTGTGCCAAAACGCCACCTTAAATAATGCACGCCGCATAAGGATCGCTACATAGACTTGTGGAAGAGTGGGGGCGAAATTTAGGCGCAACCAGGCCGGCCCGATCCACGCCTCACCTGTACGCCATGGCCTCTTGCGAAATAGACGGGGAATAGATACCTAAATGGTCAACATGGATCATCTAGGGCCAAGCTTGGCATCACTGCAGCCGGAGATTCTACAGGTACAGCCCTTCCTCCAACGCTACTTCACCGTATGACTCGCACAAGTGCGCATACTGCCAATACTGAAACGTCGCCGGTGATCTACAGGTTCGACACGAGGACATCCATACGCCATCTACCTGCACACATCCCCCACGGAGCCCTGCTTCGCCAATACCAACCGCCAGGGCATCGTCGTTGCGAATTCAAAGGAATACGCCAAGCGCACAATTGCGCACCCTCCTGAATTCTCTTGTTCAGCTTTTAGAATGCGAGTATGACTATGTATTCAATCACAACCTTGGCGTGCAAAGCGGTGGGTCACATCTCACAGGCGAGTCGGAGTCATGGCCGAGGAAGACCAAAAATGTCTCTGCAATGTCCCTGCCACTCGCATCTTGTGCAGCGCCGCAAATGTGAAGCCTCATAGATGGTGGTTGGTACATGAGTACCGTTACGGCTTTGCTGTTTGTCTCCATGATAGGTGATCTGGTGCAGCTTTTGTACATGTCAGCGCTTGCTGTTGCAGGTACTGCGGTGGCAGAGGATCTGCAGGTTAGGCGCATGCTGGCATTTTGCAAGCGTATATACACCCTCTTGACTACCAATGACATCTGCATGGGGGTCTTCCACCGATTTGCAGACCAACTCGACAACGAGATGTACAACAAGCTGCTCTGTGTCCTGGACATGTTTGGGATGGAGGAACTGACAGATTTCATCCGCATGTCCCAGCCCAGAGAGACTAACAAGCTGGCGCTCGACTACACACTCTCCATGCGTCCACCGACAGCCAAACCCCCGACAAATCTGCTTACAACTGCGGCGTCGCTGGGGCCACTAAAACATGACAGTAAAGCCCACTCGCTCCAGAAGAGGCTAAAACCTGTCAAGCCGATGCCTGCAAATCGCGTGCAGCAGCTGCTTGCCGCTGGCTGCCCCATCTTGCGGGTTGCCAATCAACTTGCTGAGGTGTGGCGTACTGATGTAGCTGTGCAATTGCAGCCATCCACCTAGCTTCGGTCAGCGACACGCACTGAAGAGCTGGTCTGCAGTCTATGCCAGGGCTGTTATGCTTCTGCTTTCAGTCCTGCCATGCCTGCAGCATGTGACACATCTGGGAGTGCAGGAGCGGATCCATCGCTTGAAGTACGTCTTGGATGCGCGAAGTGACGATGATGAAGCATGTGATGCGGAGCAATCAGATGACGGGGGATGCTCGGAGATCAGCGAACAGACTAATCAGCTTCTGTTCCCGGCCTCACGTGGCCCAAAGTGGATGCAAACAGAGCCTTCACAAGACGCAACACAGGGCAGTCGGCAGCCGATTCCATAGATGTGTAAGGGTGGATGTCATTGTGTCCTTCATCCAGGGTTCTGAACGCCACAGGAGCCTCTGACAGACTGGATTGGCACAAGGTCCACTGCGTGAGTGAGTGTTACCACGGCCAACAACAGGCAGGATGTCAAAGATCCTGAGTGTGCTGTGACGCCATCCCACAGAACCTGTAGTGTCCAGCTCGAGTCGCAGCAGGTTAATTGGACCCAGTCGGCGCGAGCATGCAAGTTGCCTGGAACCGTCAGCTTTCACGCCCAGTTCTGATTCCCAACGAATCCACTATCATGCTGCCCAGTGCTGGCCCCAGTGATAGCTCAAGGGTGCATTGGACACAAGACTGCTCAGCATACCGAAGGATTTCTGTCAGACAAGGCTTCCCTTGCAAAACAATCGTATGTATTGCCTGTCCACACTGTCAGGCAGGACCTTTTGACACGACAGCTTGCTGCTCATGTCGCTTCAGCTCTTTGAGGAGGTATGTGCTGCCGTTTGCACTATTGGGATCACTGTTGGAGCGCGTTACAACATCACATTCCGACAGGGCCACAACCTCCCTATGCCATGGTGAGAAATGTGCAGCAGCCGAGACTGCATGCGGTGGCTGCGACCGACTGATAACACTATTTCATGGGCTGCAAGGCTGTATGCATTGGGGTTGTGTAGGTGGGCTGCGATGGTGTTGAGCCCATTCTGGATGAAACTATTTTCGCCCCCATTGTCCTGTGCATCTTCATCGCTTTGGTTAGGACGGCATGCAACCTGTTGGATGCCCAACAAACGCCATGTAGCCCCATCAACTGCACTGCAAAACAAACGATGTGATCTTGGAGCGCTACATGACTGTCCAGGCGTGCTACATGTCAAGCGGGTGATCGCAGATGGTGTGCCGGCGGCAGCCTGATGTGCAGTCTCATTGAGCACACAGCCATTACTGCTGGTGCCTTGTAGGCAGGTGCCCGGCAGGCGGGCGTGATCTCATCCCACTGACACTTACCAATGAACACACAGACGTGCTACTATTGGCTTTTGGAGTCAGGGCAAAGTTTGGTCGAGGCCATGGCTTGACGTACACGATTGTGCCTGCGACAGCAACTTCAGGAAGTAGTGTTTGGTGGTGTGCCTGCCATCGACGCGTTGCCATTAGATCTTGGTCCGTATCAATGACAACGAGACCGGCAGATGCAGGCCTGGATGACACGCTAGTTGTTGTGTATGATGCATTGGTTTGCAGTACCGTGTACAGTGTTCTCTATCTGGCACATTTGAGAGGAAAATACCAAATTGTTTAGATGATTGCTGCGAGCTGCCGACGTGAGTTTTGAACCACGTAGCCTTAAGGTGATCTTGACTGATTCAAGCATTTCCAGCCTCCACTATCTCCAGCAGGCAATTACCGGTGCACCGCCCGGCGCCTAACTTCGCACAACATTGCACCATGCTGACATGAGCCTACCACATTGTTGCTATCAGCCTGCCAAGTCGGACTGCACAGCTGCCATGGTCAATGCAGCTGCATGCAGGCTCAGCGAAAGGTGTCATTACATGCTGTGGGTGAACCTGGCAAGTAGCAACTCCAATGCGTTGCCTCATGATGCCTGCAGATGAACGCACTCGGTCCGCCACGGCTGCCTTTCCAGGCACACCGGGCATGTTCTGTAGGGCAGGTGTGTCTGTGTGAGCACCGAGATTTATGTCTGGTTCGCTCAATACATGCTGGCTCTGACATGATGTGACATGATCGCCGTTGTATGCCGCATGCAGGTCTAGGTCATGTCAGCTTCATCAGCCGGCCACACTACCCTGTATACTGTGTAGCTAGAGGCGCTACTGAGTCCTAGATCTATCACTATGTAACACTACCCTGTATACTGTGAAGCTATAGGTGCTACAAGTCTTTGGCCAGGTGCTATCCTGTTGTGATTCCCAAATTATGCAGTTATATAGGACTCCTGTGCAAGTGACAGGAGCCCCCTTGGCAAGCGAGGCGCTGGGTACGTCAGGGGTGTCCATCGTGGTGGAGCTAGCGCACGACTGGTCATGCCAATCGATAGCACTCCCCCATAATGTAGGTGGTGTGATCCGCAGATTTAGAGTTTTGGGTCTCGCTACATGCTGACTTCAGCAATTCGCTGACTTCAGCAATCCGCTGACTTCAGCGATCCGCTGACTTCAGCAATCAACTGAAGAAAAGCTGCATGATCACGCTAGCTCGAACACCGACTGGGCTACATGGGGGGCCACAACGTTCATGCAGATGTTCACAGTCACCACATTGCTAGGGCTTCCATCACTTCAGGCAGTGGTGGCTGAACCATTGTACAGTGTTTCAAGACATGTGTTTGACTGAAACATTGTCTCAACCAGATCTTGTTGAAACATTGTCTCTGGTTGAAACATTGTCTCTGGTTGAAACATTGTCTCTGGTTGAAACATTGTCTCTGGTTGAAACATTGTCTCTGGTTGAAACATTTTCTCTGGTTGAAACATTGTCTCTGTTTAAAACACTGTCTCTGGTTGAAGTATTGTCTCTACAGGTAGTATCTTCGCGCGAGTGTTCTGGGCGCGCCGCTTGTGCACTTGCAATTGCGTCCGCGGCCGGAGACAATCGTACGCCGGTGCGCGGCGTAGGAACTCCCACAGAACCGACATCACGCCTCGGAGAACAAAGAAATACTGTGATACCGCATGCGATGAAATCACTGCTGACTCTTGCGACAACCGGTGTTTTGGGGGGTTTTCAGGCTCAACATAACAAGACTGCAAGTGCTGCAGTTGCGTCCATTGCAAGTTCAAAACGGAGTCGCAACTCCCGCACTGCGCGCACACAATATTATTATCCGGATATGGCTTTTGTTACTTTGAGTCAGCCTTGAGCTGCTAGCTGATCGGGCGAGGGCGCTTTGCGGCATATCGATCAGACGCCCCTGGTGAGCTGACTTGTAAGCACTGCAGCTGCACTCGCTGTTCATGATCACGTGCATGCCAGCTGCAGTCTAGACATGCCCGACGGACATTCCACGCAGCCAGCTCCTGCTGAGTCAGGTATTTCAAAATCTTTTTCTCCCTGATTCCTTTTCCATGCTTTTGGCTGGTGTTGCTGAGGACGTCAGCCATTTCGCTTTGTGATTGGAGGTTATCCAGATATCTGCATGCATGATTGGTATGTGGTGACCATAACACAAGGCACCGCGCAATCTCTCAAATTATTTTGCGGAAGTAGAACTGTTTTCGAGGATGCTGGAAATGCCAGCTACTGCATTTAAATACATCGCTTGTGCTGCCAATTTGTCTCCGGGCAGTCAGACCTGTGGGATCCGAACTTTCACCGTCGGCACATATTCCAGGTGAAGAGGTCAGCCTGTATGAAGACAGCGTGAAACTTGAGGAGATCCTCAGCGCAACCCTGCTGGACAAGATTTACAATTTTTGGCAGAGTCCATCATGCAACGACCAAGATGACAGAACTTGCACAGAAATGGTCGAATTACTAGCCACAGTCTTCAGCTGCATTCCTGAAGCGGTGCGGACCTGGAGCCTGGTTAAAGTATACTCTGTGAGCCGTCCACTTTGTTGCATGTCATGAACCGCCATCTGCGCTCATTCTTGTGGAGCCGACCGCATGCATCTGTATACCGGGCTTTGAATACGAGCACATGGTCTTGCAAATGGTCGAGCTTGATTCAACCAATTAGGTAAATCATATAGATTCAAGGTGGTGCAGTACTGCGTGTAAGTGCGTATCAGTCAACCGGGCACATTTGACTGGTGCCTGCCTACCACAGCCGCTGATGGGCGTAGCCATCCATGAACAGGCGTGCTTGCCAAATAATTTCAGCGCTGATTCTCACTTTCCTAGTCCAGCTGCAGATGTGACTGGATGCTCACGCACAGTCAGCACGTCGGTGATAGACACCACTGCTTTTTGTACATGCCACTCCGGCCATGTATACATCTGCATCTCAGAATCACTACATCATGATCCCTGCAGCTGCACACCAGTTAAAACTTCACGATGCCTCAATTCTGGTGATGTGCTACTACTGTTGATACGACGTGTGGTACAAGCAAGGCAAAAGTGTCTCTCGGCCGGTGATCATGCATGTACAATGCAGCAGTTCTACAACCCTGAGCCTTCGGCTTGGAAACTGATACCTTGTTGATCACCTCCTTAACGCATGTCATCATGTGTATACGGGGCTAGTTGTCTCGTCCTGAGCTGATGTCATTGTTTGCATGTCTCTGCACTGAGTGAATTCGAACATGCACGCAGGGACCCATCATGGAGATGCTTGCGACGCTGTCTGATGCCACAGCAGCAGACCCGCCTGCCAAGGCAGCAATTGCGGTGGTTGTGTCCCAGATGGCAGACAGCAGTGCTGTGGCATGGGTTCCCAGCTTTGGTGCTGCGTTGGTTGCCATTGACCAAACCATTCCTCAAGCCCGCACAGTGATTCATGCCATCTGTCTAGATGCATGGGAGCAAAACACACACAGGTGAGCAAGAGATAGCGGCCACTGTATGAATTCATTCTGCTTGAAGCTTACTGCAGGCGCTGACCTGCCGACAGAACGGCGCACAACGTGTATGTGTTGTGCCCACGCCTGGGCAGAAGTACGCACATACGCCATACAACTGATTCCAGGCCAAAACACCACATGTTTTCTCAGCAATGCTTGCAGATACTGAAGGAATAGCTAGCAATGTGCCAATGCTCGTTCCCATCTTGCTTCTTCTGTTGCCTGCAACGCTCGCAAACCTTCGTGTGGGCAACTGTTCTGACAGACTTGCATGCATCGGCATCGCCAGCACCTGGTGCTCAACACGTTGTACAGCCACACTTTCAAGTGACTGTGGATTGGCCTCATACATGCCTTCCGCCATTTGGCATTCAGTGTGGTCGCAACGTGACGTGTCGCACACGCGTTGAATGTTTGCAAATCACCAGTGGGACTGGTAGGCTAGCAAGCTTTTGGCCGTCTGGTCCATGCAAAAGGGTCCATAAAGATGGACACTGTTATCCAGGAGCTGGTTGTATGGATCGGCAGACATGCACGGCTTCCATATGCAGGGAGGAAGAAAGCGGAACGTGGACGGCAATCATCGCTGTGCAGTGGCCACCAGCCCAAGCTAGTGACCACCACTGTGCCAGGCACAGGCAACCTGGCGACTCTTGCGCAAACAGTCCAGACACGGGTGTTGCAGCTCAACAAAAAAAGTCGCACTCCTGGATTCTTTGTACATGAAACCATCCAAGTCGCCGGGGGCGCGGCCACACACAGGTACTCAGACAGCAAAAAGGCATCTGGTGGTTTCAGGGATGTGGGTAACCACACCACAGCTGAGCGCCTGCCAACATGCTGGCCTCTGGTAGAGCAGGTCTTCCATCACTTCATGCAGCAGGTGCGCCTTGTCAATCGATTCGATGGCACAACGTACTCTGTGTTTCGCCTCTGCGCATCATGTCTGGGAGCAACCGATGTCGACTAGTTGGTATTCAACGTGGTCATGATGCCTGGCAGTGTGCAGCAACATGTCTGGGTACACATCCTACATACACCATCTGCACCATCATCTGTACCATGCATCACCGGTACACCACCGTCACAGTTCGCGCTTTTGATTGCATGCTGCACTCTGCGGTCCACACAAAAGCTGTGCAACGACAACTGCATAGCTGCATGCTAGAAACTATGACTGGATTGGCGGGCTCTGCAGCACAGCGCTATGTGTGCAGGTGTCCGGGCTGGACTCACACGCAGCAATGGCTGCATTCTACTCAGTTGTTGCACATTCATACATCAAGCGTTTGGAGGGGACAGATGCAACAGCGCCGGACAATAAACAAGGCCATGCAGGTGCTCAAGCGTGCGTCACAGGCCATCGCTCGCTTGCAAGGACCAGCGTACCAAAGCCATCAGGTCTGCCCTGGTACGCTTGGTGCAAGAGGGGCGAGCCACCCTGGACACAATCGCCACCCTTCAGCAGCAAGCTTGCTGTGCAGCAGCAGTGTTGCCTCCGCTATCCCATGAGGACATGATGCAGCCAGCTTCGGCCGTTCGAGGTCAGTTTTCCACACCAGGTGGCAACAGCCGCTGGGCCTGACAAAGGGATTGATCGCGCGGCTGTTGCCAATCTGGCCTCCCATCTCAGAGCCGCCAGAGCGGCACTGATGTGTCTACGCTGTGGGTTTGGGTGCGGCAGCTGAAAGAATCCGGATTCAATCATCAGCAGCTGATGCAGATGCTGCATGAGATCGAGCAGTGTTTCTTTCAGCATGGGGCCAGCTTCGCAGACCCGCTCACTGAGGCCCATCAGATACTGCACTTGACGAGGCTCGGCTGCTGGCAGAGTTTTTACTTCCAACAGTTCAGCAGTATGAGAAGAAGACCTGGGACACACAACAGCGATATGCACACAGATGTGCTCAAGGTGGAGCTGAGGAGCCGAGAGACACTGGTCACGTGGGTGATGCTGTGCCTGGCGCACAGACGTGCAGCTGTGGAGTTTCCTGGCCTCCAAGCATATGGCACTGCCTGTGCAACCAGATGACTTGCGCCACCTTGTGCTCCGGGACAGGCGGGCGATGCAAGTAGCCCAGGCTGTGGCTGCATACATCTCTGCTGTCAACTGCAATGCAAGCAAAGGCCGTGTGTTCTCGACCAAGAAGGATGCCACAGGGCAGCTGGCCACTGAGTTTGCAGCGAGCAGCCCTGTGCTGCAGCAGAAGCTCTCAGAGGAGGAGGAACTGGCGGCACGGCGGGGTGGAGGGCGCACTGGCAGAAGATCCAAAAGATGCAGGATCATGTGCGTGACCTAGAGAGGCAGCTTGAGGAAGCCAAGCAAGAACTTGCACAGAAGGAGCTTGCTGAAGCCCAGGCGCTTGCAGATCTGGAGAGCGCCATTTTAAAACGAGCCACACCGCCTCGCAATGCAGCGAAGGCGCAATTGTGACGCGCACGTCGCAACCCAAGAGCACAGCATCTTGCACCCTGCAGGAGTCCGTCAGATGCGGGTGAAAGCAGTTCGTCGGTACAAAAAGTGTCTACGACAAGAAGCAAGGGCGAAGTACCAAGCATTCAGCCACGTACATGAATCTGATGCATGAACATGAAGCTGCAGATAAGGAACTTGAACAGCCTGATACGCGGATAAAACTCGCGACTCTCCAGCACACCCAGCAGGGCGTGTGTACGGCATGGCCAAGCAAGCGGTGAGACAGGCAAAGCAAAGGTGCACCATCTGAACGAGCAGCTGGCAGCGGCCAAAGTCCCACCGACTCATGTGTACCATCCCACTACCGAGCCGGTGACACACAGCAGCACATGCCAGGCGTTGCTCTTTTTTCCTCTACCCGCAGCACACCCGATCTCTTTCCCGCTCTTACGGCAGTACTGCTGCGCCGCACAACAGTGCATTTGTGCCCCTTGGCTGCCTCTGGCGCTCCGCAGACTCCGACCCACGCCGGCAGCCATGCAGGACTGCATCGTGGGTCGAATTTCTACAACCGGCTCCAGAAGTCAGTGCGCATACGTATCCTCAGCCATGGCCCAAGGCCAGTGCGAAGACTCTACCCAGCTGATCATGATTCCGCTGCCAGAGCGCACCGGCTCAGAAGGATTATGGGCCTTCTAACGTGATGAACTTCACCTCCCCAGACGTCGGCGTGTGGTGGCCGGATGGCGATCTGGCGCTGCGGCTGTGGCAGGGCGGCCCCACAGCCCGATATATAAGCAGCAACTTCATAGATCCGTTCGCGGCACAGGACTCGGCCGCAGTCGCAGCTTCTTACACAGAGCCAGGCAAGTACCACAGCTGGCTGCAGGTGTGCCCTGCCAACGAATGCTCCAGGCTTTGCTTCCAGTCAGGTGCCTGTGGGGACAGCTGCTGCGGGAAGCACACCTTTTGTGATGCTTCAGCGCCAGTCGAGGCGGCGCGGGGGAATCGGGTGCTGGCAGAGCAGCAGGACCGCCCTGGTGACCCGCACAGCATGACCATGGAGCAGTGGAGGGCGTTTGCGTCACTGCGAGCATATCCGCTGCAGCAGCGGCGCGCGCTGTTTATGGCCCTCCATGAAGGCCGAGTTCCACTCGAGAGCCCTCAGGTGTGGCACGTCCGGCCGGTTGATGCACAGCTTGCAGCCACCGCAGTTGCACAAGAAGAGCTGATGGCTGGGCCCAGCCAGGGTGCTGTGCACGATAATGGCATCGTGTATATCGTATCATTAGCCCACATGCAGTCAAGTGCTCTATGTGATATAAACGGACATCCCTGCTTCGCTGTTTTGTGGTCCTTCAATCTTCCTGTGTGCGCCACATCACAACAGAATCATCATGTGCAGATGGCAGCGGCGGTGAGGCTGGCGCTGTACCATGTGGGGCAGCTGCAGCTGCAGCAGGATGGCGGATGTGAGGGCGACGTGCGGCGGTTCTGGGAGGACGATGGCCGCGAGACGGAGGCGCTGTGCGAGGAGATGCAGCGGCAGGCGGCCCTGATGGAGCCTGCACCCAAGCTGCTCCTGCAGGTGTGCACATCCTGGCATGATGGGCTGTGATATCGTGACCACACAACATGGCTAGCCATTTCTATTTGCAGCGCTATAAATGCCAGCTTGAAGCTTCTTTGCATCTCATGTGTATGTGGAATTTGCACTTCGTCAATTGAGGGGTGTGACAGTCTCGACTGCAACAACGTGTGTTTCCTGACTTCATGCAACCGCAGCGCACTCATTTCACCAACCGTAGCGCACTGATATGAACCACAACACTGTGCAGGGCGCTCTGGTTGTGCGGAACCAACTTGTGCATGTAAACACACTGCTGTGTGTGCAACCGCGTACATGCACATGCAGGGGCCATTGATCTGCGAAATTGCATCATTTCTGGCGCAAACATCGCAGCAGGGCACAGAAGTCGCGCGACGTTTCATGGCCGTGGCAGGCAACTGGGCCCGCCAGATCCAGGAGGAGATCAGCGATCTGCACACGGCGCCGCCTCAGGATGTCAAGGACGTGTCACTGCTGCACAGCCGCCTACAGACCAAGTGTGCCATTGCGCACTGCTGTGCTGTGCTTTGCTTTGGCTGCGCGCCGTTTGTGCGTGGCTTGGGGACACAAGGTGGGGCACAGATGGGGCAGGCCACCATGGACCTGCACGATGCTGCGGCGCTCCTGTTTTGGGCCAAACATGGGCCGGGACAAGCTGATGCAAGCAGCGATGAGGCTGCGGCAGCTAGACAAGCGCCAAACTCTGATCATCGCTGCTCCTGGCGATATTTGCACGTCCATCTCGGAGGTGTGTGGCCTGACGGCCACACATGACATCCAGCCCAGGCATGTGCTCGAATGGGTGCTGTGGAACACTGCTAGGACCAACGAGCGGGTACGCAATCGCAAAAAGAGTAACCAATCCAGTCGCCTGTGTCATCAGCATGCTTCTGCGCGCTATAATCCTTTGGTGTTGAGTTTAGAGGGTGGCAACTCAGCCGTTCATGCTGTTGTGACTGCATCGAGCTGCTGCAGGCGTTCCCCGAATATCTTGTGCAAGGCAAACACTATGCTTATAGTCTTGACAAGAATTGTTTGCTGACGACGAGATCTACGAATTGGAGATGATGTATGGACACACGACCCACCCACAGAGCATGGACGCATTCATGAGGAAGGTGCGCTAGCATATATAACGCAACTGCCCAGCTCTCAGTGCAACGAGCCACACATTTGACAGGCCTGCCTTGGCATGCTAGGCTCCCGACTTCGGGGGACATGCCTTTAGGGGACATGCCTGCAGGCGCTGATGAAAGATGGAGAGCCTGTCACACCAAGCGCAACTGGCGCGCAGTGGCTCTCCAAGCTGTACGAGCATGGGAATCGTCGTGGACATGACTTCCTGGTGGACCAGACGACCGCAGCAGAAGAATGCGAAAGAGAGGTCGAGCAAGAGGAGGAGAAAGAGCAGGAGGTCGAGGTGGAAGCCATCGTGCCTTGGCTCCGAGCCACTGCCGAGCAGCCCTGGGCGTGTCCGGTGGTCGCAATGCAGCTGGTCTCTGCAACTGAAGTGGCAGCTCGCAGCGCATTCAGGTGCACTTTTGTACATAATTTGACCGCGACCCGTCCCGCATGCTGACTGTCCGCTTGACCAAACCAGCAGCAGATCCACTTCGAGGTTGTGGCATGCATGATGCCTCATGCGTCCGCGCGAGATCATTTTGTGCTTACACGGCTGTGTGCCGGCCTGTGGCCGCAACGGCAAGTCCCGGAAGTGACCCAGCCAAGCCTGTGGTAACCTGACCCTGTTTTGCAGGTGTCCAACCTGAAAGAAGCGACCTCTCCGCTTGACAATAACACGACTGATGACCGCAGATGCACCATGCTGCCTGAGCTGCCCTGGGCTGCAAATGTCCGTGTGACAGACAACTTCCTGTCCTGTGCGGCAGACCCCAACGCTTCCATGGCGATTCATGTTCGCGTTGCAGACAACATGCTCATCTTCAAGGACCACACGGTGCTCCTCATATCAGAGAGGGAGGCTGAGCACGTCATCAAGGCCGTCCGCGACATGCATGAGTCCGAGGTGTCTGCTTGCTTGGTAAACATGGCCGCGTGCCGCTGGACCGCAGCAAGTCCCACTACTGCATGGCAGAGCGTGCCTCTGGCGCTCGGCCCACTCCCCGAAGCAGCAGATGAGCTGCCGGATGATCTCGCATGCGCCGTCGTGTCTGCTCAAGTCTTCAGTGGCGAGACAGAGTTTGCGTGTGAGGCTGCGGCTGCTGGGGCTGATGGGAACGAGCTGCGCCGGCAGGCGGTGGTAGCTAGTGTCTTTCATGAGGAGCAGCAGGCCAGTGAAGTGGGAGTAGGCAAGGCTGCAGATGCAATAAAAAAATTGGTGGAACAACGGGGTCGGCAGCTGTGCTGGCCAGGCTCTGATCTGGAGACCATCTGTGACGATGAGGTCACCCGGGCCAAGTATGCATGTGCATCGCATCCGTTGCATTTGCAGATCTGAGATCAATTGGATCTGATGGCCTGACAGAGCCATGTGCAGATGTTTGAGGGCGTGCTGTAGTCTAACATTGCTGCCCGGGGATTGTATGCTTTCATATCATTGCTGTTGTAGACTTCACTGCCGCCATTACGCCGGCACAGCATCACACACAACACGCGCAGCCTGGCGTGTGAGGTGAAATGTCACAGGACGTTGATGTTACCTTTACCAGGACGTGCAACGTGCGGTCTGGCAGTGATTTTGTGTGACTGCTTCCTGTCTCCTGGTTTGGCATCAGGCATGCTGGGGTGCAGCTTCAGCACACCAATGCTGCTGCGATGGCTGCAGTGTAACGTGTGTGCGGTTGTGTTGATTTGCTCCACGATTAGGCTTCGTGGCCTGACATTGGGGCTAGTGTGGCCTCAATTTCAATGCATCTCGTTGTGCAACTGGCTGTGTCAATGCAGCACAAGGTCCTAGATCATTGGCGACTCGTGACATCTGGGACGCCTCTGGAAAGCTGTCCGTCCAGTGGTACGACCTGGTTATGGCCACTTATGCAGGTGCCCAGGAGATGCGAATCTTAGCTGGTATTTGTATGGGTGTGGCTGAGGTGACCATGCCATGATATCAGTCCTCGGTGGACAGTTCTCACTGTCAGCTGGACACAGTGGCTGTCAGTCATATCGTATGAGAAGGAAGGGGCCAGTCATCGCTGGGTTGCCCATATTGCCACTGCCTGTCCAATACAGTGACAGCCTCAGTAAACCACCTCCATTTTTGGCTTTTCCAATTGCATGGGCGCGTGCCTCCTTTTTTCGATATGCACATCCAGGCACTTTGCACTTTTATGCACATCCAGGCACTTTTGTGCATCCAGGCACTTTTTTCGATATGCACATCCATGAAAGCACAGCCTGCGTGAAATGCGGACATCTGCATGGGGGTCTTCCACCGATTTGCAGACCAACTCGACAACGAGATGTACAACAAGCTGCTCTGTGTCCTGGACATGTTTGGGATGGAGGAACTGACAGATTTCATCCGCATGTCCCAGCCCAGAGAGACTAACAAGCTGGCGCTCGACTACACACTCTCCATGCGTCCACCGACAGCCAAACCCCCGACAAATCTGCTTACAACTGCGGCGTCGCTGGGGCCACTAAAACATGACAGTAAAGCCCACTCGCTCCAGAAGAGGCTAAAACCTGTCAAGCCGATGCCTGCAAATCGCGTGCAGCAGCTGCTTGCCGCTGGCTGCCCCATCTTGCGGGTTGCCAATCAACTTGCTGAGGTGTGGCGTACTGATGTAGCTGTGCAATTGCAGCCATCCACCTAGCTTCGGTCAGCGACACGCACTGAAGAGCTGGTCTGCAGTCTATGCCAGGGCTGTTATGCTTCTGCTTTCAGTCCTGCCATGCCTGCAGCATGTGACACATCTGGGAGTGCAGGAGCGGATCCATCGCTTGAAGTACGTCTTGGATGCGCGAAGTGACGATGATGAAGCATGTGATGCGGAGCAATCAGATGACGGGGGATGCTCGGAGATCAGCGAACAGACTAATCAGCTTCTGTTCCCGGCCTCACGTGGCCCAAAGTGGATGCAAACAGAGCCTTCACAAGACGCAACACAGGGCAGTCGGCAGCCGATTCCATAGATGTGTAAGGGTGGATGTCATTGTGTCCTTCATCCAGGGTTCTGAACGCCACAGGAGCCTCTGACAGACTGGATTGGCACAAGGTCCACTGCGTGAGTGAGTGTTACCACGGCCAACAACAGGCAGGATGTCAAAGATCCTGAGTGTGCTGTGACGCCATCCCACAGAACCTGTAGTGTCCAGCTCGAGTCGCAGCAGGTTAATTGGACCCAGTCGGCGCGAGCATGCAAGTTGCCTGGAACCGTCAGCTTTCACGCCCAGTTCTGATTCCCAACGAATCCACTATCATGCTGCCCAGTGCTGGCCCCAGTGATAGCTCAAGGGTGCATTGGACACAAGACTGCTCAGCATACCGAAGGATTTCTGTCAGACAAGGCTTCCCTTGCAAAACAATCGTATGTATTGCCTGTCCACACTGTCAGGCAGGACCTTTTGACACGACAGCTTGCTGCTCATGTCGCTTCAGCTCTTTGAGGAGGTATGTGCTGCCGTTTGCACTATTGGGATCACTGTTGGAGCGCGTTACAACATCACATTCCGACAGGGCCACAACCTCCCTATGCCATGGTGAGAAATGTGCAGCAGCCGAGACTGCATGCGGTGGCTGCGACCGACTGATAACACTATTTCATGGGCTGCAAGGCTGTATGCATTGGGGTTGTGTAGGTGGGCTGCGATGGTGTTGAGCCCATTCTGGATGAAACTATTTTCGCCCCCATTGTCCTGTGCATCTTCATCGCTTTGGTTAGGACGGCATGCAACCTGTTGGATGCCCAACAAACGCCATGTAGCCCCATCAACTGCACTGCAAAACAAACGATGTGATCTTGGAGCGCTACATGACTGTCCAGGCGTGCTACATGTCAAGCGGGTGATCGCAGATGGTGTGCCGGCGGCAGCCTGATGTGCAGTCTCATTGAGCACACAGCCATTACTGCTGGTGCCTTGTAGGCAGGTGCCCGGCAGGCGGGCGTGATCTCATCCCACTGACACTTACCAATGAACACACAGACGTGCTACTATTGGCTTTTGGAGTCAGGGCAAAGTTTGGTCGAGGCCATGGCTTGACGTACACGATTGTGCCTGCGACAGCAACTTCAGGAAGTAGTGTTTGGTGGTGTGCCTGCCATCGACGCTTTGCCATTAGATCTTGGTCCGTATCAATGACAACGAGACCGGCAGATGCAGGCCTGGATGACACGCTAGTTGTTGTGTATGATGCATTGGTTTGCAGTACCGTGTACAGTGTTCTCTATCTGGCACATTTGAGAGGAAAATACCAAATTGTTTAGATGATTGCTGCGAGCTGCCGACGTGAGTTTTGAACCACGTAGCCTTAAGGTGATCTTGACTGATTCAAGCATTTCCAGCCTCCACTATCTCCAGCAGGCAATTACCGGTGCACCGCCCGGCGCCTAACTTCGCACAACATTGCACCATGCTGACATGAGCCTACCACATTGTTGCTATCAGCCTGCCAAGTCGGACTGCACAGCTGCCATGGTCAATGCAGCTGCATGCAGGCTCAGCGAAAGGTGTCATTACATGCTGTGGGTGAACCTGGCAAGTAGCAACTCCAATGCGTTGCCTCATGATGCCTGCAGATGAACGCACTCGGTCCGCCACGGCTGCCTTTCCAGGCACACCGGGCATGTTCTGTAGGGCAGGTGTGTCTGTGTGAGCACCGAGATTTATGTCTGGTTCGCTCAATACATGCTGGCTCTGACATGATGTGACATGATCGCCGTTGTATGCCGCATGCAGGTCTAGGTCATGTCAGCTTCATCAGCCGGCCACACTACCCTGTATACTGTGTAGCTAGAGGCGCTACTGAGTCCTAGATCTATCACTATGTAACACTACCCTGTATACTGTGAAGCTATAGGTGCTACAAGTCTTTGGCCAGGTGCTATCCTGTTGTGATTCCCAAATTATGCAGTTATATAGGACTCCTGTGCAAGTGACAGGAGCCCCCTTGGCAAGCGAGGCGCTGGGTACGTCAGGGGTGTCCATCGTGGTGGAGCTAGCGCACGACTGGTCATGCCAATCGATAGCACTCCCCCATAATGTAGGTGGTGTGATCCGCAGATTTAGAGTTTTGGGTCTCGCTACATGCTGACTTCAGCAATTCGCTGACTTCAGCAATCCGCTGACTTCAGCGATCCGCTGACTTCAGCAATCAACTGAAGAAAAGCTGCATGATCACGCTAGCTCGAACACCGACTGGGCTACATGGGGGGCCACAACGTTCATGCAGATGTTCACAGTCACCACATTGCTAGGGCTTCCATCACTTCAGGCAGTGGTGGCTGAACCATTGTACAGTGTTTCAAGACATGTGTTTGACTGAAACATTGTCTCAACCAGATCTTGTTGAAACATTGTCTCTGGTTGAAACATTGTCTCTGGTTGAAACATTGTCTCTGGTTGAAACATTGTCTCTGGTTGAAACATTGTCTCTGGTTGAAACATTTTCTCTGGTTGAAACATTGTCTCTGTTTAAAACACTGTCTCTGGTTGAAGTATTGTCTCTACAGGTAGTATCTTCGCGCGAGTGTTCTGGGCGCGCCGCTTGTGCACTTGCAATTGCGTCCGCGGCCGGAGACAATCGTACGCCGGTGCGCGGCGTAGGAACTCCCACAGAACCGACATCACGCCTCGGAGAACAAAGAAATACTGTGATACCGCATGCGATGAAATCACTGCTGACTCTTGCGACAACCGGTGTTTTGGGGGGTTTTCAGGCTCAACATAACAAGACTGCAAGTGCTGCAGTTGCGTCCATTGCAAGTTCAAAACGGAGTCGCAACTCCCGCACTGCGCGCACACAATATTATTATCCGGATATGGCTTTTGTTACTTTGAGTCAGCCTTGAGCTGCTAGCTGATCGGGCGAGGGCGCTTTGCGGCATATCGATCAGACGCCCCTGGTGAGCTGACTTGTAAGCACTGCAGCTGCACTCGCTGTTCATGATCACGTGCATGCCAGCTGCAGTCTAGACATGCCCGACGGACATTCCACGCAGCCAGCTCCTGCTGAGTCAGGTATTTCAAAATCTTTTTCTCCCTGATTCCTTTTCCATGCTTTTGGCTGGTGTTGCTGAGGACGTCAGCCATTTCGCTTTGTGATTGGAGGTTATCCAGATATCTGCATGCATGATTGGTATGTGGTGACCATAACACAAGGCACCGCGCAATCTCTCAAATTATTTTGCGGAAGTAGAACTGTTTTCGAGGATGCTGGAAATGCCAGCTACTGCATTTAAATACATCGCTTGTGCTGCCAATTTGTCTCCGGGCAGTCAGACCTGTGGGATCCGAACTTTCACCGTCGGCACATATTCCAGGTGAAGAGGTCAGCCTGTATGAAGACAGCGTGAAACTTGAGGAGATCCTCAGCGCAACCCTGCTGGACAAGATTTACAATTTTTGGCAGAGTCCATCATGCAACGACCAAGATGACAGAACTTGCACAGAAATGGTCGAATTACTAGCCACAGTCTTCAGCTGCATTCCTGAAGCGGTGCGGACCTGGAGCCTGGTTAAAGTATACTCTGTGAGCCGTCCACTTTGTTGCATGTCATGAACCGCCATCTGCGCTCATTCTTGTGGAGCCGACCGCATGCATCTGTATACCGGGCTTTGAATACGAGCACATGGTCTTGCAAATGGTCGAGCTTGATTCAACCAATTAGGTAAATCATATAGATTCAAGGTGGTGCAGTACTGCGTGTAAGTGCGTATCAGTCAACCGGGCACATTTGACTGGTGCCTGCCTACCACAGCCGCTGATGGGCGTAGCCATCCATGAACAGGCGTGCTTGCCAAATAATTTCAGCGCTGATTCTCACTTTCCTAGTCCAGCTGCAGATGTGACTGGATGCTCACGCACAGTCAGCACGTCGGTGATAGACACCACTGCTTTTTGTACATGCCACTCCGGCCATGTATACATCTGCATCTCAGAATCACTACATCATGATCCCTGCAGCTGCACACCAGTTAAAACTTCACGATGCCTCAATTCTGGTGATGTGCTACTACTGTTGATACGACGTGTGGTACAAGCAAGGCAAAAGTGTCTCTCGGCCGGTGATCATGCATGTACAATGCAGCAGTTCTACAACCCTGAGCCTTCGGCTTGGAAACTGATACCTTGTTGATCACCTCCTTAACGCATGTCATCATGTGTATACGGGGCTAGTTGTCTCGTCCTGAGCTGATGTCATTGTTTGCATGTCTCTGCACTGAGTGAATTCGAACATGCACGCAGGGACCCATCATGGAGATGCTTGCGACGCTGTCTGATGCCACAGCAGCAGACCCGCCTGCCAAGGCAGCAATTGCGGTGGTTGTGTCCCAGATGGCAGACAGCAGTGCTGTGGCATGGGTTCCCAGCTTTGGTGCTGCGTTGGTTGCCATTGACCAAACCATTCCTCAAGCCCGCACAGTGATTCATGCCATCTGTCTAGATGCATGGGAGCAAAACACACACAGGTGAGCAAGAGATAGCGGCCACTGTATGAATTCATTCTGCTTGAAGCTTACTGCAGGCGCTGACCTGCCGACAGAACGGCGCACAACGTGTATGTGTTGTGCCCACGCCTGGGCAGAAGTACGCACATACGCCATACAACTGATTCCAGGCCAAAACACCACATGTTTTCTCAGCAATGCTTGCAGATACTGAAGGAATAGCTAGCAATGTGCCAATGCTCGTTCCCACCTTGCTTCTTCTGTTGCCTGCAACGCTCGCAAACCTTCGTGTGGGCAACTGTTCTGACAGACTTGCATGCATCGGCATCGCCAGCACCTGGTGCTCAACACGTTGTACAGCCACACTTTCAAGTGACTGTGGATTGGCCTCATACATGCCTTCCGCCATTTGGCATTCAGTGTGGTCGCAACGTGACGTGTCGCACACGCGTTGAATGTTTGCAAATCACCAGTGGGACTGGTAGGCTAGCAAGCTTTTGGCCGTCTGGTCCATGCAAAAGGGTCCATAAAGATGGACACTGTTATCCAGGAGCTGGTTGTATGGATCGGCAGACATGCACGGCTTCCATATGCAGGGAGGAAGAAAGCGGAACGTGGACGGCATCATCGCTGTGCAGTGGCCACCAGCCCAAGCTAGTGACCACCACTGTGCCAGGCACAGGCAACCTGGCGACTCTTGCGCAAACAGTCCAGACACGGGTGTTGCAGCTCAACAAAAAAAGTCGCACTCCTGGATTCTTTGTACATGAAACCATCCAAGTCGCCGGGGGCGCGGCCACACACAGGTACTCAGACAGCAAAAAGGCATCTGGTGGTTTCAGGGATGTGGGTAACCACACCACAGCTGAGCGCCTGCCAACATGCTGGCCTCTGGTAGAGCAGGTCTTCCATCACTTCATGCAGCAGGTGCGCCTTGTCAATCGATTCGATGCACAACGTACTCTGTGTTTCGCCTCTGCGCATCATGTCTGGGAGCACCGATGTCGACTAGTTGGTATTCAACGTGGTCATGATGCCTGGCAGTGTGCAGCAACATGTCTGGGTACACATCCTACATACACCATCTGCACCATCATCTGTACCATGCATCACCGGTACACCACCGTCACAGTTCGCGCTTTTGATTGCATGCTGCACTCTGCGGTCCACACAAAAGCTGTGCAACGACAACTGCATAGCTGCATGCTAGAAACTATGACTGGATTGGCGGGCTCTGCAGCACAGCGCTATGTGTGCAGGTGTCCGGGCTGGACTCACACGCAGCAATGGCTGCATTCTACTCAGTTGTTGCACATTCATACATCAAGCGTTTGGAGGGGACAGATGCAACAGCGCCGGACATAAACAAGGCCATGCAGGTGCTCAAGCGTGCGTCACAGGCCATCGCTCGCTTGCAAGGACCAGCGTACCAAGCCATCAGGTCTGCCCTGGTACGCTTGGTGCAAGAGGGGCGAGCCACCCTGGACACAATCGCCACCCTTCAGCAGCAAGCTTGCTGTGCAGCAGCAGTGTTGCCTCCGCTATCCCATGAGGACATGATGCAGCAGCTTCGGCCGTTCGAGGTCAGTTTTCCACACCAGGTGGCAACAGCCGCTGGGCCTGACAAAGGGATTGATCGCGCGGCTGTTGCCAATCTGGCTCCCATCTCAGAGCCGCCAGAGCGCACTGATGTGTCTACGCTGTGGGTTTGGGTGCGGCAGCTGAAAGAATCCGGATTCAATCATCAGCAGCTGATGCAGATGCTGCATGAGATCGAGCAGTGTTTCTTTCAGCATGGGGCCAGCTTCGCAGACCCGCTCACTGAGGGCCCATCAGATACTGCACTTGACGAGGCTCGGCTGCTGGCAGAGTTTTACTTCCAACAGGTTCAGCAGTATGAGAAGAAGCACCTGGGACACCACAACAGCGATATGCACACAGATGTGCTCAAGGTGGAGCTGAGGAGCCGAGAGACACTGGTCACGTGGGTGATGCTGTGCCTGGCGCACAGACGTGCAGCTGTGGAGTTTCCTGGCCTCCAAGCATATGCACTGCCTGTGCAACCAGATGACTTGCGCCACCTTGTGCTCCGGGACAGGCGGGCGATGCAAGTAGCCCAGGCTGTGGCTGCATACATCTCTGCTGTCAACTGCAATGCAAGCAAAGGCCGTGTGTTCTCGACCAAGAAGGATGCCACAGGGCAGCTGGCCACTGAGTTTGCAGCGAGCAGCCCTGTGCTGCAGCAGAAGCTCTCAGAGGAGGAGGAACTGGCGGCACGGCGGGTGGAGGCGCACTGGCAGAAGATCCAAAAGATGCAGGATCATGTGCGTGACCTAGAGAGGCAGCTTGAGGAAGCCAAGCAAGAACTTGCACAGAAGGAGCTTGCTGAAGCCAAGGCGCTTGCAGATCTGGAGAGCGCCATTAAACGAGCCACACCGCCTCGCAATGCAGCGAAGGCGCAATTTGACGCGCACGTCGCAACCCAAGAGGCCAGCATCTTGCACCTGCAGGAGTCCGTCAGATGCTGGGTTGAAAGCAGTCGTCGGTACAAAAAGTGTCTACGACAAGAAGCAAGGGCGAAGTACCAAGCATCAGCCACGTACATGAATCTGATGCATGAACATGAAGCTGCAGATAAGGAACTGAACAGCCTGATCGCGGATAAAACTCGCGACTCTCCGCACACCCAGCCAGGGCGTGTGTACGGCATGGCCAAGCAAGCGGTGAGACAGGCAAAGCAAAAGGTGCACCATCTGAACGAGCAGCTGGCAGCGGCCAAAGTCCCACCGACTCATGTGTACCATCCACTACCGAGCCCGGTGACACACAGCAGCACATGCCAGGCGTTGCTCTTTTTCCTCTACCCGCAGCACACCCATTCTTTCCCGCTCTTACGGCAGTACTGCTGCGCCGCACAACAGTGCATTGTGCCCCTGGCTGCCTCTGGCGCTCCGCAGACTCCGACCCACGCCGGCAGCCATGCAAGGACTGCATCGTGGGTCGATTTCTACAACCGGCTCCAGAAGTCGTGCGCATACGTATCTCAGCCATGGCGCCAAGGCCAGTGCGAAGACTCTACCCAGCTGATCATGTTCCGCTGCCAGAGCGCACCGGCTCAGAAGGATTATGGGCCTTCTAACGTGATGAACTTCACCTCCCCAGACGTCGGCGTGTGGTGGCCGGATGGCGATCTGGCGCTGCGGCTGTGGCAGGGCGGCCCCACAGCCCGATATATAAGCAGCAACTTCATAGATCCGTTCGCGGCACAGGACTCGGCCGCAGTCGCAGCTTCTTACACAGAGCCAGGCAAGTACCACAGCTGGCTGCAGGTGTGCCCTGCCAACGAATGCTCCAGGCTTTGCTTCCAGTCAGGTGCCTGTGGGGACAGCTGCTGCGGGAAGCACACCTTTTGTGATGCTTCAGCGCCAGTCGAGGCGGCGCGGGGGAATCGGGTGCTGGCAGAGCAGCAGGACCGCCCTGGTGACCCGCACAGCATGACCATGGAGCAGTGGAGGGCGTTTGCGTCACTGCGAGCATATCCGCTGCAGCAGCGGCGCGCGCTGTTTATGGCCCTCCATGAAGGCCGAGTTCCACTCGAGAGCCCTCAGGTGTGGCACGTCCGGCCGGTTGATGCACAGCTTGCAGCCACCGCAGTTGCACAAGAAGAGCTGATGGCTGGGCCCAGCCAGGGTGCTGTGCACGATAATGGCATCGTGTATATCGTATCATTAGCCCACATGCAGTCAAGTGCTCTATGTGATATAAACGGACATCCCTGCTTCGCTGTTTTGTGGTCCTTCAATCTTCCTGTGTGCGCCACATCACAACAGAATCATCATGTGCAGATGGCAGCGGCGGTGAGGCTGGCGCTGTACCATGTGGGGCAGCTGCAGCTGCAGCAGGATGGCGGATGTGAGGGCGACGTGCGGCGGTTCTGGGAGGACGATGGCCGCGAGACGGAGGCGCTGTGCGAGGAGATGCAGCGGCAGGCGGCCCTGATGGAGCCTGCACCCAAGCTGCTCCTGCAGGTGTGCACATCCTGGCATGATGGGCTGTGATATCGTGACCACACAACATGGCTAGCCATTTCTATTTGCAGCGCTATAAATGCCAGCTTGAAGCTTCTTTGCATCTCATGTGTATGTGGAATTTGCACTTCGTCAATTGAGGGGTGTGACAGTCTCGACTGCAACAACGTGTGTTTCCTGACTTCATGCAACCGCAGCGCACTCATTTCACCAACCGTAGCGCACTGATATGAACCACAACACTGTGCAGGGCGCTCTGGTTGTGCGGAACCAACTTGTGCATGTAAACACACTGCTGTGTGTGCAACCGCGTACATGCACATGCAGGGGCCATTGATCTGCGAAATTGCATCATTTCTGGCGCAAACATCGCAGCAGGGCACAGAAGTCGCGCGACGTTTCATGGCCGTGGCAGGCAACTGGGCCCGCCAGATCCAGGAGGAGATCAGCGATCTGCACACGGCGCCGCCTCAGGATGTCAAGGACGTGTCACTGCTGCACAGCCGCCTACAGACCAAGTGTGCCATTGCGCACTGCTGTGCTGTGCTTTGCTTTGGCTGCGCGCCGTTTGTGCGTGGCTTGGGGACACAAGGTGGGGCACAGATGGGGCAGGCCACCATGGACCTGCACGATGCTGCGGCGCTCCTGTTTCACCGCGTGCAGGCGTACCTGCACGCGTTTCATGACAGCTCAAACGCGCTGCAAGGGAGGCTCACAGTCCTGACAAAGCAGTGTGCCCACGTGATGACACACCAGGTGCATTCTCTGAACTCTGCGGTTGTAGAGGACCACAGCCTGCTGGACCGCGCTGTGCGGAGCGTCTTTGCTGACCTGCCTCAGCACGTCGTGTGGCAGAAGAGCGAGGGGCACCTGGGGTGCTATGTGGCGCATGCACATGGCCAGGTGTACAGCATCAACATGCTGACCGGCTGCGTGCTCTGCAATGGCCTGGCACCCGGTCACCTGCCGGCACCGATTGTGGAGCATGCCGACTACCAGCGGATCTTTGGCAATGCAAAATTTGAGGTCACACAGCTGAAGGGCGAGCAGCAGGGCAAATTCCGAACTGTCCAGCAGCATGGAGGCCACATCTACACTTTCATGCTCCGAGATAGCAGTCTCCTTGTCCAAGAGTGCCCCTGTGACGCAGATTCAGGTGAAATGCAGCTGGATCTAGAACTGGAACTTCTTTCAGGTGTGCAATACCGAGTTTCCGTGAATAACTGTTCAGTGCATGTTGAAGTGACTGTGCATGAGTCCTCCTGACATCAATTCTGCGCGTGGCCGCATGAATGGGGCAAGAAGTTTGATACGATGTGGCCGCTGTGTAGCGGACTGCAAATGGGCACCCAACCTGCCATCCCGGTTGAGGGTGATGCACTCCCACTGGCTCTCTCGAAAGCACAAGAAAGTTGTGCTGCGAGGGATCGAATACACCGACCGCTGCACCAGCTTCCTCCTGGCCATTCCCAACGCGGACGCTCTCTCCACATCCCGCCCCACTCACATGCAGTGCCTTTGCGTCCCAACGCACTTACAGGTACGCGTTCTGTCAATGGGCTTCATCCATCTGTTGTCCTGGTGTGTTTTGTGCATGGTGCATCGCAGGTCGTTTGCGGAGGAGGGGAGTGACTTTACATTTGATGTTGCAGGAGCGGAGCTGGAGCAGTGTGATGGGTGACTCAGAGTCGCTGGACACTCTGTGGCGGCTGCCAAAGTGTGCACCCACGGCGATGCTGTCCCGTTTTGAGGCTGCGGACTTCATCCATGTCATGACCCAGGCCAATGACCCGGGAGCGTCCAAACAAGTTCCACAGCACCGAGCTGCAAGACCGCAGGCGATCATACTCTTCAACCTGCCCCGGTACCGCCTCACCTTCGAGCTCCGACCTGGCGACAAGAAACTCTGGTGTGCCAACTACTCAGGCTATCACCTCCCCATGGAGGAGGATGCGGCATGCCCACTGCCGGATCTGCCTCTGGCAAGGATCAATGTATTCCTGCTACTACAACCCTCCCAGCCGACCACGCCAGCCAAGATCCTCCTCCCTGATGGCACTCTTGAGCGGACCCAGCATGCTGCGCTGTGTTCTGTTTTGACATCTCGGCAGGCTGACGTGAACACCCTCAGCCACCATGCATTCTCCTTCAACAAACGCACGCTCAGCTTTGACACTGCTGTCGTCCATTCCCGCCTGTTCCTTTCTGCCATCTACGCTGCGACCCACTGCGATGTGCCCATCCCGCAGCTCGGCATGACTGGCGGAGAGCACGCCCTGCAGCTGCTGCGGCAGAGCTGGGTCAACCGCCCGCTGTCTCAGCCGGAAGAGGCGGCACTCAAGGCTCTGGGAGGGTTCTCCGGCCACACGCCGCCCCTGCGGCTGCTGTGGCAGGCACTGCGTGAGGCGTCTGGATCGTTCGCATTCCTGCACATGCAGCCACCGCAGGACAGCACCCCGGATGGGGAGCTGCAGCGCGGGGCAAGCGACATGTATGCACAGGCTGCCCGGGCCACCAGCCCGTTTCCGTTTGTGCACGCCCGCCAGCAGCTCACCGGCGACGAAGAGCGTATGATCTTCAACCGCTTGCGCAGCTGTATGCGCAACGGCAGCATGCGCGTTGCACAGAGCGCGCAGTGGCGAGATGTGGAGAAGGCCTGCCTGAACCTGGACAGTGAGTTGGCCCACGTGATACAGTCCGGGGAGCTGTTCAAGGAGCTGCCCAGGATGCTGAAGACATGCGGGAGCCCAAGTATGAAACCGGCTGCCACGGATGTGCAAATCAGCACAGCACACCTGACGCGGGACGCATTTGGCAAGGAGGTGGCGGATGATCTGGAGGAGAGCATGCGTGTGTTCCAGGAGTGTGTGCCAGACCTGCATGTCGAGCAGCACATTCTGGTACACCTGGAGCAGGAGCTGCAGGCACTGAAGGAGCGAGTCAGCGGCGCGGAGCGGCAGCTAGCTACGGCGCTGCTGCGTGCTGTGGAGTATGCGCCAACAGACGAGCACGGGAGTACGGTGGAGGCGTTCCGGGCAGCTGGGCTGATGCCTCGGCCGGCGCAGGCCGACCTTCTGCGTATCACAGTCTTCCCTGCCACCTTGTCGGTGTGCACTCGGATCTTCTTCCGCTCGTGCCGCTGTTTGTCCTGAGGCCGTTCACGCTTCGCTATCTGATCATGTGGAGCACGCCATGTGTGGTGCCGCCGTTGCTGTTTCATGCGTCCAGACGAGCCAAGGCATATCACAGTCCAGACCGGCATATGTGCCATTGACATGCCTATGTCCTGTATTCGTTTACGGTCCCAGGATTTCATCCCCCTACTCTATTGGTGCGCAAGAGTGGCAATGGCTGCAGGCACTGAATCCTCTTCTATCGAAGGATGCGCAGGCAAAGCTGTTGGGCATGGCTCAACAGTGGCAGATGCTATGCGTACTGCAAGACAAGATCACCCGGTGCCTAGCCCGGTGCAGCAAGACCACTGCCACACACATGGATACGAGCACTGCCGCACTGGCTGGGGAATTAGGTAACGTCCGCACATGGGACCCAAAGGATCATGCCGCCTGGCTGGCGTTAGAGGTGCTGCAGGGGCTGGAGATCCGAGCGCGGCAGGCCACGGTGGCGCAGCACATGCTGCAGCACCACGGTGGGCCGGGCCTGGCGGAGGATCACCGGGGGGCCATTCTGCAGCTGAACATGGGCGAGGGCAAGACGCGGGTGATCCTGCCGATGCTGGTGCTGGCGCTGTGTGGGCGGGGGGAGGTGGTGCGGCTCAACTTCCTGCAGGAGCTGCTGCCGGAAGCTGTGGACTACCTCCACTCCTGCCTCACAGGTGTGCCTGCTGTGATCTATGTCATACAGGAAACGTCACTATGTCTGCGATAAGATTGCCCTTGTACATCACTGCCGTTCGTGCAGTACGCACAGACGCTTGCATGCAAGTGAATCTTGATGCTTTGGCGTCAACAGCACATGAGTGTACTGCACCTTGCAGGTTCGCTGCTGCAAGTCAAGCTCTTGTCTATGCCGTTCAACCGCGATGTCGACGTAGATGCAGCCCGCCTGCGTGCGATGAACTCACAGCTCAGCTTCTGTGCAAGCACTCGCGCGTTTGTGTGCACCTCGAGGGAGCAGCGACTGTCACTGCAATTGAAGGCCCAGGTGTGAGTCTTGACGTCTCTGTGCTGTGGTGCTTGCATTGATTAGCAACTGGCTCAATCGATTTGATTTGTGTCAGGCCTTGGAGTAATATCAAACCAAGCTGCACATTTCTACTAGACCACAGGGTGCTCATACTAGCTTGGCGGCGTGTCGTTGAATACGCAGGTCAATATCCAAGGTACAACGACTTCAGAATGGCAGTGTTTCACAACCTGCATCAGATGGGCATTACCACATGCAGGAGACATTCGGGGAGCAGGGAGACCAGGCAGACCCAGAGTTTAAGGAGCTGCAGCAGCTGCAGTCTACCCCAACATTTGAGATCCTGGATGAATGCGATGAGCTGCTCTCTTCAAGGTTTCAGCTGGTGTATGCATGGGGCGCACAGCAGCACCTGCCTGGAATGATTGACCGAGTGCATGCCCTCCAAGCAGTGATGCAGGCGCTGCAAGACGATGTAGATGTTGCAGCCCTGCTTGAAAATCGGGCCATCGCTCAAGTCCAGCGCCATGGGGGCCACTATGGCGGTATGCCAGAGGTACGGCTACTTCAAGGTGCGGGTCAATGTACAGCAAATGTTGTCACTTGATTCAAACGCGTTCAGACGCTGCACACCTGAGCAGGTCCAATCGAAACATACTGACCAAAAAAAATAAAAAAATAAAAGCTCAGCACTTGCCTGTGGTATACAACAACGTTGCCAGACTGGCACACCATGTCCATTTCAATACCATATTCTGATCAGGGCAGTCGTTGTGATACAGGTCGCGCCCTCGATGCTGCGTGGCCCCAGCTGTCAAACGCAATCTGCAGGGCTCTCATCACCCAGGAAAACGTTCAGCACAGGTCCCTCCGGTGGATCACGTTTGTTGACCCACCAGGGCAAAGACTCATCCAACAGTGCTGCACGGACTCACTGCATGATGTCAAGTCATCGATGGAGATGTTACGCCTCGGGGAGAGGGAGAAGAACCAAGTTCTGATGCTTCGAGGGCTGCTCGCCTTTGACTTGCTGATGCACTGCCTACTGAAAAGGCACAGCGTGGACTATGGCATCACAGACAGGCTCGGTTCCTGACTTGAACTTGACCATGTTTGCTCATCCACGCTGCTGTGCTTGGCCATGTACTCTTGCATGCCCAATCATATGCCTGGGGCAGATGCAGAGGCAAGGCTGACAGTATCGATGATCAACAAAGTTTACAAGATGACTATGGCTTAAGTTATTTTGCAAGCATCTGTGTGGTCTTTGTAGCGCTTCCATTTACGTACATCATCCGTTGCAGTATCACATCATGCACCCCTTCAATGATAAGTTCTGCTTGAAGTATGCAGCCAGCGCCTGACATTCAATATGCCGCAAATCCATCTCTGCAGCCCTCTGTCCAAAGCTGAGACATCTGCAGTTCATGTTGATCTCCTGGTTGTGTTCCGCACCACGTTGGTCTGGCAAATTTTGAGCCGTCCCAGACATACACTGCACAGATTACAACCGCTCGACACCAAGGCTTGACATTTATGCCGCACTGCAGGAAAGGGAAGCACAGCACACACATGGCCGTGCCGTACAGAGCATGCGGGACACCATCCCAGCGCTCCGAGTTCAAGCATCCAGATGCGAACCTTTGCCTCACACAGCTGGCGTACATGCAGCGCGGTCTAACAGCGGGCCAAATGCGAGACTGCATTGAGGCAATGTCCGCAACAACTCGCTCACAGCAGAAATCCCTTTACAGGTGTGCGGTCTCGCCTGCATCAGGAACGCGGACGATAGTGGCTTATACTCAATAGGTGTGCAGGGCGTTTATTGACAGGAGCAGGGCTGATGTGGGCTTCGATCACGAGGATGCATTTGCTTCAATTGACGACCTGGCCAAGATCGACCCCCAAAATGAGATCCAGTTCTTGGTGCGAAGCCGTTTCGCGCCCACCGTCACATGCGGAGTCTGCATGTACCAGGGTGCTGCAGACGCCTCATAAATCTGTCTGCGGTACTGCAAAGCATGCAGACCTCCTGCTGCAGTGCATCCCAACGCTCTGACGGTGCCTGGGACATACCGCCATCAATGTTCATTGAGCCGCCAGCCCTTACAGCAGACGCCACTGTTGGTGGATTATACGCATCGGTATATGTACAAGTGAGCACAAGGCCAGCAAAACGGTGAAGCACTTAAGTGTGCATGCAGGTGTTGCACAAGTTCCTCAGGTACAACACGCATGCCATCGAGTTCTGGCTGGAAACCTGCATCTACCCCCACGAGACAAAGCTCTTCCCAGAGAACTTGCGTCGGACCGCCTGGCACATGGCACACACCAGTACGGGAAAGGCATGCTCCAACCACAGCAAGTCAAGCTCTATATGTCTCATGCCATAGTCTTTGGTATTGTGACAACGCAGTCAGCAAACTGCCTTGTAGTTACAATTTGAACAGGGAGGTGTGGGTGCAGGTAGTCGGCTTTTCTGGCACGAACGACAATCGTTCGCTGCTGCCGCTGCAAGTGAGCGCCCAGGACACAGCAGACACGAGCATCAAGGGTACCAACGGCCGCATGCTGCAGCTCCTCCTGCAGCCCGGAAAGTGCTCCTTCGCCTGCCTCTCCAAAGCAGACGACCCAAACCCTAATGTGGCACAGAGAGTGCTGGAGATGGCCGTGCGCAAGCATGCAGATGCCCTGATTGATGCAGGCGCGCCCTGTTCACAACCATGACATGCAACGAGCGTGCTTCTGCATTGTATCTTATCGCCCAAGCATAGACCCGACTTGCACCGTTACTACAAGATAGAGTTGCTGTGCATGCCTTCGCAACTGGCACTCAGGCACACTGGATGTGTGCACTGACGGTGTTAACAGTGCAGGTGCACAAACGGCAGGCATCGAGCAGCCAGATGCAGCGGCATACCTGCTGCACAACATCCCTCATGCGACTGGAGGGGAGCAAGAGTGTCAGGCTGTGGTGTTTTTTGCCGGTGGTGATGGCACTGGAGCCACTGCGGGCTGGAGCGTCATGGACCAGCAGCAGTGCTGCACGCCGAAAGCACAGTCTCCCATCAAAGAGTCCGACGCATTTGTCATCTTTGACGAAGCACGCTGCAGGTGCGTGGCCACAGCATGCCCAGCACGCGGATTGCAGGCATTCGGTTCAGCAACATATTGCCTGCTGCTGCATGCCTGGCCACAAGCTGCCTGCACAATTCAGATGCGGCCAGACTGTCGCTGCATTCTCTGGATCATCAACGTATGTACAGCAACTTGTCCATCTTCCTCAAGATGCAGCTTGTGCTTGAAGAGGTGCTACAGCATGAACACTGAAAATGCGAGGATTTATTCGAATATCCGGTGCAATGTATTAGTCAACATGATGGACGCGCAGGGGGTCTGACATGAAATTGAAGGCTGACGCCAAGGCGATCCTTACCCTGGGGCCAAACATGGGCCGGGACAAGCTGATGCAAGCAGCGATGAGGCTGCGGCAGCTAGACAAGCGCCAAACTCTGATCATCGCTGCTCCTGGCGATATTTGCACGTCCATCTCGGAGGTGTGTGGCCTGACGGCCACACATGACATCCAGCCCAGGCATGTGCTCGAATGGGTGCTGTGGAACACTGCTAGGACCAACGAGCGGGTACGCAATCGCCAAAAAGAGTAACCAATCCAGTCGCCTGTGTCACTCAGCATGCTTCTGCGCGCTATAATCCTTTGGTGTTGAGTTTAGAGGGTGGCAACTCAGCCGTTCATGCTGTTGTGACTGCATCGAGCTGCTGCAGGCGTTCCCCGAATATCTTGTGCAAGGCAAACACTATGCTTATAGTCTTGACAAGAATTTGTTTGCTGACGACGAGATCTACGAATTGGAGATGATGTATGGACACACGACCCACCCACAGAGCATGGACGCATTCATGAGGAAGGTGCGCTAGCATATATAACGCAACTGCCCAGCTCTCAGTGCAACGAGCCACACATTTGACAGGCCTGCCTTGGCATGCTAGGCTCCCGACTTCGGGGGACATGCCTTTAGGGGACATGCCTGCAGGCGCTGATGAAAGATGGAGAGCCTGTCACACCAAGCGCAACTGGCGCGCAGTGGCTCTCCAAGCTGTACGAGCATGGGAATCGTCGTGGACATGACTTCCTGGTGGACCAGACGACCGCAGCAGAAGAATGCGAAAGAGAGGTCGAGCAAGAGGAGGAGAAAGAGCAGGAGGTCGAGGTGGAAGCCATCGTGCCTTGGCTCCGAGCCACTGCCGAGCAGCCCTGGGCGTGTCCGGTGGTCGCAATGCAGCTGGTCTCTGCAACTGAAGTGGCAGCCTCGCAGCGCATTCAGGTGCACTTTTGTACATAATTTGACCGCGACCCGTCCCGCATGCTGACTGTCCGCTTGACCAAACCAGCAGCAGATCCACTTCGAGGTTGTGGCATGCATGATGCCTCATGCGTCCGCGCGAGATCATTTTGTGCTTACACGGCTGTGTGCCGGCCTGTGGCCGCAACGGCAAGTCCCGGAAGTGACCCAGCCAAGCCTGTGGTAACCTGACCCTGTTTTGCAGGTGTCCAACCTGAAAGAAGCGACCTCTCCGCTTGACAATAACACGACTGATGACCGCAGATGCACCATGCTGCCTGAGCTGCCCTGGGCTGCAAATGTCCGTGTGACAGACAACTTCCTGTCCTGTGCGGCAGACCCCAACGCTTCCATGGCGATTCATGTTCGCGTTGCAGACAACATGCTCATCTTCAAGGACCACACGGTGCTCCTCATATCAGAGAGGGAGGCTGAGCACGTCATCAAGGCCGTCCGCGACATGCATGAGTCCGAGGTGTCTGCTTGCTTGGTAAACATGGCCGCGTGCCGCTGGACCGCAGCAAGTCCCACTACTGCATGGCAGAGCGTGCCTCTGGCGCTCGGCCCACTCCCCGAAGCAGCAGATGAGCTGCCGGATGATCTCGCATGCGCCGTCGTGTCTGCTCAAGTCTTCAGTGGCGAGACAGAGTTTGCGTGTGAGGCTGCGGCTGCTGGGGCTGATGGGAACGAGCTGCGCCGGCAGGCGGTGGTAGCTAGTGTCTTTCATGAGGAGCAGCAGGCCAGTGAAGTGGGAGTAGGCAAGGCTGCAGATGCAATAAAAAAATTGGTGGAACAACGGGGTCGGCAGCTGTGCTGGCCAGGCTCTGATCTGGAGACCATCTGTGACGATGAGGTCACCCGGGCCAAGTATGCATGTGCATCGCATCCGTTGCATTTGCAGATCTGAGATCAATTGGATCTGATGGCCTGACAGAGCCATGTGCAGATGTTTGAGGGCGTGCTGTAGTCTAACATTGCTGCCCGGGGATTGTATGCTTTCATATCATTGCTGTTGTAGACTTCACTGCCGCCATTACGCCGGCACAGCATCACACACAACACGCGCAGCCTGGCGTGTGAGGTGAAATGTCACAGGACGTTGATGTTACCTTTACCAGGACGTGCAACGTG
This sequence comes from Ulva mutabilis, assembly GCA_900538255.1. Taxonomy (NCBI): domain Eukaryota; kingdom Viridiplantae; phylum Chlorophyta; class Ulvophyceae; order Ulvales; family Ulvaceae; genus Ulva; species Ulva mutabilis. The sequence goes on along the minus strand of UNSF01000059.1, from coordinate 402,608 downwards.
CGGTCTGGCAGTGATTTTGTGTGACTGCTTCCTGTCTCCTGGTTTGGCATCAGGCATGCTGGGGTGCAGCTTCAGCACACCAATGCTGCTGCGATGGCTGCAGTGTAACGTGTGTGCGGTTGTGTTGATTTGCTCCACGATTAGGCTTCGTGGCCTGACATTGGGGCTAGTGTGGCCTCAATTTCAATGCATCTCGTTGTGCAACTGGCTGTGTCAATGCAGCACAAGGTCCTAGATCATTGGCGACTCGTGACATCTGGGACGCCTCTGGAAAGCTGTCCGTCCAGTGGTACGACCTGGTTATGGCCACTTATGCAGGTGCCCAGGAGATGCGAATCTTAGCTGGTATTTGTATGGGTGTGGCTGAGGTGACCATGCCATGATATCAGTCCTCGGTGGACAGTTCTCACTGTCAGCTGGACACAGTGGCTGTCAGTCATATCGTATGAGAAGGAAGGGGCCAGTCATCGCTGGGTTGCCCATATTGCCACTGCCTGTCCAATACAGTGACAGCCTCAGTAAACCACCTCCATTTTTGGCTTTTCCAATTGCATGGGCGCGTGCCTCCTTTTTTCGATATGCACATCCAGGCACTTTGCACTTTTATGCACATCCAGGCACTTTTGTGCATCCAGGCACTTTTTTCGATATGCACATCCATGAAAGCACAGCCTGCGTGAAATGCGGACATCTGCATGGGGGTCTTCCACCGATTTGCAGACCAACTCGACAACGAGATGTACAACAAGCTGCTCTGTGTCCTGGACATGTTTGGGATGGAGGAACTGACAGATTTCATCCGCATGTCCCAGCCCAGAGAGACTAACAAGCTGGCGCTCGACTACACACTCTCCATGCGTCCACCGACAGCCAAACCCCCGACAAATCTGCTTACAACTGCGGCGTCGCTGGGGCCACTAAAACATGACAGTAAAGCCCACTCGCTCCAGAAGAGGCTAAAACCTGTCAAGCCGATGCCTGCAAATCGCGTGCAGCAGCTGCTTGCCGCTGGCTGCCCCATCTTGCGGGTTGCCAATCAACTTGCTGAGGTGTGGCGTACTGATGTAGCTGTGCAATTGCAGCCATCCACCTAGCTTCGGTCAGCGACACGCACTGAAGAGCTGGTCTGCAGTCTATGCCAGGGCTGTTATGCTTCTGCTTTCAGTCCTGCCATGCCTGCAGCATGTGACACATCTGGGAGTGCAGGAGCGGATCCATCGCTTGAAGTACGTCTTGGATGCGCGAAGTGACGATGATGAAGCATGTGATGCGGAGCAATCAGATGACGGGGGATGCTCGGAGATCAGCGAACAGACTAATCAGCTTCTGTTCCCGGCCTCACGTGGCCCAAAGTGGATGCAAACAGAGCCTTCACAAGACGCAACACAGGGCAGTCGGCAGCCGATTCCATAGATGTGTAAGGGTGGATGTCATTGTGTCCTTCATCCAGGGTTCTGAACGCCACAGGAGCCTCTGACAGACTGGATTGGCACAAGGTCCACTGCGTGAGTGAGTGTTACCACGGCCAACAACAGGCAGGATGTCAAAGATCCTGAGTGTGCTGTGACGCCATCCCACAGAACCTGTAGTGTCCAGCTCGAGTCGCAGCAGGTTAATTGGACCCAGTCGGCGCGAGCATGCAAGTTGCCTGGAACCGTCAGCTTTCACGCCCAGTTCTGATTCCCAACGAATCCACTATCATGCTGCCCAGTGCTGGCCCCAGTGATAGCTCAAGGGTGCATTGGACACAAGACTGCTCAGCATACCGAAGGATTTCTGTCAGACAAGGCTTCCCTTGCAAAACAATCGTATGTATTGCCTGTCCACACTGTCAGGCAGGACCTTTTGACACGACAGCTTGCTGCTCATGTCGCTTCAGCTCTTTGAGGAGGTATGTGCTGCCGTTTGCACTATTGGGATCACTGTTGGAGCGCGTTACAACATCACATTCCGACAGGGCCACAACCTCCCTATGCCATGGTGAGAAATGTGCAGCAGCCGAGACTGCATGCGGTGGCTGCGACCGACTGATAACACTATTTCATGGGCTGCAAGGCTGTATGCATTGGGGTTGTGTAGGTGGGCTGCGATGGTGTTGAGCCCATTCTGGATGAAACTATTTTCGCCCCCATTGTCCTGTGCATCTTCATCGCTTTGGTTAGGACGGCATGCAACCTGTTGGATGCCCAACAAACGCCATGTAGCCCCATCAACTGCACTGCAAAACAAACGATGTGATCTTGGAGCGCTACATGACTGTCCAGGCGTGCTACATGTCAAGCGGGTGATCGCAGATGGTGTGCCGGCGGCAGCCTGATGTGCAGTCTCATTGAGCACACAGCCATTACTGCTGGTGCCTTGTAGGCAGGTGCCCGGCAGGCGGGCGTGATCTCATCCCACTGACACTTACCAATGAACACACAGACGTGCTACTATTGGCTTTTGGAGTCAGGGCAAAGTTTGGTCGAGGCCATGGCTTGACGTACACGATTGTGCCTGCGACAGCAACTTCAGGAAGTAGTGTTTGGTGGTGTGCCTGCCATCGACGCTTTGCCATTAGATCTTGGTCCGTATCAATGACAACGAGACCGGCAGATGCAGGCCTGGATGACACGCTAGTTGTTGTGTATGATGCATTGGTTTGCAGTACCGTGTACAGTGTTCTCTATCTGGCACATTTGAGAGGAAAATACCAAATTGTTTAGATGATTGCTGCGAGCTGCCGACGTGAGTTTTGAACCACGTAGCCTTAAGGTGATCTTGACTGATTCAAGCATTTCCAGCCTCCACTATCTCCAGCAGGCAATTACCGGTGCACCGCCCGGCGCCTAACTTCGCACAACATTGCACCATGCTGACATGAGCCTACCACATTGTTGCTATCAGCCTGCCAAGTCGGACTGCACAGCTGCCATGGTCAATGCAGCTGCATGCAGGCTCAGCGAAAGGTGTCATTACATGCTGTGGGTGAACCTGGCAAGTAGCAACTCCAATGCGTTGCCTCATGATGCCTGCAGATGAACGCACTCGGTCCGCCACGGCTGCCTTTCCAGGCACACCGGGCATGTTCTGTAGGGCAGGTGTGTCTGTGTGAGCACCGAGATTTATGTCTGGTTCGCTCAATACATGCTGGCTCTGACATGATGTGACATGATCGCCGTTGTATGCCGCATGCAGGTCTAGGTCATGTCAGCTTCATCAGCCGGCCACACTACCCTGTATACTGTGTAGCTAGAGGCGCTACTGAGTCCTAGATCTATCACTATGTAACACTACCCTGTATACTGTGAAGCTATAGGTGCTACAAGTCTTTGGCCAGGTGCTATCCTGTTGTGATTCCCAAATTATGCAGTTATATAGGACTCCTGTGCAAGTGACAGGAGCCCCCTTGGCAAGCGAGGCGCTGGGTACGTCAGGGGTGTCCATCGTGGTGGAGCTAGCGCACGACTGGTCATGCCAATCGATAGCACTCCCCCATAATGTAGGTGGTGTGATCCGCAGATTTAGAGTTTTGGGTCTCGCTACATGCTGACTTCAGCAATTCGCTGACTTCAGCAATCCGCTGACTTCAGCGATCCGCTGACTTCAGCAATCAACTGAAGAAAAGCTGCATGATCACGCTAGCTCGAACACCGACTGGGCTACATGGGGGGCCACAACGTTCATGCAGATGTTCACAGTCACCACATTGCTAGGGCTTCCATCACTTCAGGCAGTGGTGGCTGAACCATTGTACAGTGTTTCAAGACATGTGTTTGACTGAAACATTGTCTCAACCAGATCTTGTTGAAACATTGTCTCTGGTTGAAACATTGTCTCTGGTTGAAACATTGTCTCTGGTTGAAACATTGTCTCTGGTTGAAACATTGTCTCTGGTTGAAACATTTTCTCTGGTTGAAACATTGTCTCTGTTTAAAACACTGTCTCTGGTTGAAGTATTGTCTCTACAGGTAGTATCTTCGCGCGAGTGTTCTGGGCGCGCCGCTTGTGCACTTGCAATTGCGTCCGCGGCCGGAGACAATCGTACGCCGGTGCGCGGCGTAGGAACTCCCACAGAACCGACATCACGCCTCGGAGAACAAAGAAATACTGTGATACCGCATGCGATGAAATCACTGCTGACTCTTGCGACAACCGGTGTTTTGGGGGGTTTTCAGGCTCAACATAACAAGACTGCAAGTGCTGCAGTTGCGTCCATTGCAAGTTCAAAACGGAGTCGCAACTCCCGCACTGCGCGCACACAATATTATTATCCGGATATGGCTTTTGTTACTTTGAGTCAGCCTTGAGCTGCTAGCTGATCGGGCGAGGGCGCTTTGCGGCATATCGATCAGACGCCCCTGGTGAGCTGACTTGTAAGCACTGCAGCTGCACTCGCTGTTCATGATCACGTGCATGCCAGCTGCAGTCTAGACATGCCCGACGGACATTCCACGCAGCCAGCTCCTGCTGAGTCAGGTATTTCAAAATCTTTTTCTCCCTGATTCCTTTTCCATGCTTTTGGCTGGTGTTGCTGAGGACGTCAGCCATTTCGCTTTGTGATTGGAGGTTATCCAGATATCTGCATGCATGATTGGTATGTGGTGACCATAACACAAGGCACCGCGCAATCTCTCAAATTATTTTGCGGAAGTAGAACTGTTTTCGAGGATGCTGGAAATGCCAGCTACTGCATTTAAATACATCGCTTGTGCTGCCAATTTGTCTCCGGGCAGTCAGACCTGTGGGATCCGAACTTTCACCGTCGGCACATATTCCAGGTGAAGAGGTCAGCCTGTATGAAGACAGCGTGAAACTTGAGGAGATCCTCAGCGCAACCCTGCTGGACAAGATTTACAATTTTTGGCAGAGTCCATCATGCAACGACCAAGATGACAGAACTTGCACAGAAATGGTCGAATTACTAGCCACAGTCTTCAGCTGCATTCCTGAAGCGGTGCGGACCTGGAGCCTGGTTAAAGTATACTCTGTGAGCCGTCCACTTTGTTGCATGTCATGAACCGCCATCTGCGCTCATTCTTGTGGAGCCGACCGCATGCATCTGTATACCGGGCTTTGAATACGAGCACATGGTCTTGCAAATGGTCGAGCTTGATTCAACCAATTAGGTAAATCATATAGATTCAAGGTGGTGCAGTACTGCGTGTAAGTGCGTATCAGTCAACCGGGCACATTTGACTGGTGCCTGCCTACCACAGCCGCTGATGGGCGTAGCCATCCATGAACAGGCGTGCTTGCCAAATAATTTCAGCGCTGATTCTCACTTTCCTAGTCCAGCTGCAGATGTGACTGGATGCTCACGCACAGTCAGCACGTCGGTGATAGACACCACTGCTTTTTGTACATGCCACTCCGGCCATGTATACATCTGCATCTCAGAATCACTACATCATGATCCCTGCAGCTGCACACCAGTTAAAACTTCACGATGCCTCAATTCTGGTGATGTGCTACTACTGTTGATACGACGTGTGGTACAAGCAAGGCAAAAGTGTCTCTCGGCCGGTGATCATGCATGTACAATGCAGCAGTTCTACAACCCTGAGCCTTCGGCTTGGAAACTGATACCTTGTTGATCACCTCCTTAACGCATGTCATCATGTGTATACGGGGCTAGTTGTCTCGTCCTGAGCTGATGTCATTGTTTGCATGTCTCTGCACTGAGTGAATTCGAACATGCACGCAGGGACCCATCATGGAGATGCTTGCGACGCTGTCTGATGCCACAGCAGCAGACCCGCCTGCCAAGGCAGCAATTGCGGTGGTTGTGTCCCAGATGGCAGACAGCAGTGCTGTGGCATGGGTTCCCAGCTTTGGTGCTGCGTTGGTTGCCATTGACCAAACCATTCCTCAAGCCCGCACAGTGATTCATGCCATCTGTCTAGATGCATGGGAGCAAAACACACACAGGTGAGCAAGAGATAGCGGCCACTGTATGAATTCATTCTGCTTGAAGCTTACTGCAGGCGCTGACCTGCCGACAGAACGGCGCACAACGTGTATGTGTTGTGCCCACGCCTGGGCAGAAGTACGCACATACGCCATACAACTGATTCCAGGCCAAAACACCACATGTTTTCTCAGCAATGCTTGCAGATACTGAAGGAATAGCTAGCAATGTGCCAATGCTCGTTCCCACCTTGCTTCTTCTGTTGCCTGCAACGCTCGCAAACCTTCGTGTGGGCAACTGTTCTGACAGACTTGCATGCATCGGCATCGCCAGCACCTGGTGCTCAACACGTTGTACAGCCACACTTTCAAGTGACTGTGGATTGGCCTCATACATGCCTTCCGCCATTTGGCATTCAGTGTGGTCGCAACGTGACGTGTCGCACACGCGTTGAATGTTTGCAAATCACCAGTGGGACTGGTAGGCTAGCAAGCTTTTGGCCGTCTGGTCCATGCAAAAGGGTCCATAAAGATGGACACTGTTATCCAGGAGCTGGTTGTATGGATCGGCAGACATGCACGGCTTCCATATGCAGGGAGGAAGAAAGCGGAACGTGGACGGCATCATCGCTGTGCAGTGGCCACCAGCCCAAGCTAGTGACCACCACTGTGCCAGGCACAGGCAACCTGGCGACTCTTGCGCAAACAGTCCAGACACGGGTGTTGCAGCTCAACAAAAAAAGTCGCACTCCTGGATTCTTTGTACATGAAACCATCCAAGTCGCCGGGGGCGCGGCCACACACAGGTACTCAGACAGCAAAAAGGCATCTGGTGGTTTCAGGGATGTGGGTAACCACACCACAGCTGAGCGCCTGCCAACATGCTGGCCTCTGGTAGAGCAGGTCTTCCATCACTTCATGCAGCAGGTGCGCCTTGTCAATCGATTCGATGCACAACGTACTCTGTGTTTCGCCTCTGCGCATCATGTCTGGGAGCACCGATGTCGACTAGTTGGTATTCAACGTGGTCATGATGCCTGGCAGTGTGCAGCAACATGTCTGGGTACACATCCTACATACACCATCTGCACCATCATCTGTACCATGCATCACCGGTACACCACCGTCACAGTTCGCGCTTTTGATTGCATGCTGCACTCTGCGGTCCACACAAAAGCTGTGCAACGACAACTGCATAGCTGCATGCTAGAAACTATGACTGGATTGGCGGGCTCTGCAGCACAGCGCTATGTGTGCAGGTGTCCGGGCTGGACTCACACGCAGCAATGGCTGCATTCTACTCAGTTGTTGCACATTCATACATCAAGCGTTTGGAGGGGACAGATGCAACAGCGCCGGACATAAACAAGGCCATGCAGGTGCTCAAGCGTGCGTCACAGGCCATCGCTCGCTTGCAAGGACCAGCGTACCAAGCCATCAGGTCTGCCCTGGTACGCTTGGTGCAAGAGGGGCGAGCCACCCTGGACACAATCGCCACCCTTCAGCAGCAAGCTTGCTGTGCAGCAGCAGTGTTGCCTCCGCTATCCATGAGGACATGATGCAGCAGCTTCGGCCGTTCGAGGTCAGTTTTCCACACCAGGTGGCAACAGCCGCTGGGCCTGACAAAGGGATTGATCGCGCGGCTGTTGCCAATCTGGCTCCCATCTCAGAGCCGCCAGAGCGCACTGATGTGTCTACGCTGTGGGTTTGGGTGCGGCAGCTGAAAGAATCCGGATTCAATCATCAGCAGCTGATGCAGATGCTGCATGAGATCGAGCAGTGTTTCTTTCAGCATGGGGCCAGCTTCGCAGACCCGCTCACTGAGGGCCCATCAGATACTGCACTTGACGAGGCTCGGCTGCTGGCAGAGTTTTACTTCCAACAGGTTCAGCAGTATGAGAAGAAGCACCTGGGACACCACAACAGCGATATGCACACAGATGTGCTCAAGGTGGAGCTGAGGAGCCGAGAGACACTGGTCACGTGGGTGATGCTGTGCCTGGCGCACAGACGTGCAGCTGTGGAGTTTCCTGGCCTCCAAGCATATGCACTGCCTGTGCAACCAGATGACTTGCGCCACCTTGTGCTCCGGGACAGGCGGGCGATGCAAGTAGCCCAGGCTGTGGCTGCATACATCTCTGCTGTCAACTGCAATGCAAGCAAAGGCCGTGTGTTCTCAGAGCCCAAGAAGGCATGCAAAANCAAAGCATGCAGACCTCCTGCTGCAGTGCATCCCAACGCTCTGACGGTGCCTGGGACATACCGCCATCAATGTTCATTGAGCCGCCAGCCCTTACAGCAGACGCCACTGTTGGTGGATTATACGCATCGGTATATGTACAAGTGAGCACAAGGCCAGCAAAACGGTGAAGCACTTAAGTGTGCATGCAGGTGTTGCACAAGTTCCTCAGGTACAACACGCATGCCATCGAGTTCTGGCTGGAAACCTGCATCTACCCCCACGAGACAAAGCTCTTCCCAGAGAACTTGCGTCGGACCGCCTGGCACATGGCACACACCAGTACGGGAAAGGCATGCTCCAACCACAGCAAGTCAAGCTCTATATGTCTCATGCCATAGTCTTTGGTATTGTGACAACGCAGTCAGCAAACTGCCTTGTAGTTACAATTTGAACAGGGAGGTGTGGGTGCAGGTAGTCGGCTTTTCTGGCACGAACGACAATCGTTCGCTGCTGCCGCTGCAAGTGAGCGCCCAGGACACAGCAGACACGAGCATCAAGGGTACCAACGGCCGCATGCTGCAGCTCCTCCTGCAGCCCGGAAAGTGCTCCTTCGCCTGCCTCTCCAAAGCAGACGACCCAAACCCTAATGTGGCACAGAGAGTGCTGGAGATGGCCGTGCGCAAGCATGCAGATGCCCTGATTGATGCAGGCGCGCCCTGTTCACAACCATGACATGCAACGAGCGTGCTTCTGCATTGTATCTTATCGCCCAAGCATAGACCCGACTTGCACCGTTACTACAAGATAGAGTTGCTGTGCATGCCTTCGCAACTGGCACTCAGGCACACTGGATGTGTGCACTGACGGTGTTAACAGTGCAGGTGCACAAACGGCAGGCATCGAGCAGCCAGATGCAGCGGCATACCTGCTGCACAACATCCCTCATGCGACTGGAGGGGAGCAAGAGTGTCAGGCTGTGGTGTTTTTTGCCGGTGGTGATGGCACTGGAGCCACTGCGGGCTGGAGCGTCATGGACCAGCAGCAGTGCTGCACGCCGAAAGCACAGTCTCCCATCAAAGAGTCCGACGCATTTGTCATCTTTGACGAAGCACGCTGCAGGTGCGTGGCCACAGCATGCCCAGCACGCGGATTGCAGGCATTCGGTTCAGCAACATATTGCCTGCTGCTGCATGCCTGGCCACAAGCTGCCTGCACAATTCAGATGCGGCTTGACTGTCGCTGCATTCTCTGGATCATCAACGTATGTACAGCAACTTGTCCATCTTCCTCAAGATGCAGCTTGTGCTTGAAGAGGTGCTACAGCATGAACACTGAAAATGCGAGGATTTATTCGAATATCCGGTGCAATGTATTAGTCAACATGATGGACGCGCAGGGGGTCTGACATGAAATTGAAGGCTGACGCCAAGGCGATCCTTACCCTGGGGCCAAACATGGGCCGGGACAAGCTGATGCAAGCAGCGATGAGGCTGCGGCAGCTAGACAAGCGCCAAACTCTGATCATCGCTGCTCCTGGCGATATTTGCACGTCCATCTCGGAGGTGTGTGGCCTGACGGCCACACATGACATCCAGCCCAGGCATGTGCTCGAATGGGTGCTGTGGAACACTGCTAGGACCAACGAGCGGGTACGCAATCGCCAAAAAGAGTAACCAATCCAGTCGCCTGTGTCACTCAGCATGCTTCTGCGCGCTATAATCCTTTGGTGTTGAGTTTAGAGGGTGGCAACTCAGCCGTTCATGCTGTTGTGACTGCATCGAGCTGCTGCAGGCGTTCCCCGAATATCTTGTGCAAGGCAAACACTATGCTTATAGTCTTGACAAGAATTTGTTTGCTGACGACGAGATCTACGAATTGGAGATGATGTATGGACACACGACCCACCCACAGAGCATGGACGCATTCATGAGGAAGGTGCGCTAGCATATATAACGCAACTGCCCAGCTCTCAGTGCAACGAGCCACACATTTGACAGGCCTGCCTTGGCATGCTAGGCTCCCGACTTCGGGGGACATGCCTTTAGGGGACATGCCTGCAGGCGCTGATGAAAGATGGAGAGCCTGTCACACCAAGCGCAACTGGCGCGCAGTGGCTCTCCAAGCTGTACGAGCATGGGAATCGTCGTGGACATGACTTCCTGGTGGACCAGACGACCGCAGCAGAAGAATGCGAAAGAGAGGTCGAGCAAGAGGAGGAGAAAGAGCAGGAGGTCGAGGTGGAAGCCATCGTGCCTTGGCTCCGAGCCACTGCCGAGCAGCCCTGGGCGTGTCCGGTGGTCGCAATGCAGCTGGTCTCTGCAACTGAAGTGGCAGCCTCGCAGCGCATTCAGGTGCACTTTTGTACATAATTTGACCGCGACCCGTCCCGCATGCTGACTGTCCGCTTGACCAAACCAGCAGCAGATCCACTTCGAGGTTGTGGCATGCATGATGCCTCATGCGTCCGCGCGAGATCATTTTGTGCTTACACGGCTGTGTGCCGGCCTGTGGCCGCAACGGCAAGTCCCGGAAGTGACCCAGCCAAGCCTGTGGTAACCTGACCCTGTTTTGCAGGTGTCCAACCTGAAAGAAGCGACCTCTCCGCTTGACAATAACACGACTGATGACCGCAGATGCACCATGCTGCCTGAGCTGCCCTGGGCTGCAAATGTCCGTGTGACAGACAACTTCCTGTCCTGTGCGGCAGACCCCAACGCTTCCATGGCGATTCATGTTCGCGTTGCAGACAACATGCTCATCTTCAAGGACCACACGGTGCTCCTCATATCAGAGAGGGAGGCTGAGCACGTCATCAAGGCCGTCCGCGACATGCATGAGTCCGAGGTGTCTGCTTGCTTGGTAAACATGGCCGCGTGCCGCTGGACCGCAGCAAGTCCCACTACTGCATGGCAGAGCGTGCCTCTGGCGCTCGGCCCACTCCCCGAAGCAGCAGATGAGCTGCCGGATGATCTCGCATGCGCCGTCGTGTCTGCTCAAGTCTTCAGTGGCGAGACAGAGTTTGCGTGTGAGGCCGCGGCTGCTGGGGCTGATGGGAACGAGCTGCGCCGGCAGGCGGTGGTAGCTAGTGTCTTTCATGAGGAGCAGCAGGCCAGTGAAGTGGGAGTAGGCAAGGCTGCAGATGCAATAAAAAAATTGGTGGAACAACGGGGTCGGCAGCTGTGCTGGCCAGGCTCTGATCTGGAGACCATCTGTGACGATGAGGTCACCCGGGCCAAGTATGCATGTGCATCGCATCCGTTGCATTTGCAGATCTGAGATCAATTGGATCTGATGGCCTGACAGAGCCATGTGCAGATGTTTGAGGGCGTGCTGTAGTCTAACATTGCTGCCCGGGGATTGTATGCTTTCATATCATTGCTGTTGTAGACTTCACTGCCGCCATTACGCCGGCACAGCATCACACACAACACGCGCAGCCTGGCGTGTGAGGTGAAATGTCACAGGACGTTGATGTTACCTTTACCAGGACGTGCAACGTGCGGTCTGGCAGTGATTTTGTGTGACTGCTTCCTGTCTCCTGGTTTGGCATCAGGCATGCTGGGGTGCAGCTTCAGCACACCAATGCTGCTGCGATGGCTGCAGTGTAACGTGTGTGCGGTTGTGTTGATTTGCTCCACGATTAGGCTTCGTGGCCTGACATTGGGGCTAGTGTGGCCTCAATTTCAATGCATCTCGTTGTGCAACTGGCTGTGTCAATGCAGCACAAGGTCCTAGATCATTGGCGACTCGTGACATCTGGGACGCCTCTGGAAAGCTGTCCGTCCAGTGGTACGACCTGGTTATGGCCACTTATGCAGGTGCCCAGGAGATGCGAATCTTAGCTGGTATTTGTATGGGTGTGGCTGAGGTGACCATGCCATGATATCAGTCCTCGGTGGACAGTTCTCACTGTCAGCTGGACACAGTGGCTGTCAGTCATATCGTATGAGAAGGAAGGGGCCAGTCATCGCTGGGTTGCCCATATTGCCACTGCCTGTCCAATACAGTGACAGCCTCAGTAAACCACCTCCATTTTTGGCTTTTCCAATTGCATGGGCGCGTGCCTCCTTTTTTCGATATGCACATCCAGGCACTTCGCACTTTTATGCACATCCAGGCACTTTTGTGCATCCAGGCACTTTTTTCGATATGCACATCCATGAAAGCACAGCCTGCGTGAAATGCGGAGGCATACTGGCTTGTTGAACGTAATTGTGCTGTTCACCAACAACACCGTGTAGTGACTCTGCGGTCTGCCATATGTCAACTTATTGACATGGCACAAAGAAAGGTCGCAGGTGGACGTCAGTCGTGTATGCCACTTGGGCGGCCGGTATGTAAGCTCACAATGGCATAACATCTATGTGCCCGCTACCTAGACATTGCACAGCCAGAGACTGGTCCAAAGTGCGGAGCCGCATGTACACGGATGCATGGCAATAATGTTGTCGTGCACTGTGACAATTCACTTGGACATAAAAACAGAGCCCCTTCGTGATCCATCATGCACGTTTGAATGGTTGCGGGTGCAGGAATTGTTCAAATGTATTCCTGGCTTTGCAATTGCACATGAATATTGCAAGAGGTAACTCTCCAATCAGGGAATGGCTGCAGTGTGACACCCTGACACACGTCCATAACGTTTGTGTGAACGCCCACAGACTTGAATGTCTTGATCCAACAGCTGCGAAAAGCTGCACTGGGTGGTCGGTCAGTGTGGTGGGGGGAGAGCGAACACAGCAGCTCGCTGCAGCACCGCGCATCCCCAATAACAAGATACTAACAGAAAGAGTACCGCACGCTACGCGAAAATACGCATTCGTGCAGGCGCCCTCGACGATCTGATCGGGGGATGCCATGGTGCACGGCTGGTGCGGACGACGAGTGCATTTGATCATTGCTGCTAAACTTTGAAAGTGGCAGCATTCAAAATTGGCACCGGCCTGCCACGGGAAACTGAGCAGGGTGTGCTCAAGAGCCGCTCCGTTCCGCGATCGCGCGCTTGGCCTGCGCATCCCATGAGCCACACTTCCGTGAAATCGGCACTTGGGGATCCCGACCGCATAGAGCGGACAAACGAGATCGCAATTGGTGCAGCATGAGATTTGATAGCTCAGCAGTATACATGAATGCGTGCATTGTGTGACGTTTGGTCTGCTGCGGTGACGTGCGGATTGCCATTGTTTGTTGGTCCTCAAGTACTTTGAACTTGTCCCGGGCATTGCACCCGTAATCGACCGGAAATCTTAGCTTCTTTGTACATCTTCTGGCCATGAACATGTGGCGGTGCTCAACGCAGCGAGTGGGGAGCAAGCTGATCCTGCCATCGCGTAGGCAAACACAGGCACGCAGCCCACGCGATCGCCGCTCGAGACCGTGCATAATGACCAGCTTTGCCCTCTCCTTGCACACACCAGATGCAACGGCATAGCAATGTCATGTATGTAGAACTGCTGCCTATAATTTATGTAGCTCCGTTGCTGTAGACTAGGCGGCAACAAAGCGTGGCAGAGCTTGAAGGCGCTGGGCATGCCACTTCAGTCTGCACTCCGATGCGCCCGTGTTCAAAGCACTGCTGAATTGCTCGAGTTTAATGCGTGGGGTTTGACGGCTTTTGATGTGTACAGAGGGTTCAGGCTGTGGCCCATGCTGGATCCTGCCTTGTGTCGTGGCTGGAGCAGAATGGAGCCGCACAACAGAAGCTGGAGCTGCAAGAGACCGAAATCGACGGCATGTCTATCGATATCTCTGTGACGACTGAAGATGTCAGCGCAGGAACGACAGTGCTGCGGATACCGGACAACTTGGTTGTTACGCTGGACCGTGTGTTTGAAGATGAAACTGTCGCAGAACTGCTCACCACAGATAAACTTTCCGAGCTGGCCTGCCTGGCTCTATACCTTATGTGCGTCCTGTGCTGCTCATGTGGCTATTCATGATAGCATGACCTTGTCGGTGAGACCGCTCAATTATGCTTCACAACCGACTCTCACCACAACTTCTGTCGCACGCACCAGGCGGGCCCTATACACAAGCACGCAGGGACCTGTCTGGTACTGTACTGCACCCACTGTCCGTGGACCTTTGCATGTCCCCCCCTCGGTGGTCATCAACGGAACCTCACCCTGCCACAGGTATGAGAAGAAGAAAGGCGAGGAGAGTTTCTGGCATGCATACATCAAAGAGCTGGATCACCAAAGGGCTAGAGGGCCGCTTGCAGCCGAGTCGCCTCTGATCTGGACAGACGAGGAAGTGGATCAGTACTTACGAGGCAGCCCTGTCCAGGGACTGGTACGTGATCGCCTGGCTTCAATCAAGGAGGAGTACGATGCACTCGACACCGTGTGGTTCATGAGCGGATCCCTCTTTAACAAGTACCCGTGCGCTCTCTTCAGCCGGCCTGAGTCCACGCCTGTGGTGACATGACTTCATGCAGCAGCTGTACCAAGTACAGGCTGCTCTGCCAGTGGCTGCATCGCACCTGCCATGGCATCATGGAGGAGGGTGTGGGGTGCAGATACGATGTCCCGACAGAGGCCTTTTCCTTTGAAATCTTCCGCCAAGCGTTTGCGGCAATCCAAGCCTCTGTGGTCCATCTCCAGGTACTCTCCTCCGTCATGCCTTTGTCAAGTCTGGGCTAGACAGGCTGCCGCTATGCTGTGCTGTTGTTGGAGCTCTGTTGATAGGTAGTACGAACGCAGTCCGGCCGCAGCTCACACCTTAAACAGCGCATTCTCATACCATTCACAAAGCTCCTGACATTGAGGTCAGGACTGCGTCAAGCGCATGCGCTTGCACTTGTGTTTTGCAGTTCATGCCTTGTACTGTGTACTGTGCTACATCATGTGCCAGCGGGCACGGGCCAACAGCATTGGATGCGACAATTTGAGCATGCCCTCACTACGGTCGCTTGGCATTCGCGATGCCACGAGGTGCTCATCTGTTGCAGTGTTCACCGTAGCGCATGCCTGTGTGACAATTGCACAGGATGTGGCATGCATGCCGCTGCACGAGTGACCTGTAGCCACCTGGTCCATGCACCAGCCAGCCCTGGCGGCACGTTTCACTGCGCGATTAATCCGCTTCGGCCTTGCGCCTATGAAACAATTCACACGGCTGCGTACTCATCCACTGGAGCCCAGCCCTCAAGCCCTTGCTTCACTGCACCGCTGCTTGCTGCCCCCATGCATTCCTCGCTCGCAGCTGCAACCCTGGCCGCAGCACTTCCCAGCGCATGGACAGCATGCAAGTTTGCAGGGGGTGCCGCTGGCACGTCGGTTTGCGCTTGTGCCACTCGGGCCGCCCAGCCTGAGCTACTCGTCGACGTGCAAGGCGCTGCTGAAGCACGACGAGGAGGGTGACGCAGTGCACCTGACGGTTGACCGCGACTACGCAGCCGGGGAGCGCGTGTACGCGTGGTGCGGCCCGCAGCCCAACAGCCGATTGCTGCTCAACTACGGCATCGTCGACGAGGGCAACCCCTACGACAAGCTCACCATCACTGCCACCCTTCCCAGCTCCATGCCCCACTTCCAGACGAAGCGGCGGCTGCTTGACGACGCAAGTGCGCACCCGCCCGCCCGGATGCACGAGTGCACGCTGCCAGCCCGGCAAACTCTTGTTGTATTGGGGCATGTGTTTGAGGCAAGTTTGGTGCGCCGTCTGGTGTGAAGACTGTGGTGGTAGTGCTGCGTGGATGTGGAATTCATCGCGCAGGCAGACACATGTCGCGCAGATGCGTACAGTTGTTGGCCGCCGGGGGAGGGGATGTCAGCTGGCGGTGCTTTATCGGCTCAGGAACACTAGCGTGCTGTTGCTGCCGGTGTACAACAACGTGCAGGAGCAAGGATGAAGAGCCTGCAGTGTGTCTGGCGCAACCCTTCCTCATTGTCGCACTTGTGTGGCTGAGGGGTAGTGTAAGGCTGGCGTAGGTGTGCTGTAATCGGCACATCAGGCAGGCTGGTGCGGTGCGGTGACGAGCCTGCTGGGGGTGCAGAGCTGTCGACAAAGCACAACTTCCAGCTCCAACGAGATGGTGGCCTGCCAGCGCAGCTCATCCCCTTCATGCGCCTCTGCTACTGCCAGGATGAGGCCAACCTGAAGAGCCTCAACCTGCAAGAGGCGGGCGAGCTGACCGAGGCGGACGAGCCGATCCTGGCGCAACTAGTGCAGTACTTTCAGCACCGCCTCACCAGGTGCGGCCGGTCGCACAGCGCTGCAGCCGCGTGGCCATCGGCCGCAACCGTGCTGTTCCTCCGCATGGCTCCTGAGTAGCTGCGGTGGATCCACCAGGGCCGATTTCATGCAGACATGTCGCAGTGTGCCACGAAGGCAGCTGTGTGTGTTATCGGTCGCCATCAGGTCAAGCTGTTGCTTGCGGATCTGCGTGCAAAGCATGACACAACCACGCAAGAGTGCCTGCACCCCATCCACATGATTTTCTCGGCCGCAATGCTTGCGACTGGGTAGTAATTCCAGGTCCCTGCAAGCTCACAGTGTCTCCTGTGACGGCTGGTTGTGTTTACAGGTATGAGCGGAAAATTGATGAGGATAAGGCTTTGATCGCGGATCCGGACACGCCCGTGCGCCAGAGGGTGGCGTGCAGAATGCTGGTGTGCGAGAAAGAGATCCTGCATGACGCTCTGGACCAAGTCATGAGTTTCCCGCACACGCCGCGTGAATCGGACCTGATGTCTCACTTGGATGCAAACAGTAGCTTCATCAAGCTACAGTAGCGTGCTGTTGGCAGTGTGAAATGCATGGGCCAGCATGGCGCATGTGCTGCTGGACAGTACTGTTCGTTCCCCGCACAGTGCGATACAATCATTACAGATACTCAGGCTGTTGAGGGTGCTAGCTGGAGGAGAGGAAATTGAGTATGAGTTTACGTGCTTGCATGTGGGATGGGCCTTTTTTTTGGTTGCAAAACGCTTCGTTCCGTGTCTGCTTCTGGTGCGGGCATTTTGCACGCTCACTGGCACTGCTGCCACTTCTGTGTGTGCGTTGGCCTACCACATCCACCTCGCACAGTGGCTGATTCGACCATGGTGATAAGCGTGGAGCAACAGGGCTGGCTGCAGCATGCAGCAACGGTATGGCAGCGAGCGAAAATCTTTCGCGAAGAACAGACGTTCAGAGGCAGTCCGAGTCATTGTGTGGTCCACGCCAGTTTGTATGCATGGCATGGCAAGCGATAGCTGGATAGCGATGGCTGGCAACCATGCGCGACAATGTGGCCACAAGCGCATCGTGTGGCGAGTTCTGCGGTGATGCGATGCATTGTGTGAAAAGAACGGCTGCGACTGAATCCAGTGCCTACGAGCGTACTGCCGCAACCTGTAAGGTGGAAAAACGTATATACCTGTCAGCTGGAAGTGCAGACCTGGCGCGTAGGTCAAGACTCTTAGCCGCTGACGAGATCGATTCACTGACACAAAAGATTGTGACTCGACGAACATGGCGACAGAGGTCGATCAAACTGCAAAGCAGCTGTCTCCAGTTGTGGACTGCCCATATGGAGTTGATCGTGACAATTGGTGCCAGGAGAGCACGTCCAGCGCGCAGGCATTGCACCTGAGCATAGTTGTTTTCGGAGCGACGGGGGACTTGGCTGCGAAGAAGACGTTCCCTGCTCTGGCCGCATTACACAGCAGAGGGTGCGGCATCTGTTGCGAATTGCCCGAAATCGGCTGTTCCGCTGTCCAAGTTGCATGCTTTCGGGAGTTCCCTTCGTCGCCTTCTTGCTCACACTTCAGCGCGACGAAAGCGGCCATATTGCAGACTAATCAACACAAGGAAGTATTTATCTTGGTAGAGGCTAGCTAATGTCGTAACTGTGCAGCTCCTCAGTTCTAGAGCGTCATGCTTATCATGAGGCATGCATTCATGAGGATGGCCGCGAGTAAGCCACGACTTGCTGATATCACGGCGCACGACGCACTTCAACTCATCAAATAGCGAGTATGAGAGGGATCTATACGACATGTGTGCCTGTTGCAGATTCCTGCCGGAAGGACTGAAGATTGTGGGCTACGGCCGCTCAAAGAAGTCTGACGAGGATCTGCGCAAAAACGCCGGATCACATCTTGAAATCGACGATGATAAGAAGGAAGCCTTCTTGAAAACAGTGCGCTGTCCCTCGTGCACCTTGCGGTCACGCTGGAAGCACTTCCGACAGTGAGAGGATCACAGTGTGCACAACTGGCAGATGTCGCGCTGCATCCGCGCGCTGGCGCTCGTGGGCCCGGACCGATGATGCCTGCAGAGTTTGCTCACGACCAGGTGCATGCATCACCATACGAATGCTGACAATGGATAGCACGGCGCAGGTCACGTACTGTCAAGGCCCATACGACGAGGCCTCGGGCTTCGCCAACTTGCTGGAAACTCTGAATGGCTTGGAGTCGGCAGCCAACGCAAAGACTGTTGGCCGGCTGTTCTACCTCGCTCTACCCCCGCCAGTCTATCCAGATGTGCTCAGTAACATCAAGCAGAACTGCTCTGAGTTCTCTGTTTTGGAGGGTGACTGCAAACCGGAGACATGGTTGCGGGTCATCATTGAGAAACCGTTTGGCCGCGATCTCGCCAGCTCTGAAGACCTGTCTGAGAAGGTCGCCAGCCTGTTCACTGAGCAGCAGATCTACCGAATTGATCACTTCCTGGGCAAGGAGCTCACCCAGGTGTGCGCCCTCGTGTGCTCGTGCACGCCCTGCACGTTGTTTTCCACCGAGTGCCTGTCATCAACATCCCGTGCTGGCACACGCTTGCTTCATGCCATAAACATGGCAGGAAGTGCTTGCAGACACGCTCATGGGCGGGGTCTTGTTCTTCTTGCGAGATGCAGGGTGCATGCAGAACATGCTTGTCATGCGCTTCGGCAACCTCTTCCTCTCGTCCGTGTGGACCCGGCAGCACATCGACAACATCCAGATCGTTATGAAGGAGGCATTCGGCACCGAGGGCCGCGGCGGCTACTTTGACAAGTTTGGCATCATCCGTGATGTCATCCAGAACCACCTCCTGCAGGTTTGCCCCAGCCACCCCAGCACTCCCTCTGTCGCCACTGCCAATATCAGTTTTGTACCCTGCTCTTATCCACCTTGACGACATCCTGGCCAGATATGTTTCATCTGCCATGAGTGCAGCTGTGGCCTCATTTGGGAGTGAGTCGTGGTTGGCTGATCGAGCTCCAGCCAGCCAGTTGCACGCTGTGTCACTCCCGTGTCGACTTCATGAGCGTCCACCTGTGTCACTCTAGCTGCAATGCTTTGTGGACTTGGCATCCGATCCTGGGACAGCCCCCCCTGCAAAGGTGCAGCTGACGTACATGCACGCCCCACTGCGCCCCTGGCCCATATTCACGCCGGTGCTGCAGATGCTTGCGCTGCTGATCATGGAGCGGCCTGTGTCGATGCACCCTGACGACATCCGCGACGAGAAGACCAAAGCGATCCGTTCGATGCGGGTGCTCAAGGCGGAGGATGTAGTCATCGGGCAGTACACGGCTGCGGGGGACAAGCCGGGGTACAAGGACGACGAGGGTGTGCCCGAAGACTCTAACACGCCGACCTACTCCGTCTGCCGCATCATGTGCGACAACGAGCGGTGGGAGGGCGTGCCGATGATCATCAAGGCGGGCAAGGCGATGAACGAGACCAAGATGGAAGTGCGCGTGCAGTTCCGCAGCCAGCCGGGCTTCTTCGGGGAGGCGCCGGAGGGCTTCCGCAACGAGTTTGTGATGCAGCTCAAGCCGAAGGACGCGATGTACATGAAGATGGCGATGAAGAAACCAGGCCTGGACATGCAGACGACAATGTCGGAGCTCAACCTGACATATAAAGATCGGTGTGGGCTGTTGCTGTGTGCATTCAGACTGTGTGCACTGGTAGCCATGATCCGTATGAGCATGCTTTTCAGAACATCCAACAAAACACGCACCCGAGTCGTGTATCTGGAAAAATAGGGGCTATGTTTGAGTTGTGGCAGGTGCTTGTGAAGGGGCCAGCAAGTTTGAGTCCTGGGTGGTGGCATGTTTTTGGTTTTGTGAAGCGCGGCTGACCTGCGGCTGGGCATGGACATTGTGCGTGAGAGCAGGAGTAATGGCTGGCTTGCTGTGCTGACGCTGTTGGCAGAGTGCCACGGTGGGTCGGCCGCTCTGCACAAGCTCTTGATGCACCTGTGCCTCTGCAGATTTGATGCGTACATTCCCGAAGCGTACGAGCGCTTGATCCTGGACGCGGTTCAGGGCAACCAGCAGCATTTCGTTCGTCGTGACGAGCTCCGAGCATCCTGGGCGATGTTCACACCCATCTTACATCAGATCGATGATGCAAAGGGACCGGAGATGCAATTCTATGAGTACGGGAGCAGGGCAGTTGAAGCTGGTGAGAAGCTTATCAAGGACTCTGGCTATGTTCGGTCAACGAACTACACATGGAAGGCAAGCAGCAGTGAAGAGTAGTACGTTCGTAGTTGATACTCGATTTTGTATTTTGCAGACAGGAGTTGACTGGTTGGGCTGCATGCCTTGTACATATCGCTGCAGCCATGATCACTCAGTCGCTGTTGCGCCATGTTAGAATTGTTGAAGCGACCAGTTGGTTGCTACCAGGGTTGGCTGGATGACAGCCGCTCCTGGATAACAGTGCCATGTTCACAGCATAGACAATCAGCCTCTGGGTATTTAGTTGATGTGATGATACGTGTACAAATTTTATTCATGTGTGGCATGTTCTGTGTCACCAATCACGGTGAATTACACTGTCACCTGAGTACATCCATGTAAGCAGTGAATTTCTCAGTGAAGAAATCTGGAAGTCGCATGGGCCGATAGTCCGTGTCCAGCAACACGACAGTGACTTCGCCTTCCACTACGACCTGCACTCCAACATCCTCCTGTCAGTCAAACTCTTGGGGACCGGTGCTCGTATGCCATACTCGCCATGCCATGAGGAATGTTGCGGCTGTGAGCATTCAGTCCACAGCAGGGCAACAGGTGCGCCTTGCATGTTCACATGGCAGAGAAAAGCGGCCATGGGACGGATGGCAAATTCGTGTCTAAGTCGTGCCCAGCAGTGGTTCTCGCATTCTGGCGCTGGCACCATGCTGCGCTGCAGGCTTTCTTTCTTGCAGGCTGTCTACAGCTGCAGGCGGCATGCATGTATCAGATCCACACGGTACCTAATGCATGGTGCTCTGTAGGCGCACCTGATCCTCTGCCTCGCCATTCTCATGAAGAAGAATCACACGCTGGTTCAGGATCGCTCTGGCCTGTTTGAGAGCTTTCACCGAGACAGTGATGACATAGGACTGTGTGGACCGCAAAGGGCGCAGGTACTTCATCTTGAGCTCTGAAAGCGCATACGCAGGAATTTCTGGGTGGTGCTCTAGATCCTCTGCCTCGAGTAATTCGTGCCGTGCTGCACATCATGTCACGGAAATGTCAGCAATGAGTCAGCTCTGACCGGGGTGGCTACAGGCTGTCAGGCAGCAGTGATGTGGTGCAGTGAAACAGACACATATGGGTCTTACCGTGTTGCAGATACTGGACATATACTGCATTGTTGACAACTCCATATTGATCTATTTCGAACGCACGCACTTTGAGTGGCGTGGTGCAAAATTCACACGGTCTAACCAGACGAGACGTCGTCCTTGCATCCGATTGGTCTGGGGCTGCTGCTGCAGATCTTGTCACTGCACTTCTTGGGTGCGTGAGCACGATACGTGCATGGAGCGGCGCTGCAAGGCGGTGCAAGAGGTTGCGCTTTGTGGACGCCGAAAACATGCTGACCGACGTGTCACAAATCACATGCCATGCAAGGCCTGTACAAGCGGTGATTCTACAGATTGAACCAAAAACAATCCATTACTTGATCCTCGTGGTGTAGCCACAGGTCTCACTGACAGATGACACGGCCCATGCGCGTTCGAAGGACACCGAGCTGGCCGGTGCTGCACAACTGTGCTCGCCAGATGCTACCCCGATCACAGGAGCTGTTGCGTATATCATGTATTTCCAGACTGCGCAGCGTGATCGTGCCTTGTGCAGCCTGCCCTGGATTCGCTCAACGCGATTTTTCTTGCGCGAAACAATTGTGGCTACCAGAGCACCCCGCTTGAACGCGTTGCCACTGCCCGACTGTTCGCGTTGATCATTCAAAGCAGGTTCCACCTACAGCGTGTTGTTGGTGTGAAGGAGAAGTCTGCGAGACTGGCATGTGGGTAGCTTGTGATACGATGATCATGGATCGGATGTTTGATTTCGTCGGTTCGCACATCAGTACGGGCGTTTCACGAGTGAAAACGCTATCTCACACACAAGCGCTCGAATAACCAGTGCATCGGGGAATCAAGATGGGGGTACTATCGACAGTGTTGCAGCTGATCCTGTATCCAGAAGAGTTGGCTCCGCAGGTAATGTCGCAAGCTTGCCTGGTCAAGTCCCTGTTGCGACGCTTCAGTACTCTGCATAAGGACCCCCGTCGTCTGTGCAGCTTCGCCTAAAGAAAGAGGCAAAGCGAATAGAGAATCTTGTGCGAGCTGATCCCGATATTGCTTTCTGCTATGGCATGCTGAATCGTGTGAGCAGATCCTTTGCAATGGTCATACAGCAGCTGCCAGAACAGCTGCGAGACCCAGTCTGCATCTTCTACCTCGTCCTCCGTGCACTGGACACCGTGGAAGACGACATGGCGCTGCCACTGGAGCGCAAGCTGCCACTGCTCCACACTTTCCATGAAAAGATCAGCGATGAGTACGCGGCCTGAACCCGGAACGTGCTTTGGCCGTGTGTGGACTGCACGGTGCCTTCGAGCATCCCTGGGCATGTTCTTGATGCCAAAAGGTGTTCTTTCTCCGTACCTATCGTTCACTGGCATGCAGACAGTTCAGCATGGACGACTGTGGTGAGAACGACTACAAGGAGCTGCTAGAGCAGTATCCCAAAGTCACTCGCGTGTACAACTCCCTCGATAAGGACAGCCAGTATGTCATTCAAGACATCGCACACCGCATGGGTGTGGGAATGGCAGAATTTATTGAGAAGGAGGTAGTCACTCTCGATGACTTCGATCTCTACTGTCATTACGTAGCAGGTGATGCCCATGTGCTGCTGTCAGCCCTGATTTGCAAGCTGAAACAACCACAGCCTCAAATATTTGTATACTTGGCACCTTGTCCTCCAGTGGCGCGTAACACAATGCATGTAGGTCTGGTTGGGATCGGTTTGTGCCACATATTCGCTGCAACCGGATGTGAAGACCAGGCCTTTGCAATAGGCATGGATGAGCTAGCAAATCACATGGGCCTGTTCCTCCAAAAGACGAACATCATTCGGGACTACCTGGAAGACATTTTGGAGGAGCCCGCACCGCGCATGTTCTGGCCCAGAGAAATCTGGGGTAAGTATGCTGGGGAACTGGACGAGTTCAAGGAGCCTAAAAACAGGTGATATTCAGCAGGGCCAACTTTCCCGCCATGTATTTTAACATTTATTTTTCCCGGACTCTGCATTGCAATGGGTTGTCGTTGCTCAGCATGCATGGGCAGCATACGCCGTGTCATTCCCACAAGCTCACGATTGCTGGTTGCCGACATGCTGCCCTGTGCAAGTGCGGTGACGCATCATGCATGTTTCTACCACAACAAGCTGACCTGATTGGAGTGCGATAGTCGGAGTGCATGAGTTTCAACGACTGGCTTATGTGCAGAAAACAGGCGATTCAATGCCTGAATCACATGATTGCCAACGCGCTACAGCATGCGCCACACTGTATTCAGTACATGGCCAAGCTGAAGGATCGGCAGGTTTTTGCTTTCTGTGCCATACCCCAGATCATGGCGCTCTCGACGCTCGCTCTCTGCTACAACAACGGCAAAGTGTTCGAAGGGGTCGTCAAGATGCGCAGAGGGCAGACAGCTGTGGTGCAGCCTCCCCTCCGCACGTGGGCGTGCCTGCTTGGGTTTAGATGCGCGCTCTAAACAGTGTGTGGACCACCCTTCAGCAAGAGCACACCCAGCAATAGGAGTCATAGGTATCCTTCTACATGCAGGTATTTGATCAAGTAGAAAATATGGGATCACTGTACCAGCAATTCTTCAAATGGGGGAACTTGCTCCTAGACAAAGCAAAGGAGCGCCAGGCGGCAGGCGACCCCAGCGCTGACACAGTCATTGAAGAGATCACGACCGTGCTTGGAGCATGTCCTGCGGGAGCTGAACGACATGGAGTGCCACTGTGCGCCCTGTGTCATCGTGTCCTGTACCTGCCATCACACATTTGGCTGCACGAGAGCTCTGTTTGCATGAGAGCAGGGATGTGTCGGCCCCTACGGGGCCCATGCTCTTGTTGCTGTGACAGCATGTTTTGTGGTCGCTCTGAACCTGAGCGAGCAGACATCTGCATGCAGTGATGGCCGTACCACATGATTGCTAGAGATGATCAACATGGGCCAGTAGCACTGCGAGAGTGATCTCTTTCTCACTCGTTCGTAATTGCAGGGTGGTGCCATCGCAGAAGCCGCTGAAGTTGTTTGTGGTCGTTGTGTGTCTCATGTTCTGTTTGCTTGCATTCAACTTGGCACTGGTCCGGAATGTGCTGCACATGCCAGATACGGCTACAAGCGCGCTGGCAGACCGGGCACTGCCGGTGGTGGGGATCGTCTTCCTGCTCTTCAACACAGGAATGCTGTTCGTTGCTTAGTCCTGTGCGGACATAGGCGTATTTCTAGGCGACAGTCTGCGTATCCTGCACAAAGCTATCACACATGCAGCTGCGGCATTCTGCAGGCCCGCCAATGAGATTAGACATGGTCCATGCAGTGTGTATATCATGTATGCACCATGCTACAGAGAGTGACTTTATTACATGGGCCACAAATCAGGCTCATTAAAAAAAGGCCTGAGGCAGTCATTTTTTACTGCGATGGACTGTAAAAGTTTGCATCACCATGACTACTACACCTAGAGATTGCTGTCTGCGGCCGACCCAAGGTGAACGCAAGGGGGCTTGTTTCAGGCAGGTCAGGGTCGAACCTCTCTGAGGCCGGCCTGGCTCCGCGGGACGTGAGCATCCCCCGTGAGTCATACTCTGGCATCGGAGACGAAAAGTGCTCACAAACGGCTGTACCGCCACCGGGATCGTGATCCTCTCCAGCTCCTTTCCTGCCTCCGGGTGCAGAGGTGGACGGGAGGATTGATGCATGACTGTCAGGATTGAGCACATGCACTGTCATGTTCAGAACTAGCGGCGTTGTCAGGAGTGATATGGCAGTGACGCCGAGCAACAGCATGGACAGTCGATTGCTGATTAGTCCGAGTTGACTAGCGAGACTGAGCAGGACAAATGCAAACTCTCCCACCTGCACATGCAGCGGCATGCTTTTCAGGACAGCTACTCCAGTTGTGTAAGCTTGGCCAATCAGAAATTCCAGTGTCAATCGGAATATTTAGCACAGAGCTTCAATTGACTGTATAGTTCAGCTGTGAGCACGTGCATAGTGAGCTCATGCAACAGCAAGTACAATGCCATGGAAACTGTGTTGCAACTCACCTGAGCCAGGGAGAATCCGACGGCTAGCGCAGTGTTCCAGCTGTAGCCGAAGTAATACACCACCACAGAGATGAGCAGCCCCTTCACCAGCAACACAAAGACTGCACCGATGGACAACAGCCGGATGTGTTCGAAAATGAACACCGGGCTGATGACGAGGCCAATGCTCGCGAGGAACAGACCAGTAAACACATTCCTGACCTGAACAAATCACAGCTGAGTCAAGACGGTCGGCTGCACATGAACCAAAGCTGCACCATCCATCGGTCATTCGAGACATGGCGGCGGCGCCCACCACCTTTATCGGGGCACAGAACCACCCGCATGGCACAGTCACAGGTGCAGTGTTCAAGGCAAACCTGCACAGTCGCATGCAGGACGTCCTCGTGCTGATGCATGGTCCCAACCATGATCCCGGCGAGGAAGGCGCCCAGCTCGTGCGACAGACCAAGCTTGCCACAACACCAGGCGCAAGTCATGCAGTAGGCGACCATGGACATCTGGAACAGCTCGTCCGAGTACTTCTTCTTGACGTACATGATCATTTGTGGGACCAGGCCTCTCGAGAGCGCCGCCGTTGCGGCCAGTGTGAGCACCAGCTTGAACAGCACCTGCAATACAGTGAAGCCGATGCCAATGACCCGCAAACACAGAGCGATCTGGCAGCTGCTGCAGGCAGTCCAGGAGAGGGGTGCTCGCACCTTGAGGATCAACAGGACGATTTCCCCGAAGGCCTCTGGGTCCAGGCCGGAGGAGGGGTCACGAAGGGTCGCGAGCACGGGCATGAGCGCAAACATCAGGCCGACGGAGCAGTCCTGCAGGATGAGCGTGCCGATCACGATCTGGCTGACGGCGGAGTTGCCGCGGTCGCCGAGCATCTTGACCACGACGCTGGTGCTGCTCATGCTGACGAGCGCGCCGACGAAGATGCCGTCGGCGGCGGCGCCACCGATGAGTAGCGCACCGATGGCGGAGATGGCAATGAAGAGGCCGATCTGGATGAGGCCGCCGAGAATGGCGACGCTGCCGACCGTGCGCAGCTTTTCAATGTTGAACTCCATGCCCAGCCCAAACAACAGAAGCTGCACTCCGACCTGCACTGCCACAACAGCGATTGTGCCATGATCACAGCTCCCGCTGCGCTTGAAACGCGCATTCTGTGGAACGGTGATGTCCAATATGGCCAGATCGATGGTGCTAGCTCAGTCGAGGCGGGCTTTGGGAGATCTGATCCCCCAGTAGGACTGCACGCTATGGTGCAGTGGATGATGAGGGTGGGCATGACCTGGACATGCGGGGCGCAGCACGATGTGGTGGGTTGGATGTGCACAGGTGTGTAACCGTGAACAACTGAATGACGGGTGGTGCGGGTGAGATCACAGACGTTCTCAGAAAAGCGATGAGATGCATCGGATGGGGAAATGCAATCTACAAAGGGGTCACTGGCTGTGGCTGACAAGCCGCTGCATACGCTGCGGCTCATGGTCTGTGTACGGAAGGTGGAAAGAGAATATGCGTCGTGCGGGCGATGGCAGATGAGTTGAGGAGCTGTACCTGTGCCAGAGATTCCACTTGTACGAGCTCTTTGACCAGTGCCAGTCCGTCAGGGCCCACTAAAGAGCCAGCAAGGATGTAGCCGTTTAACGTCGGCTGCTTGATAGCCTCGAATAGTATGCCAAAAACCGAGGAGGTTGTCAGAACCACAGTCAAATCCTGCACAAAGACCTGAAATGTGCAGCTGAACGGTGTTGCTGATGACTTACAGGCGCCTGCGTCATACAGGGGGGGCCTCACCTGGATCAACAGAGGGTCCAGTGTCAGCGCGACTCCAGCTTTTGACCTCGACAAGACGTATTCATTATTATCTGCGTCGATTAGACGGTCCACATCTTGCTCAACGTTGGTATCCTCTGGACTTTCGTAATCTTCCTCGAGATGCATCTGGTCCTCGTCTGATGCGCTAGAGGGGCCCATGTCTGTGTGCATGGCTTCCTCTGTGTTATTCACCTTTGGCTTGGATGACCGGCTGACCTTCACCACCTGTTCCAGGTGCGAGCCCTGCAAATGTCGTTAATGTCTGCATGGATGGCATGTATCCATTGAGTGTCTGGTTTACATTTTAGGCAGTCAGGCCTGACCGGAGCTACATGCACGCATGTGGCTGTATGCGTCACATGAGCAGCTTCATTTTGCACCGGAAAACAGGAAACCTTGCCTTTTCTTTGGACAGCGTTTCATTTAGGTCTGTTTTTGATTGTGACGCTAGCTCTTCGTTCCGGAATTCTTGCTCCAGGTGCTTGTCAAGGAATGCAGCAATGGTGTTTGTTCCATCCTCTTCCTGATCAGGCTGATCGAATTCTGGAGCCGGCTCTGCGCCTACAGCAAGCATTCTCCAAGATCAGGTGTGTGATTTACGTGTGCCTTGACGGTATTTGATATTGTGTACGCCTACGTCTGCATGGCACCACATCCGACCGTGTCATACCAACAGCGACGCATGCACGCCAACCCGCAGCACGCATGACCATCACGCACTGCGTTCCTCACGAATAAAATACATAGTCTTACTTTAACAGGCGTGCTTGCATGTGACGCCGTGGTTGGGGCGCCGGCTGCAAACCGCCATGCACTGCCGTGTGCACAACAACCTCGGTGATCGGTATTCGGTGTGCTGCTGCCAATCAAATGTCAGAGGCAATCGCACCATTTTGCGACGGATCAAAGACATCTTCGAGCTGTCCGGATAAGGGAGAGTTGGAGCCCGAGCCAGAGCCATCGCTGACAAAGGCAGACGTAGGCTGAGCCCCGCAGGTTGAAACCAACGCAACGCCGAGCAACCCGGCGTTGATGACAACGCGAAGCATGGGCGCTGAGCATTCGCTGAAACAACGCATCAATGCGTTGCTGAATACGAGTGACTTGTCGCGGCTCGGACACGTCCTACCCCTGCTCGGCTGGGGGCATCGTTAGCGCTGATGACCGGCGATGAGCCTGCACTACAGCAGGCCTCCAGCAGGAAGTGCAGCAAAGGTAGGCATATGCTGCTTGCGAACTGCTTGTTCCCGAGTCGTCTGAGCTTCGAGCATGTCAGATCGTTTCAAGTATGGTTACTCCACACAGCATTGCACTCTCTGCTAAACCTGGCCACACAACCTCGGCCACGACAACCAGACTGTACATGTGAAGCATGGGTAACTCCTTCATTGATCCCAGTCGCTGTGGTGAGCTGCTCGATGTGCCGTGTTGCCCTTTGTTCGATGTC
Source organism: Ulva mutabilis (assembly GCA_900538255.1). Classification (NCBI taxonomy): domain Eukaryota; kingdom Viridiplantae; phylum Chlorophyta; class Ulvophyceae; order Ulvales; family Ulvaceae; genus Ulva; species Ulva mutabilis. Next base: position 373,724 of record UNSF01000059.1, on the reverse strand, counting down.
TGTACGATGTCCAGGGCACTATGGCTACTCTTGTAGCCACGGTGCTGCATGCAACTGGACAAGCGTGAGTCGGATGCTGCCAGAACTAGGGGCCTAGAGGCTGCCTTCAAACATGTGCAGCTGCGCCAAGCTTTGAGGAATGAGGTTTGGCCGTTAGATTCGAGCAGGCATGTCACTGGAACGGCGCTGCGCATCCTAAGTCTTGTCGTCAGCAAGCTCACGCCATGTCAGGTGACCTTTGCACCAACAGGCGATTAACATGTATAAAGTAATTCTGTGCCAGCGCCACGTAGCAATATGCATGTCGAGCAGGATGTTCTTGTGCAGTCTGCGCCGGTCACTTACTCCGTTGTAGTCGAAGACGGGCCTGTAGACGCCGAACATACTTATCCCTACCAAGGCCGGAATGAAGCTTCCACGTTTCGAGCTCGGATATCCACGACTATGGCCCTCATTATGGCCATGTTGGGGTCCTCCGTGATCCCTGTATCATACGCGTTCGCAACAACTGGCATCACATGCGGCCTTCTCATCTCCTTGGTACGGGATCGTCACGTACCAAACGCCGAAATCTGCACGCTACCAGCAGCCATGTGGCTTTCAATACGCACTCTCTGTCTCCGCGCGTCCCTGATCTGTCAATCACATGTCAAGGCATAGCCCGGCACTCTATGCCTTGACATGCATGCATCCACCTGTGTGTACATCGTGGCTTAAGCCGATTGTGTCTATGCCGCAGGTAGTGGCTCTATGCAACACGTACACATGTCAGCTGTTCCTATCAGCGGCGGGTGCTACACGGACCTCCACTTTTGAGGAGCTGGCCGCAGCAGTCGGTGGCAAGCCGTTGATGCGCCTAGCACAGCTATCCAACATCATCCTTCTCTTCGGTGCGCAGTCTCCGAAACATGCCTGATCGACAAAGCTGCGTAGGGCGCACTGCAGTATCCCATGTGCTGCAAAAATGCGTCGTTCGCTGTATCAACATTCCCGTCAGGCCATGGCATTTTCACCACTGCCGTATCGTATGCTTGCGACGGCATTGGACACAATGAATGACCATATCTAATGTAAAGCTTCTCATCCAACGCTTGGTGAGGTATATAGTGTACCACGGCAGGCCAGACAGGCATTGCACTGGTACCGACCCATGCCTGATGAGCACAAACATTCAAGTGTCTTACATTGCACAGATGGCAAATTCATGATGTGTACAAGTGTAGATCTTGCTTCAGACAGACCTGTCACTGATGACAATCTTGACACTGGCAAGCGGATACCGAGCTGTTGCAGGGAACCTCACGGGAGACTTCTGCCTGCTGGCAGACCTTGGCTCCCAGTCCCTGAAATCTTCTCTCGGGCATGATGCCCCGTGGATCCTGGTCAGCAACCATGGGCGCGGCACCATGCTGCTGCTTGTGGCGGGCGTCATCTTTCCTCTAAGGTGAGCTCACTCTGGGCAGATGTACAAGAAGCTTGTCCGAGCTCCAATACATGAATGTCTGGGCTGTGCACATCGCAGCAGCATGCTTGCCTCTGTCGTTCTTGGTCAAAGCCACCACTGCACTCACTGACTAGCGCACCCGACACATTCACATCCGTCAATACGTCATCACTGTATTGGCCACGATTAACCGGATCCCCAATACTTTGCATGTGGCCACATGTGGAGTGGCTCTTGTCCATCCCATGTATGCTGTTCGTCTGCAAACTCCTGCACAACAGCTACCTGCTTCTGGCGAGCACCCGCTACCCATGCATCCCTGCCGCTGCACCTAGCCTCCTGCGGCAGTCCTGCCCCATCCGCTCACGATCACGATCACCATGCTCCATCCGCTCGTGCACATGACCACCGCGTTGCTGCCACTCGCATGTGACACGAATCAATGCATGCAGCCTCTTCCGCGGCATGCGCGCGCTCGAGAGCGTGTCCACCGCCGGCATGTCCGTCATCTTGCTCCTCTTCGGCGTACTCACCTACAATGCCTTTGCCTCAGGCTTCCACGGCATCGCCTCGGGTGAGGTGCCGCTTTGGTCCCTTGGTGGCGCGAGCGGCGCCGACATCGCCAACGCGTTTGCCCTCCTTGGCTTCTCCTTCTACCTGCACCCCCTCATGATGCCCATGCTTGCTGAGATGCCGCCGGGGCCGCGTGGCGTGCGCATCCTCAGTGACTCTGTCACGTTTGTCATCATGGTCGTCGCGTTTGTGACGATCAGCTTCGTCGGGGCGATGGGCGCAGCAACCTTTGGGGCAAATACCAAGGGGGACATCATGATGAACCAGCTTTTGCCGCCTGGTTTGCCATCGCTGGCCTTTGCTCTCGCAATGCTGCTGTACCTGTCGTCGTGCATACCACCGATCGTGCTGTCTCTGCGCTGCTATCTGGACTTCATCATCGCAGGCCCCCGCGCCGGATTCCGGTGCGTGCCCTTCCCTGTTCAGCCGCCATGTTGCTTCTGCACCAGTGGCGTGTGGCCCTGTTTGTGTAGTCCGCGGCTGACTGCAGCATGCCTATTTTGCCACATACGTTTGTCGCTCTAGGGCGTCCAGTAGAAATGCCCTCCCTGCCCCATGGCGCTGCCACTATTGAATTTTACCTCCTCACTGGCACGCGAGTGCCTCTGCCAATTGCTACAGCATGTGCAAGCGAGACCGTTGCCTGGCCGGTCGTTTAGTCGCTAATTCGATTATGGGACACATGTCTACTTTGACCGTTGCTCAACGCAGTGAGCATGAGTACCTGCAGGCTACCAAGGTTCCTGGCGCTAACTGTGGGCATCGTGCTTGTCCCAATGGCTCTCGCATGGAGCAACCCGTCTCTATCCGAGCGTGCATTTGCGCTGACCGGGGCAAGTGGCGTCTGCATCGTGTGCTACATTATCCCTGTCGTTGTGCACCTGATCCTACTATTCCGACGCAAGACTCCCCCACCTGCGCCTGCTGGGTCTGCGACTCAGAACGGCAGCAGTGGGTCGATGCCTTCAAGTGCAGCTGCCAGGTGGCTACAGGAGGAAGAGGCGCTGGGGCAATCTGGCATGGACGATCCGGCGGTGCCGTTGCTTCCAGCTGCAAAGCAGTATTTGCCAACACCAGAGACGTTGTGGGGCTGGGCTGGGCATGCAGGCGTGCCCGTCATGGTGTTGATAATCGGGTGTGGCCTGAGTGGGCTGTCACTGTACAGCAGCTTACATTCTGAACCTGAGGCATAGCACACAAAAACGGATTTGGGTTGACATCAGAACAACCAGATCGATGCTGACATCGGTCTGTTTTGCTGTTTTTTGCTTTGCGGGTCTGTCGCATGGGACCAACGCGGGGCGCTAGCAGATCAGGGTGCTGTGCCTAGTTTGGTTGGAGGCTGATTCAGACACCGGATGTAGACGCATACGGTGCTCTCCCAGGGCGAAGAGATCACTGTGAGACAGTGTAGTGCACTGTGCATGGTGGTGCTGATGGCGATGAAATGGTGAATGCCTTGTAAACAGCAATGCTGGTTGCGCTGTGCGGAGTGATTGGGCCTCCGTCGGGGGGCGGGGGGGGGGGGGGGCTTGCCACCAATGGGCTGCTGTATTGACGCTAAAGTGAAACCTCGCGAAACCAAGAGACTCAATTCCTGACAGTTGAGAACACGTTGACATGACACATGACCCTCGCCTTTGTGCAGATTCGACCCCAGTATCTACATCGCCTTCTCAGTCTCTGCAGAGATTAGGGACGACTTGTGTACGAGGTTGCATTACAACGCCTGTTACACTTGCAACCAAGATCTCACAACACATCAGAACCCATTACGGAGAATTAGCAAATGTGACCTACTAGCATTGCCATGCAGCACTGCACCTCTCTGCATCAATAAAACCAGCTACAGGAGAAATGCGAAGCCGGAAGCGCTCAGAGCTTGCCAGTCCCATCTAACAAGGGCAGTCAAAGTTGTAAGCAAAGTCACAGAAGCCTGCCGGATCGAAGACCAGTCCTGCCGGACACGGCTGGAGTACACCACTGCCATGAGCACAGTTCACAAACTGATTGCAGTCGCTGCTGCACCCGCACGGTGCCGGCTTGACACCTGGTGAAGAGCACACAGAGCTCGGATCGCAGCCACCTGATGGGGGTGGCGGGGACGGGGTTGGCGTCGGCGGCGGGGGAACGGACGGAGGGGGGTCGGATGGAGCGGGGTTGCTGCCTCCGCCCGTGATAGTAATATCAGCGCAGTTCTGGAACTGCTCGCCTGTGGCAGCATCATAGCTCGACGTCTGCCAGGTGTACTGCAGCACGCACTCACTGCAAGAGACACCAGGAGGTAGCTGGAAGGCATAAGTGGCAGTCTGGAACGGCTGCTGCGTGTTGGGCACGGTGTGCCTGATGCCACTGCCGCCGACCCTGCACCAACATACACACCTCCGCTGAGAACCCTGTCACGATGCATACTGCGATGTACAAGGTAAGCAATCAAGGAGTACAGCTGCAGTGGTAGCTATGGTAAGAAACTATACATATGATGCTTAGAACCTTGAAGGTCCATGGTACTTGGCAAGGCCTGGGCTGTGCACGCACAAGGATCTTGGTGTATGTGTGCATACAGTGAGATGAGCTTTGTTGCCCTAGCACAGACCTGAATTCCAAGAAATGCCTTGGCAAGCAGTACGGCACGCCTATTGGGAATCAGTGACCTATTGGGAACCAGTGACCTAAACAAATCAGACGGCTGTTCGGCAATGAGATGTACGCGTGTGGCAGACTGCAAAATCCTGCGAATCGCAAGACAACCAACAGTCCGCGCCACCATGACGCATGCACGCTTGCAACAGCGTGTACATGTCAAGCTTGACCAGGGGAGCTTTGCAGTTGCAAGGATGTACGTGAGCCGCGGAGTGGCGGGGGAGGGGGGGGGGGGGGCGGCGCGTACGCCTGAAGCGTGTAGCGGTCGAAGCAGCTCTGCGTCAGGCCACTTCCAGAGGTGCACAGCCGCGCCTCGACCCAGCCAGGCATCGCTCCCGACGTGTGCACGACGCGGTAGTACACAGTCAGCGTTATGACATCACCAGTGGCATACGTCCTCTGGGAGCGAAATGGCAGGTCACGTGGGTTCCAGGTGCTCTCCTGAAACGGGCCGCCACAGACGCTGGTGTCGCGGCTGAGGCCTGCGTCACGGCAGCCGACGCCGCCGGGGCCGTTGCAGTTGCCGGAGGACAGCTCGTAGGCACTGCCGGAGCACATGACGCTGTACGGACCGTCCGCAGCCAGCCGTGCGGGGGGGTCGGTGACGCATGCATGGCCGTGTGCAGGCGAGGTGAAGAGGAGGGCCGCCAGGGCGGCTGACAGGCAGGCCACAAAGGCGGCTGCGGGTTTTTTCATGGTGGTCCTGAGGGTCGACATTGCTAGCTGCTGTGGCCCTGCTGACACAGAGAGCCATGATCGACCAGGTTATGTGTTCAGAGTCCGCACGCAGATGGAATTTCATCGATTCGAATGCAGAGGACCATCAGCATGGGTGAAGGACTGAAGCATGGACAGCAGTGCTGCGAACCCTCGAGCAGCATATATATCAATGCTAGATGTGCTACATATGCAGGCAGGTAATTACCTTACAGTGCACAGCGCGCTGTCCTGCAGCACACTCTAGAGGGAGCTGCACAATGTGGGCACATCATGCTATGGCTATATAAATGGTGCACTGCAGAAGTTTCTGAGCCAGAACAAGGTCTCCGAGTACCTATCAGACTGACAAATTGCGAAATTGCCACTGGTCTCCTAGTAATCAGTCGCTGCCCATGGATTGGGCAATTGGAGCATGCATGACGATGTGAGCCAAAAAATCCCAGTGCTCCACTGTAACAGCCCAGCAAGCTGATGCAAGCCGCTATCACGACATTTGCATTTGCATGGCAAGTGCTAGCAAGTGCAAGGCACGTGTACAAGTCGTGCAGATCGCACCTATGCGGTCTCGGTCGTTCGGGTGGAATTCAACCCAACGTGTGTTAACAAGTGATATATGCGTTACGTTGTTATCCCCACGTACGCAACCGATGCCGAATATTATGGTCCACTGGCAGTACTAGTACCAGGCAGCGGTCCTATTGCACATATACAACACGTACGGCACGTGCGGGCTGCGTAGACTGAATTTGGTGTTGATACAACGTGGACATCGATATCGGCCGGGGTGGGACCGACGGCAGTATATGTATACATCTATTTTTCGATGTCGACACACACTGCAGCTTGAGCAGATTCAGGTCACACGTTGCATCGGCTGGACATGTGCCAACTTGAATTAAATGCATGCGGTGGGCGCCCCGGGCCAAGAGCTCTTGTGTACAGTTGCATCGAGGGGCTCCGATCCAGTGCACATGTGTACATGTCCTGTGAGGTCGTTACATCTGCCAGCATAACGGACCGAATGTCGCGGTCGTTACGAAGCCAGAGACTATGACGTTTTCCACGCGGCTCAGGGGGTTCACAGAGAGAGTATACGTGGAGCACAGCAGCTGCCGGTGCAGCTGCAGTGCTCGTTTGGCGAAGATGGCCAGGAACCTTGCCGCATTAATATTGCGCTACGTGGCAGAAGATTCAACACGGCTTCAAGCACATCACTGATCATGAGCCCGTACACCTTCTTAAAGCCTAGCGTGAGATCTAAGCCGGCCCTCGTGCTAATCACCTGCGCCGTGGGCGAGCTCAAACGGCGCGTTGATCGATGATGGGACGTGTTACACGGAGATGAAAGCAAGAGCCCGGCAGCGAGGGCAACAGCAGGAAAGCAGACGGCAAACACCCCGAGAAGACAGACAGCACCAAGTAGCAACTGTCTCAGGCGCGCGAAAAGTCGAAACGACACAACCAACACAACCACACCCACGCATCCACACACGCGGCACCTACGCCGCAGCCCCACATAGCAACCACCTGCCTCACCGCGGACTACTGCTCCCGGTCCATCACGGCGGCCAGTGGCCCTGTGTCCGGCGACCGCGGGCACTGGACGTGCACGTGTTCTTGCACAGGCAACATCGACATTCGCAATGACCCGAATACTCACCAATCGCCACCTTGGGGCCACCGAGGGAAAGGCAACCATGGCATCGCACTACACTGTCCTCTAGCCACCAGCCGCGCTTGTCGACGATGGACATCGCGAAGAATCGCCGCAAAAAACGTGCGGTGAGAGACGTTCTACGGATATGCGGTTGACCGACGCGCCGCGATGACCAGTCGGGCCAGGTGGCCCAGAACGGTCAACGCCGAGCGATAGGCCTATCCTAGGGGCCAGGCGTCAATTGATTAAAGCGGTCGATTTGTACGTATACGAGGCCACATTCAGGCCTGTGCACCAGACGCGTAAACGCTCGCTGGCCAGCCATGGACATAGCCATAGCTATAGCTAGCGTGCATATATGTATAGCGTGTCAGCAGCGCAGGCCGGCCCCGCGTCTGGTCGTGCTGGCCCGCCCTGCCTTCCCGCGAGCCACCGTGGGGGGAGTGATGCGGCGCCGCCAGTGCCCTTCGCGCCCCGCCCTGAGGCCCCTGCCGGGCGGCCGGAGGGGGAGGGCTGGTACGCCTTGCACTGTGGGGGGCGTGCGCCCCCGGGCTCTCATGTGTGGGGGGCCCGTGATGGAATGCTCCAGAGGGGCAGGATGGAGTGAGGGTGCTGCTGTTGGGGGGTCGGTGGTGGCTGGTTTTGCTGGGGTGGGCAGTAGTGCGGTGGTGGTTGTTGCTGTGTGCGGTTGTGGCGTGGGTGCCGTAGTGGAGGGGTGCGGGAGTGCGCATGCGTGTGGGTGCGTGGGTGTGGTTGTGTCGGCTGTGTCGGTTCGTTGTGGCTTTTCGCATGGGACAGTGATTGCTTTTTGCTGGTGTCTACTTTCGGGGGTTTTGGCCGTCTACTTTCCTTCTGTTGCCCTCGCTGCCGGGCTACTGCGTTCATCTCCGTGTAACACATAGCGTGTCATACGTCGAACATGTTCGAACAGGCCTAGGTGTGCACAGCTCTGGTTCTTCACGACACCTATCTATTTTTCGATGTCGACACACACTGCAGCTTGAGCAGATTCAGGTCACACGTTGCATCGGCTGGACATGTGCCAACTTGAATTAAATGCATGCGGTGGGCGCCCCGGGCCAAGAGCTCTTGTGTACAGTTGCATCGAGGGGCTCCGATCCAGTGCACATGTGTACATGTCCTGTGAGGTCGTTACATCTGCCAGCATAACGGACCGAGTGTCGCGGTCGTTGCGAAGCCAGAGACTATGACGTTTTCCACGCGGCTCAGGGGGTTCACAGAGAGAGTATACGTGGAGCACAGCAGCTGCCGGTGCAGCTGCAGTGCTCGTTTGGCGAAGATGGCCAGGAACCTTGCCGCATTAATATTGCGCTACGTGGCAGAAGATTCAACACGGCTTCAAGCACATCACTGATCATGAGCCCGTACACCTTCTTAAAGCCTAGCGTGAGATCTAAGCCGGCCCTCGTGCTAATCACCTGCGCCGTGGGCGAGCTCAAACGGCGCGTTGATCGATGATGGGACGTGTTACACGGAGATGAAAGCAAGAGCCCGGCAGCGAGGGCAACAGCAGGAAAGCAGACGGCAAACACCCCGAGAAGACAGACAGCACCAAGTAGCAACTGTCTCAGGCGCGCGAAAAGTCGAAACGACACAACCAACACAACCACACCCACGCATCCACACACGCGGCACCTACGCCGCAGCCCCACATAGCAACCACCTGCCTCACCGCGGACTACTGCTCCCGGTCCATCACGGCGGCCAGTGGCCCTGTGTCCGGCGACCGCGGGCACTGGACGTGCACGTGTTCTTGCACAGGCAACATCGACATTCGCAATGACCCGAATACTCACCAATCGCCACCTTGGGGCCACCGAGGGAAAGGCAACCATGGCATCGCACTACACTGTCCTCTAGCCACCAGCCGCGCTTGTCGACGATGGACATCGCGAAGAATCGCCGCAAAAAACGTGCGGTGAGAGACGTTCTACGGATATGCGGTTGACCGACGCGCCGCGATGACCAGTCGGGCCAGGTGGCCCAGAACGGTCAACGCCGAGCGATAGGCCTATCCTAGGGGCCAGGCGTCAATTGATTAAAGCGGTCGATTTGTACGTATACGAGGCCACATTCAGGCCTGTGCACCAGACGCGTAAACGCTCGCTGGCCAGCCATGGACATAGCCATAGCTATAGCTAGCGTGCATATATGTATAGCGTGTCAGCAGCGCAGGCCGGCCCCGCGTCTGGTCGTGCTGGCCCGCCCTGCCTTCCCGCGAGCCACCGTGGGGGGAGTGATGCGGCGCCGCCAGTGCCCTTCGCGCCCCGCCCTGAGGCCCCTGCCGGGCGGCCGGAGGGGGAGGGCTGGTACGCCTTGCACTGTGGGGGGCGTGCGCCCCCGGGCTCTCATGTGTGGGGGGCCCGTGATGGAATGCTCCAGAGGGGCAGGATGGAGTGAGGGTGCTGCTGTTGGGGGGTCGGTGGTGGCTGGTTTTGCTGGGGTGGGCAGTAGTGCGGTGGTGGTTGTTGCTGTGTGCGGTTGTGGCGTGGGTGCCGTAGTGGAGGGGTGCGGGAGTGCGCATGCGTGTGGGTGCGTGGGTGTGGTTGTGTCGGCTGTGTCGGTTCGTTGTGGCTTTTCGCATGGGACAGTGATTGCTTTTTGCTGGTGTCTACTTTCGGGGGTTTTGGCCGTCTACTTTCCTTCTGTTGCCCTCGCTGCCGGGCTACTGCGTTCATCTCCGTGTAACACATAGCGTGTCATACGTCGAACATGTTCGAACAGGCCTAGGTGTGCACAGCTCTGGTTCTTCACGACACCTATCTATTTTTCGATGTCGACACACACTGCAGCTTGAGCAGATTCAGGTCACACGTTGCATCGGCTGGACATGTGCCAACTTGAATTAAATGCATGCGGTGGGCGCCCCGGGCCAAGAGCTCTTGTGTACAGTTGCATCGAGGGGCTCCGATCCAGTGCACATGTGTACATGTCCTGTGAGGTCGTTACATCTGCCAGCATAACGGACCGAGTGTCGCGGTCGTTGCGAAGCCAGAGACTATGACGTTTTCCACGCGGCTCAGGGGGTTCACAGAGAGAGTATACGTGGAGCACAGCAGCTGCCGGTGCAGCTGCAGTGCTCGTTTGGCGAAGATGGCCAGGAACCTTGCCGCATTAATATTGCGCTACGTGGCAGAAGATTCAACACGGCTTCAAGCACATCACTGATCATGAGCCCGTACACCTTCTTAAAGCCTAGCGTGAGATCTAAGCCGGCCCTCGTGCTAATCACCTGCGCCGTGGGCGAGCTCAAACGGCGCGTTGATCGATGATGGGACGTGTTACACGGAGATGAAAGCAAGAGCCCGGCAGCGAGGGCAACAGCAGGAAAGCAGACGGCAAACACCCCGAGAAGACAGACAGCACCAAGTAGCAACTGTCTCAGGCGCGCGAAAAGTCGAAACGACACAACCAACACAACCACACCCACGCATCCACACACGCGGCACCTACGCCGCAGCCCCACATAGCAACCACCTGCCTCACCGCGGACTACTGCTCCCGGTCCATCACGGCGGCCAGTGGCCCTGTGTCCGGCGACCGCGGGCACTGGACGTGCACGTGTTCTTGCACAGGCAACATCGACATTCGCAATGACCCGAATACTCACCAATCGCCACCTTGGGGCCACCGAGGGAAAGGCAACCATGGCATCGCACTACACTGTCCTCTAGCCACCAGCCGCGCTTGTCGACGATGGACATCGCGAAGAATCGCCGCAAAAAACGTGCGGTGAGAGACGTTCTACGGATATGCGGTTGACCGACGCGCCGCGATGACCAGTCGGGCCAGGTGGCCCAGAACGGTCAACGCCGAGCGATAGGCCTATCCTAGGGGCCAGGCGTCAATTGATTAAAGCGGTCGATTTGTACGTATACGAGGCCACATTCAGGCCTGTGCACCAGACGCGTAAACGCTCGCTGGCCAGCCATGGACATAGCCATAGCTATAGCTAGCGTGCATATATGTATAGCGTGTCAGCAGCGCAGGCCGGCCCCGCGTCTGGTCGTGCTGGCCCGCCCTGCCTTCCCGCGAGCCACCGTGGGGGGAGTGATGCGGCGCCGCCAGTGCCCTTCGCGCCCCGCCCTGAGGCCCCTGCCGGGCGGCCGGAGGGGGAGGGCTGGTACGCCTTGCACTGTGGGGGGCGTGCGCCCCCGGGCTCTCATGTGTGGGGGGCCCGTGATGGAATGCTCCAGAGGGGCAGGATGGAGTGAGGGTGCTGCTGTTGGGGGGTCGGTGGTGGCTGGTTTTGCTGGGGTGGGCAGTAGTGCGGTGGTGGTTGTTGCTGTGTGCGGTTGTGGCGTGGGTGCCGTAGTGGAGGGGTGCGGGAGTGCGCATGCGTGTGGGTGCGTGGGTGTGGTTGTGTCGGCTGTGTCGGTTCGTTGTGGCTTTTCGCATGGGACAGTGATTGCTTTTTGCTGGTGTCTACTTTCGGGGGTTTTGGCCGTCTACTTTCCTTCTGTTGCCCTCGCTGCCGGGCTACTGCGTTCATCTCCGTGTAACACATAGCGTGTCATACGTCGAACATGTTCGAACAGGCCTAGGTGTGCACAGCTCTGGTTCTTCACGACACCTATCTATTTTTCGATGTCGACACACACTGCAGCTTGAGCAGATTCAGGTCACACGTTGCATCGGCTGGACATGTGCCAACTTGAATTAAATGCATGCGGTGGGCGCCCCGGGCCAAGAGCTCTTGTGTACAGTTGCATCGAGGGGCTCCGATCCAGTGCACATGTGTACATGTCCTGTGAGGTCGTTACATCTGCCAGCATAACGGACCGAGTGTCGCGGTCGTTGCGAAGCCAGAGACTATGACGTTTTCCACGCGGCTCAGGGGGTTCACAGAGAGAGTATACGTGGAGCACAGCAGCTGCCGGTGCAGCTGCAGTGCTCGTTTGGCGAAGATGGCCAGGAACCTTGCCGCATTAATATTGCGCTACGTGGCAGAAGATTCAACACGGCTTCAAGCACATCACTGATCATGAGCCCGTACACCTTCTTAAAGCCTAGCGTGAGATCTAAGCCGGCCCTCGTGCTAATCACCTGCGCCGTGGGCGAGCTCAAACGGCGCGTTGATCGATGATGGGACGTGTTACACGGAGATGAAAGCAAGAGCCCGGCAGCGAGGGCAACAGCAGGAAAGCAGACGGCAAACACCCCGAGAAGACAGACAGCACCAAGTAGCAACTGTCTCAGGCGCGCGAAAAGTCGAAACGACACAACCAACACAACCACACCCACGCATCCACACACGCGGCACCTACGCCGCAGCCCCACATAGCAACCACCTGCCTCACCGCGGACTACTGCTCCCGGTCCATCACGGCGGCCAGTGGCCCTGTGTCCGGCGACCGCGGGCACTGGACGTGCACGTGTTCTTGCACAGGCAACATCGACATTCGCAATGACCCGAATACTCACCAATCGCCACCTTGGGGCCACCGAGGGAAAGGCAACCATGGCATCGCACTACACTGTCCTCTAGCCACCAGCCGCGCTTGTCGACGATGGACATCGCGAAGAATCGCCGCAAAAAACGTGCGGTGAGAGACGTTCTACGGATATGCGGTTGACCGACGCGCCGCGATGACCAGTCGGGCCAGGTGGCCCAGAACGGTCAACGCCGAGCGATAGGCCTATCCTAGGGGCCAGGCGTCAATTGATTAAAGCGGTCGATTTGTACGTATACGAGGCCACATTCAGGCCTGTGCACCAGACGCGTAAACGCTCGCTGGCCAGCCATGGACATAGCCATAGCTATAGCTAGCGTGCATATATGTATAGCGTGTCAGCAGCGCAGGCCGGCCCCGCGTCTGGTCGTGCTGGCCCGCCCTGCCTTCCCGCGAGCCACCGTGGGGGGAGTGATGCGGCGCCGCCAGTGCCCTTCGCGCCCCGCCCTGAGGCCCCTGCCGGGCGGCCGGAGGGGGAGGGCTGGTACGCCTTGCACTGTGGGGGGCGTGCGCCCCCGGGCTCTCATGTGTGGGGGGCCCGTGATGGAATGCTCCAGAGGGGCAGGATGGAGTGAGGGTGCTGCTGTTGGGGGGTCGGTGGTGGCTGGTTTTGCTGGGGTGGGCAGTAGTGCGGTGGTGGTTGTTGCTGTGTGCGGTTGTGGCGTGGGTGCCGTAGTGGAGGGGTGCGGGAGTGCGCATGCGTGTGGGTGCGTGGGTGTGGTTGTGTCGGCTGTGTCGGTTCGTTGTGGCTTTTCGCATGGGACAGTGATTGCTTTTTGCTGGTGTCTACTTTCGGGGGTTTTGGCCGTCTACTTTCCTTCTGTTGCCCTCGCTGCCGGGCTACTGCGTTCATCTCCGTGTAACACATAGCGTGTCATACGTCGAACATGTTCGAACAGGCCTAGGTGTGCACAGCTCTGGTTCTTCACGACACCTATCTATTTTTCGATGTCGACACACACTGCAGCTTGAGCAGATTCAGGTCACACGTTGCATCGGCTGGACATGTGCCAACTTGAATTAAATGCATGCGGTGGGCGCCCCGGGCCAAGAGCTCTTGTGTACAGTTGCATCGAGGGGCTCCGATCCAGTGCACATGTGTACATGTCCTGTGAGGTCGTTACATCTGCCAGCATAACGGACCGAGTGTCGCGGTCGTTGCGAAGCCAGAGACTATGACGTTTTCCACGCGGCTCAGGGGGTTCACAGAGAGAGTATACGTGGAGCACAGCAGCTGCCGGTGCAGCTGCAGTGCTCGTTTGGCGAAGATGGCCAGGAACCTTGCCGCATTAATATTGCGCTACGTGGCAGAAGATTCAACACGGCTTCAAGCACATCACTGATCATGAGCCCGTACACCTTCTTAAAGCCTAGCGTGAGATCTAAGCCGGCCCTCGTGCTAATCACCTGCGCCGTGGGCGAGCTCAAACGGCGCGTTGATCGATGATGGGACGTGTTACACGGAGATGAAAGCAAGAGCCCGGCAGCGAGGGCAACAGCAGGAAAGCAGACGGCAAACACCCCGAGAAGACAGACAGCACCAAGTAGCAACTGTCTCAGGCGCGCGAAAAGTCGAAACGACACAACCAACACAACCACACCCACGCATCCACACACGCGGCACCTACGCCGCAGCCCCACATAGCAACCACCTGCCTCACCGCGGACTACTGCTCCCGGTCCATCACGGCGGCCAGTGGCCCTGTGTCCGGCGACCGCGGGCACTGGACGTGCACGTGTTCTTGCACAGGCAACATCGACATTCGCAATGACCCGAATACTCACCAATCGCCACCTTGGGGCCACCGAGGGAAAGGCAACCATGGCATCGCACTACACTGTCCTCTAGCCACCAGCCGCGCTTGTCGACGATGGACATCGCGAAGAATCGCCGCAAAAAACGTGCGGTGAGAGACGTTCTACGGATATGCGGTTGACCGACGCGCCGCGATGACCAGTCGGGCCAGGTGGCCCAGAACGGTCAACGCCGAGCGATAGGCCTATCCTAGGGGCCAGGCGTCAATTGATTAAAGCGGTCGATTTGTACGTATACGAGGCCACATTCAGGCCTGTGCACCAGACGCGTAAACGCTCGCTGGCCAGCCATGGACATAGCCATAGCTATAGCTAGCGTGCATATATGTATAGCGTGTCAGCAGCGCAGGCCGGCCCCGCGTCTGGTCGTGCTGGCCCGCCCTGCCTTCCCGCGAGCCACCGTGGGGGGAGTGATGCGGCGCCGCCAGTGCCCTTCGCGCCCCGCCCTGAGGCCCCTGCCGGGCGGCCGGAGGGGGAGGGCTGGTACGCCTTGCACTGTGGGGGGCGTGCGCCCCCGGGCTCTCATGTGTGGGGGGCCCGTGATGGAATGCTCCAGAGGGGCAGGATGGAGTGAGGGTGCTGCTGTTGGGGGGTCGGTGGTGGCTGGTTTTGCTGGGGTGGGCAGTAGTGCGGTGGTGGTTGTTGCTGTGTGCGGTTGTGGCGTGGGTGCCGTAGTGGAGGGGTGCGGGAGTGCGCATGCGTGTGGGTGCGTGGGTGTGGTTGTGTCGGCTGTGTCGGTTCGTTGTGGCTTTTCGCATGGGACAGTGATTGCTTTTTGCTGGTGTCTACTTTCGGGGGTTTTGGCCGTCTACTTTCCTTCTGTTGCCCTCGCTGCCGGACAACTGCGTTCATCTCCGTGTAACACATAGCGTGTCATACGTCGAACATGTTCGAACAGCTCTAGGTGTGCACAGCTCTGGTTCTTCATGACACCGAGAAAATTAAAGGCATCACGCCAAATCCAATGGCGCATCAGCCACAGCAACCCTGCGAATACGGGCTTCTGTGTAAGGGGTTGCTTCTAATGCGCCGGGCGGACGAGAAGGAGGTCGCAGTCTCAGAGGGCACAAAAGTGAGGATCGATATCAGAGAGCGGCCAGGGTAGAATAGAAAAGGATAGGATCAGCTGCCACACCCAAGCCTGTCCATGTGACCACAGCAGCATCTGCATGCTGCCACCTGCAGGGTAGTCATCATGCCACGGTAGTCATCATGCCACCGTAGTCATCATGCCACTCACCAATAACTGTCAACACCGCAACAGTCCTAGTCTCTCAAGCTGCTGAAGGAGGCTGGAAAGCTTGGCAGCACAGGTGCGGGCCCGTCAGCACTCGTGTGCATGTTACAAAATTGTTAATAAATAACAAACCGGACATCATGCCACACCCGGACGGCATCGGCCACAGCACCCCTGCGAGCAGGGATGGAAGCGGGGACAACACGCGCGACGCAGAGAACAGGAACAGGGGCGGGCAACGCACCACCGCATGCGCAGCCGGGTGCGACACTGTTGCACGCAGACGTGTGTTACACAGTGTGATAGATCGTGCGCATGCTGACTGTGTTTGGTGTGCGCTTGGGCTGCGTGGTACTGCGTGGTGTGTGAGTGTCTGCGAGCCGGCGCTAGTTCGTTCTGGCATTTGCTCGTGCGGAGAGTGGCCTTGGTGCTTGCGGTGGCCGGTCTGTCTGTTTGCTTGTTGCCTGGTCTGTTGCCTGGGCGCCGTGGCAAAAGAGACGTGTGTGGGCCCGTGTGCGCCATAACAAACAGCATAACTCCCCGGGAGGTGCGACAAGCGGGAGGTGCGACAAGCGGAGCGCCATGATGAGATAAGCCACCGAAGAGGGTGAACGCGTGTACGTTGCCACGCCGGACGCCGGCAGGCAGATTCCCGCGTATCATGATGTCACTGCAGTGCCACCTAGAAGCTCTGACAGTCTGTACTATCAATGAGGTAGAAGATACACTGGATGCTGCTGGTTACAGAACTGACACATGTGTACAGGCTACCGTGACTAGTTTCGGCCAGTGCCAATGGCCTCATCAGACGGATGGTGTGCAGTCCAGCAGTCAACGGCGATCACGATCGTAGGGCTCCTAATGTCGTCCTCGAGGGTGTAGCTGTCTCAACCTGTTTTTTTCCATCACTAGATTGAGAAACAACATGAGTCCGGATGACGGGATCGGCGTGTCCACATGGCCCACAGGCGTGGGCAATGCGCGCAGCATGCATGCAAGGCATGCATGCATAGCAGCATCTCATCCTACTAAACACGCAGCCGCAACTACACGAATACAGGCCCAGAGGTCACTTGGCAAGCGCACAGAGAGTCTCGGTCATGAAAACAGCAGTGCCTGACCCACCGCGCAGACTTGAGCGGCGGGCGCTGGAGAATCTGGAGACAGCATACGGCGGCCTCAGCGGGGCACAAATAACACAAGCCTTGGGCACAAACGTGCTAGTAGGACCCAATATGTACAGATAGCAACAGGCAGAGAAGTTGCACCCAAACCCAATCCCCGGCCATCGTGTGGCAGCTGCGAGCAAGCGCAGAAAGGCATCCCTGGCCCGGTGGAACCCATCCTCAAACAAATCTGGTTGGAAGGAGAGAAGAGCGTGGCGTGTGGCAGGCGCGCTGTACCCGAGGTACGCGGCTTCGAGCCACACAGCCAAGAATCCCACAGCATTGAGGAGGCCGTTCTCTGACAGTCTGGACTGCATGTCGGTGCATCCCATGGCCACTGGCATGCATTTGCACTGGCATGCGTTTGTGCTGACATGAGCTTGCACTGGAGAGGGTGATGGCACATGTGATGGTGAGACCAGCGCAGCTGCGATGCAAGCTACTCGGTGAAACTGCAAGCATCCATACTGTAGCAAGAGGATCTGCAGATGACCTCCTCGTGGCTCCTTAGCACGCTTCTCTGCAGGCCAATGTTTGTGCCACACAGACACAGAGGAAAGCCAGGAGGACTGTGTAGCTGGAAAGCCTTAGCGCCGGCAGCACTGCGGAAAGCAAGCACGCGACACAAAGGACAGCACAAGCATTGCATCCACTTGCCCAAGCCGCAAAGCATTCTCGCAACAACTGCTGCATTGGCGTATGCATGCTGTGCTCGCGTGCTGTGCCGGGATCTGGCGATACAGCCGTGGTTGTGAGTGTGCTTTGCGGCGCTTGCAAGTCGCCATATGGCGGATGTGATGCACTGTACTGCGCGGTCACCGCCCTTAGCCCAATGCAGGCGACCCAAGCCACCTTGCCCGCGCATGCCCATGCAATCCCCCCTTTTGTTGGAGTAGGCTGAGGAGAGATATTCTTGTGACAGATCGAGGCCCCAGCAGATCTGGCGGATACGTGCTGCAGATGAAAGTTGCGAGTGCATGTGGGGACACCAGGTTCCAGAAATTGTCTGGACATCTCCCTAAGCAATATGCGCAGGCTTTTAATTGGTACTACGGCGCCTGCATGCATGGCCAGATCCCGAGCCCGTATGTTGATACGCAATCGAGGCTGCCAGGCGAAAAAAATGGTGCTGCCCGGTCGGATGAGACCCGCTGGTCGCCGGCCACGTGGCTGGCATGGGTATTTCCAGGAGAGGCGGGTTGCAGCGGGAACGGTGCGGCGCTTGTGGGAGTGACTTTCGGGGGGCGGGAAGTGCGTGGTGTGGATGTGTGGGTCACAGGATGTTGCAAAGGGCCGGGCATGCGATTAGCACATCAAACATACTACCTCATGATCATGGCTCGGCAACTGGGCGGACTCTGCTCGTCACGTGCACGGCTGGCTTTACAGGCACACCAGTCATGATCTGCAAGCCCACTCTGAACATCAGCCCGTTACCTTGGCACAAAACTACAACAACTCCCTTTTCACATTGGTGATGTGCTGCGGGCCCCCCTGTAGACCACCGTGTGACACTTGACAGCCATACCGGCCAGAAACATCAGATGTGACAATGCACCGTGCCTCAGCCTCACGAATTCGAATTCATGTGATAACGCAACAAAGTCGTACGCATGTGGATTATACCGGCGATACGCAACCTCCCTTTGCGTAGGTGTGTTGGTGTGCGCGTGTGCGGGTGTACATGTGTGGCGTGGGTGCGGGGGCGTGCGAGGGTGTGTGTGTTACACAGTGAAAGATCTAGGACTCAGCAGCGCCGAGGCAGCAGACCAGGCAACAAGCAGACAGACCGGCCACCGCAAGCACCAAGGCCACGCGCCGCACAAGCAAATGCCAGAACGAACTAACGCCAGCGCGAAAGCAGACACGCACACACCACGCAGTACCACGCAGGCCACGCGAGGGTGTGTGTGCTTGTGTTGGTGGTGGTGTGTTGGTGGTGGTGCTCGTTTCTTTCCAATTTTCAATTTGGCGCACTTATGCCTGCTGATGGGTGCTTGCTGCAGCTGGGATAAGCTTGCCTGTCCTCTCTGCTGGGCTGCTATGCTGATCTCCATGTAAACACAGACGAGCTTACCCACGGTGTCGTCTGCCTCGCACAGATTTGGTATGCACCTGCAGGCGCTCGTGAAGGACGCAACATGGAAGTCCAGGTCGGGCCCGACGGAGCACTGTCCCCAGCAGAGGGAGTCCGTTCCTGCATGGTGTGTCATCGGGCGCACTGCGATTGAGATGCATCATGGTCCAACCAGTGCTTGCCTTCCGGCGCGTATCACCGTCAGCACTGACACAGTGCATGCTGCAGGCTGTGTGGAGTGTTAAACGGAGATCAATGCAAGACCCGGCAGCAAGGGCAACAACAAGCAAGCAACAGCTGTGTCGAGTGTACAGGGGAGCTAGGTAATGCCGGCATGACTACCTCACACCTAGAGTGGCAAGTGGCGCACTCCAGTGATCGTTACTCGAGTGCTCATTATTCGTGCTGCCTCGGACGAGGAACACTCAGAGGACTAGGTGAAGTAACTGGGCCTGACTGAGGCGTGTTGGGTGCGGCTTCACCTGAATGGTGGCAGTGTTGGTGTAAGCAGCTGAGCGTGCATCTCACTGAGAGCTATATATCCACCACATGGTGATGCATCATCAGCTGTGGTCATCAGCTGTGCACACTCTGCCCACTGTACTGCAGGGGCTGTCTGCAAAATTCAACCTGTCTGTGATCTCGTCTATCGAACGGGATTCCTACGAGTGTTCAAATTCTAAAGGTCGAAGGTGGTTATGCAGGTGACACCCCAGAATTCCTTAAGCCACACCGAAACTTCTGGCACGCCCCCTTGCACACCAAAGAAGTGGCAGAGACCGTTCAGGAGCAGTGCAGTCCGTACCTTAAGTACCTTATTAGAGTAACTATCACTTGGCTGCTTGGGAGGGAAGCTACTGTGGCCTTCAAGTTCTCTGATTACAATTGCCATGGAAACAGCTGGTGCACCAGTGCCTCGCAAGTGTGCAAAGTATAAAATGTAAATCGAACTACTTGCCGCAGCTGGTTAGATCATTGACGTCTCCGGCGAACCGGGACCCAGGGGCAGAAGGGGTATACGAACCAGGCACGCCCCTCAGAGGTGCACACGCCAGTCACAGGCATAATCCTGTGCCAAGCGAATTGGTCATGTGCACAAGTTTTCGGGCGCCCGCCAGAAAATGTAAATGTCAAATGTAAGTTGAATTGCTAGTGGTATGTGCCGCCAGATACGCAAGGCTTGAAAGCGCTTGCACAGGCCGTGGCTTGGGTGCTGCATGGGTTGTGCACAGCAGGCAGCCGGTTGAACCGCTCAGGCGTGCAGCAGCACAATATCGGCCTACCCCTCGCTGTTCTTTCAGCGGACGCCATTTAACATGCTAACCCTCGGTCAGATCATCGGACTGGCCATGGCCGGGGAATTTGGCGCGAGAAACATTAGCACGTTCCGTCGCATTGCGTGCGATCGTATCGTGTGACTAGATCACAGTCCTGCAGCCAATCAGGCTAGTTATCCTGCATATTGCAGTCTTGACACGCTTCCGTGCTACCTGGAAGCCATCACGCAAGCGACCAGGCCAGATTGCGCAGACGACTGTTGTTCAGCCTGTGTCCATGTCTGACACCGAATCACAACCAGCGGAAGAGGAGAGCTCAGATAGTGAAGAATATGATAAGCTCAACCCGGCTCAGCTGGCTGAAAAACTTCAGAACTTGAAAGCAATATGGGCTGGCGACCGAGCCAGGTGCGGTGTCTGCAGGTTACAACAGTCCGATCGCAATGCAAGCACACGACATTGTTTACATAAAATTGCAGTGAACGGCAAGGTCGTAATTGCTAATGGCTCATCATGTGGTTTGCAGCACCGGCGAGTCAAGTGTAGCAGAGTGGCTTCCGCAGCATGGGCTAGCTGTGGTGCGCCACCAGAGGGGAGCAATGCTTCAAAGAATGGGTACGCGTGGGCAGCACCTCACCTGACCAATCATGAGATGAGGTCAGTGAGCACATTTTGGTGGTGGTGCTTGCAGGCTTCATGTGCAGAGGAAGACTGTATCTGACAATAGAGGAGCTCATGTACGCGCTGCCCCATCCTCTCCATTTCTTATGCATGAAAAACCACACCGTAGTGTATATACGCGTGCCCAACCGCACAAGCATAGTAACTCCTGATGCACTTGCTGTCGCAGATTCTTGGTGGACCGGGGCAGCATGGTGGCTGTTCGTGGTGCGGGGGCAAGCAGCAAGGTGCTCTCACGGCAAGAGTGCTACTGCATCATGGTGTGCACCAAAACCGATTGTCAAGCAGCCGTGTATGTTCAATGTGTCTCATGATCAAGGCTGCCGTAAGCCAGTTTGATTTGTCGGTGTACCGCTCGCCGGTGCAGCTTGTCCCTTGCCCCGCAAGGCTGTCATCCCAACCCTCTCCGGCACTCCTGCATGGAATGCGAGCAGACAAACATGCCCGCATGTCCACCCTGCGGATGTCCCTCCTACAATGACCGGAAGGCAGTCATGTGGTAAACAAGACTCGCAGAAGTAGGGCAGCAGGGGAACAGCGTCAGCATCAACGCGCCCTGCCGTGGTGCCGGTGGCTGCCTCAGCGTTTCGCCATGCGCAGTCACTGGCGCCATCACCGACAAGCACAGCGCCTGGCAAAGGGCTGCGGTGCCTGCAGGACAGCCTGGGTGTGGCCATGGATGCCTTCCTGACGTATTGCTTCCTCCAGCGCACCGGCTACGTCGTGCGCCGATGCCCCTGCATCTGGACAGTCAATGACGGGCGCCTAGTGGACGTGCACCAGCACTGGGCGGCCTCATGGCCGGATTCTGCGCGCATCTGTGCGGCGAACAGCACAGCCGCGCCGTCCGCAGACAGCGCTGAAGCCGGCACCGCCCCGGAGGACCCCAGCGACATGCGCCCGCGCACAGGTGCAGGCCCCCTCTCTGTCATTGAATGACAGCGGGCGCTTGCTGAGCAGCATCAAGCTGAGCATGCTAGACGAGCTGGGTACGCTGTGTCAGGGGGGTTGAGTTCCAGGACCCAACCGGCACAGGTGAGCAGGCGGTTGTGTCTTGGTGCATGGGTCATCCTCTGAGGTCTGCTGTATGTCGGAGCAGGTAGATCACAAAGTATGGTGATTGCCCATAGCACCTGCGGATTCAGTGGATTGAATGGCTGCTGCATGCGTGGGCTGGCCACCCTTGAATTCCAGGGCTGCTTGACACCATCCCACGAGATGCGTTCTATAGGTGCGGCTGTATGATTGGGCCCAGGGAGCCCAAAAAGAGACCATGCATGTTTCTGAGTTGCCCCTGCCACAAGTGGCCACGATGCACTCGCCAGCACGGGATCATACCCTGCCATACATGACAACATGCCAGGTGGTGCAGGTCAACTGGCTACGCACAGCAGCTTCGCTTTCATGAGGCTGGGTGGAACCTGCCGCCCTGTGCAACGGGCAGAGTGCTCCACGGGTAGCCACGCTGTGCAGGTCACGGCCACATCGCGCCTCTACCAGAGCTGCACTCCATCCGGGCGCGCTTCCCAGAGAGCCACGTGGCGTGTGCGCCAGCCTTGAGCATCCTCAAGCCATCCACAGACTTCTCGCGAAGGAGCCCGGGGACCGCGGATGCACACATCATTCTGGGAGACAGCACTGCCACGAGTGTAGAGGGGCACATTCTGCACGGCAGCGCGGTGGCTGGTCGCACGAGAGTCATGTTTGCCTATGTCCTTGGGGGGGATGTGGTGTTCTCACAAGGCCGGAGGCAGGGGCTGCCTTCGCTGTGGCGATCTAGCAGCTGACAGATGTTGCATTGTTGTGTGCGACTAGTGAGCGTGGTGAATTGCAATTTGCTTTGTTGGCATAGTGATGCACCTGGACATCAGCGGTCAAAGTGGTTGTTACCGAGAAGTACGTCGGAATCAGCACCCGTGAGCAGACTTGGCTCTACCCACCCATCGACATCAGCGTGACAGCACAGATGCATTCTGAATTGCACCACGCTGCCATTTGCAGCCGAGGACGAGACAACAAGCTGGCGGAGCACTATTCTCCATACGCAGGCTGGGCCTTGAGTCTGTTCTGCCTGTCATGCACATACTGCAAGTGAAAGGCCCACCTTGATCATGATTTAGTGCGTGAAAAAGCACTATCGAATGACATGCTTGGCACAGCTGCATTTGGCGACTGACGGCAATATCAGAGCATGTGTCATGCCTTTCATGCCTGTGTCAATTCAAGGCATGTCTGTAAATTGTAGTGTGGGCGTTGTAGGCCTATTGGCCTAGCTAGGACAGCCGCGACGATGTTGTGACTGGCTGTAGCCTGCGTGTTGCAGGTCCATTCCGGCTCCCTTGACTTTCTGAGACCCGTCATGACAGATGCATACAGCTGGTGCCGGGTCTCACCGTGATGGGCACGCTGATGCAGTAGTGTCCAAATCTGCAAAAGTACAAGTGTATGGTGCGCGTGATCACGCGTGATGCCGGCCTGTGAGCGCATGCATCTGTGTCTGAATTTCGGAATGTGCGCACATGCGGGTCTGGAATTGCAAAGTACATACAGACTGCCTGCGAGGACATTAGAAATTCGAAAGCAGCGAGTTCATGATCAAGGTAAAACGGAATGAGCATGGGGCGTCCTGCTGAGCACTATATATATCTGTGCATTGTTCAATCCTCGACATAAAAACTTCCCCGCGCAATTGTGCGGTGTGGAGCACCTAGAGCATCAGCATCCAGCAAGAGGTATATCACTAGGAGAGTCTCGAAAATGTTGGCGTCATCGTTCAGGAGTGCGCAGTACTTGTGCCGGCACACATTCGCCGCGCACAGCTCGTTGTCTCGCCACGTCCAAGCCAGATATCAGCACACCAGCAGCTCGGAGGCCGCCAATCAAGATGCTGCCATGTTCTGCTATCAGGTATGCAGCGTCTGAGGCTTCTTTTGCGTCTTGCATGATGGTGCGGTGGTCGGGGCCCCGCGGGGTGTATCTTGCGCTCGCGGATTTCGCGTATGCACACATGTACGAAGAGCCAGATTGTCCTGATATCGCCCTGCGCCCCCACACATCAGGAGTAGACAACTTCACTATACATTATGGAAGCTGACTACTCGTTGACGAGCTCCATCGCGCGCTATGTAGCGGGCCCCGTCACGATAGCTCATGCGTCACGCTCCGGTACGGCAAAATGGTGTCCAGTCACGAGCGTCTCATATCCTGCTGCAGACGCACCACAGTGCTCCGGCGTACTCCGACTGCTGACCATAGCATCTGCTGGCGCGCCCTTGCGCTGGCGCATCACTGCATGTCCCAATCGCAGGTTTATGACACGTACTCAAATTCACACGCAGCATGCAAAGACCACGACGGACAGACCGCAGGTCATTGAAAGCTACTGTTGTGCGGATTGAGATGTAGATCTCAGGGGCATTCTGAGTTGCCTGGGCTCGTTTGAACGCGTTTCTGTTCACTTTGGGACATGAATGTCACGAGCGTGAGGTGCCCAGAGCATCACCTAGTTGCCCCAGACAGTCTACACGACCACCGCAGTCGTCCACGGCACTAGCAAACCCTGCTGGCAAAGCCAGTTCCTCGAGATGGCGGGGCACTGCCAGCATTTGCACAGCTCGAGCCACACACCTGCCGTGATCCGCACCTCTGGAAACTGGCATATAAAATTGTGATCGGCACCAAACCTCCGCGAACAGCTGTCTGGAATGCTGCAGTGTGAGCAAACTAAAAGCGGGAGTGGCTGCACCACGATTGGTGTCTGTGGCAAGACGCCAGAGGTGGCCAGCATGCAAGACCTCTTGGTGTACCAGCTCAAGTGCGTCCCGCACCCCAGAATCATGCATGCCAGTCTCTGCCCTGCTTCTGCTGTACCTAGACAGGGTCTAACTGATAACCAGCAACATTGTTGAGGAGTCTGACTCACCGTGTGAGCTGTGTGATATGGCTACTTGCAGTGGCTGCGCATGTGTTGGTCATCAAGGCCCTGCTTCAAGCATGGCTTGGCAATCACGTGCATGAAGGGCAGAAGATAGCTGTATGTGTGCGCTTGGCTAGACTGCTGAAAACCCGGCCATTGTTCGATGCGTTAATATTTCATGCACGTCACCCCCGGCATGTATGGCTGACACGCTTGAATCTGCAAGTCCGCTTGCGGCAAAACTTATGGAATGCTGACAGAGCTACTGTTTGCAGAGGCCTGTCGTGCTGGGCACATGAGGGTCGCAAACATGGTGCGTGCTTGTAATTGAACTGCTCAGAATTGCCATGGTACCATACCATGTGGTGCTACCAGCTAAACCAATACATAGGGAGTAAGAATGGTGTAAAATCACTTGCAATGGGCTCAACATTCTCTATAGCCATGGCAGCCAGCCTCTGCTGCGTTGCAGTCTGAAGCAGTACATCGGACATCTGCGCTGCAGCTGGTGCACTCACACACCAGTCCATCACAATGCTGTCAAAACACATGCATTAAATGCACTTGCCAGTGGGGTACAAATCTGAGCCTCACATGCTCATAGGTTCTGCTTGGCTGTGTAATGGCAGAGAGCCAGCCTTGATATGTTTCAATTTGAATTGTACATGCTGCCCTCTGCAGGCATCGTGGATGCCGACGTGGACAGCTTTGCGCTGCAAGGGCTCTTCTCCACGCTCACCAACGTCAACTTCTCGCACACTGCGTTTTACAATTATGTGAATGAGTCCCGAGAACTGACACAGTCCATACGGTCCCGCGTCCTTGAGGCCACAGACGAGCCTTCGTGGTGCGCTTGTGCCCGGTCAGCACTGTATGAATGCATGACTTAAAAATGCACAATTCCGATGTCAAACTGACGCCTCTGCCTACTACACATCGCTGCCATTCATGCATGTTTGCAAATGTGTTCCATCGGACCGGAGCTGCCATGCCGCTGTGTCTAGCCGCTCACCCTGCAATTGGCTGATGACTTTCCAGAGTTTGTAAGGCTCGTTCCCGCCACGGCTGCTTGTGACCCTGGCAGAGGCTCTCACGTATTTGCAGGGAGTGGAGCCTGACTGCGCCTCATCCAGCCGAGATGGCACCGACGATGACGGTGAACGAGGACGACCCGCAGCTTGCCCTCGCCTTTGCTCATCTCGTACGTGCCCCACATGCAGCCTTGACCTCACTAGCGCTGTCCAGATCCGGCTTCGTTTTGCCTCAACGCCCCCCTCTACCAAAGACGTACGAGCACATGTTCCATGCTTTTGCTGTGCAAGATCTCGACCATCTGTGCAGCTTGTGTGCAGCTTGTGCAGCTTGTGCAGCTTGTGTGCACTGACTTGACGAATTCATAAACATGCTCTCTCCCAACAAATGCGCAGGTATGACTGTGTCCTGCGCTGCACAGCATGCAGCTGCTTGCCTTAGCTTTCTGCACCCTCTCCCGCGCACTCAATTTTGCATAACCATCTGTGCTGCAACGTCATGCAACTTCACAGCTCCAGTGCTAGTAGCATATGCGTGCAGACCGGCATCCTGGCCAAGCGGAAAGACGTTGGCAACGACACCCTCTCAGGCATCCAAGAGCTCCTCATGTGCGCCCCCCTGTCCACTCAGTCCCTCCACCCCCAAATCCCCCGTCACCACAGCCCTGCTGTCTGAAGCAGCCTTCCTTGCGTCTGCCACAGTATTAGCACAGGCGGCATGTATGCAACTGCACCTGCAGCAGCAGCCCGTCTGGGCCCCGCCATGCTTTGTCCATGTGCTGCATTCAATTTTGCGGCACATCAATCGCACTCATTGCTTACTTGTCAGTTGATCAACAGGCCGAGGCCAATGCATGCAGATACGGCCTGAAGGGCTTGGCAGCGTACGCGCACCATGCAGAGCGTCTCGGGGAGCGCGATCCGGAGGTGTACGCTTTTGTGCACGAGAGCCTCGCCTTCCTGTCAAGCCGCACGGCCGACGACCCCAACGCCGTGCTGCAGCAGTGCCTCGCGGCCGGCCGGTCTAACTTCCGTGTCATGGAGATGCTCGACGCCGGCCACAACCGGAAATTTGGCACACCGGAGCCGACAGAGGTTGCGATGACTCCGAGCGAGGGCAAGGCGCTGCTCGTGAGCGGCCATGACCTGCAGGACCTGCATGCTGTGCTGGAGCAGACAGAGGGCACTGGAGTCAATGTGTACACGCATGGGGAGATGCTGCCGGCACATGCGTACCCGGGGCTCAAGATGTTCAAGCACCTCAAGGGGAACTATGGCGGCGCGTGGTACCGGCAAAAGGTGCTGCTGTGCATGCCATGTGCTGTGCATGCCAGGTCAGGGGATGCGACAGGCCATTGCTGCTGCTGCGTGCACCCTAGGATGTACCACTGTCCATCCGTCAGCAACATACACCACCACCATTGAAATAACATGTGACGTTGCTTGATTTGTTCCGTGGTATAGCTGTGGCCGACTGGGTTTGGCGTGATGCCCGATTTTTGTTTTGTTTTGTTTATTTGTATGGCTGATTTCTCAATTATTACCTGATGTGGTGCAGGTTGAGTTTGACAAATTCCCAGGCGCGATTCTCATGACAACCAACTGCATCCTCGACCCGGTGCGCACGTATAAGGACCGGATCTTCACAACAGGTGTGCCGGCCCGGCGCCCACTTGCAAGGCCTTGTGCATTGCAACTACTGCATGCACCTGCTCTCAGTGAATTGCGGACTGCGCATGGGTTCCTGCCAATATAGTCACGCCGAGTGTGCCCCTGAAGCACTCTTCATTGACACCTGTACTGATGTCAGAAATTGTGTGGCTCCAATGCTGAATGCGCCTGTACCCTGGCTGGTGCTCAGGTTTATGTCTGTACGCCTGGCTCATGTAAGTCTCATGCACCAAACCCTGACCGCACGCTTGCACAAAATCTATTGTAGCCCTGAAGATTCACTGGCCCAGGGGAGGTCGGCGTGGACGCGTCGCAGCATGTCCCTGGCCCGGACTTCTCGGTCGTCATCAACAAGGCCCTCGAGATGCCAGGTTTCACAGAGTTTGATGCCGCCGTGCCACAGCGCACGCACACCGTCGGCTTTGGGCACAACGCGCTGCTGTCTGTGGCCGACCAGATCCTCGGGGCCGTGAAAGGCGGCCAGCTGTCGCACATCTTCCTCGTCGGCGGCTGCGACGGCAATGAGCCCCAGCGCAAGTACTACCAGCGCCTGCACACCGAGACGCCGAGCGATGCTGTGGTCATCACCCTCGGTTGTGGCAAGTTCCGCATCCTCGGACAGGTGACACCCCCCGACCCCCCCCCCCCCCCCCGCCCAAAAATGCATGCAATTGCATCCTTGACATGCCTCAATCCCGTCCGATCGCCAGTCGACATACAGCTGCGCCGCCAACACACCTGCTACACGGACCGATCACGCACACTTGGATCAGCACATGGTCTGGTTTCATCATCATGATTGTGTATGGCAATGCATGGCTGAAGTGTCATGTCAAGCCTGCAGGCACCTGAATTACGGTGCATGTGTGGGCAGTGGTAACAGGTGAAACGGTGCAGGAGTGGGGGGAGCTCGGGGACACAGGGTTGCCGCGGCTGCTGGACATGGGCCAGTGCAACGATGCGTACGGTGCACTTGTGGTTGCCACGAAGCTTGCAGAGGCGCTCGATACGGATGTCAACTCCCTGCCGCTGTCCCTCGACATTTCGTGGTTTGAGCAGAAGGCGGTCGCGGTGTTGCTGACGCTACTCGCGCTGGGCGTGAAGCGCGTGCGGCTCGGGCCCAAGATGCCTGCCTTCCTGACGCCCGAGGCGATCGGACTGCTGCAGGAGCAGTTTGGCATCATGCCGGCAGAGGTTTCCGACCCTGCTGGGGACATGAAGCGCATGATGGCCAACAAGTAGCCGTCCATGCTGGCGGGGCGCACCATGGGTGGTGGTGTGGGTATCTCAGTGCTGCCCCTGTGCTGGTCACCCGGGCTGGAGCTGTGTTGTGCCGTGTGGCGAGCCGACTGGCGTTCCAGGCGGTTGGAGAAGATGCATGGCCGGGTGTATGCCGCTGTGGCGTGTGGGCACACCTCTAGCAAGTGAGTTTGAGGCGGTGTCGGATCATGCATGTTGACATCTTCGGATTGCGTGCACAGCACTAATTGGCATGCCGTGGATGGCCTTTTTCGGAAGCTGAGCAAGCGGCTAATATGCAGTGTGGAGCTGTTTTGGCTGCTGTCAGCTGTTACAACGATTTCACTTGCAATCACGTGTAACATTGGTAGAATAGTGCTGAAACTGTGCCGAGCATGTTCTGCCGCTAGCTTAATTCGAACGTGTGGCAAGCTCCAGTAAATCACGCTGGACAAGTGAAAGGCCGAAACCGCTTCCTTCCTGGCTGCATATCGGTAACGGGTATCTCATGTGGAATCGTGCGCTTGGCCTACCAGCACCCTGCCAAGCAGTACTGAATGTGTCAGCCATACGCTGCACACCAAATCACATGCAAACTCCTATGTTGGCGACCCGATTGCGATCAAGGCCTTGGCGTTTGCCACATCGACACATTCTGATGGCAGTGATCACACGTACAGTGTGCATGCATCTGCCGGAAGCCAGAACACACGGAGCCAATGAGCATCCAGCAATGTTGCTGTGGATCTATTGCATGCCCACAGAACCTGCGGCCGCCTGCGGACTCTGCTGGACAAACAAGGGCCGTTCTTAAACCCTGTGTGCAGCATCATTGAATGCATGCAGGGTGAAACCTGACTAACACTGCATAGATCTATCATGTTCGAGCTTCCCTGCTCAGATGGTGAAACTGTTAAATGAAATCAAATCAAAAGTAGCTGCTCAGGAACACGCCGCGCAGTGCCGCAACAGCATAAAGTGGCCAACGACCAATAGGGCGGCGCCTGCATGCCATCTCTGGCCTTGTGTGCACACCCGGATCATGTGTACCAGTGTGGATGATTCTCTGAACGATCAGTGAGTCCAGCGGCAATCAAGTCTGAAGCATCTGATGCTATCTCAGGATCATACATCGTCTTCAACTCTGATTGTGTCGAGAGTGAGCGCTCCAGGTCCTCTTTGCCACCATGTCTCATTTGTCCCAGTGCCCCACAGGGTTTCCAGGTCCAGCTCCGCGCGCACGTCCCGGCTCATGCAGTGCACGCTGATGCCTCCAGAGTTCACAGAGTACCAAGGTGTTGATGCATCGTGAGCAATGACGACCTCCCGATGCATCTGTGCTCCTTTGCGGGCCTGCTTGAGCACGAATCGAACGGCCTTTGCACCTGCACAGGTTGCAGGATGTGTACACAATGAAATCCT
Organism: Ulva mutabilis; assembly: GCA_900538255.1. Taxonomy (NCBI): domain Eukaryota; kingdom Viridiplantae; phylum Chlorophyta; class Ulvophyceae; order Ulvales; family Ulvaceae; genus Ulva; species Ulva mutabilis. Next base: position 343,681 of record UNSF01000059.1, on the reverse strand, counting down.
ACAGATGCGCACACATGCATTATGTCATGCGCGATGGAATCTGAGCACTGACGGACCGAGAAGAGGGTACACTTCTAGATATTCTGAAACAAACGCGTCTGCATGGTGCGCTGTTAGAACTATAATAACAGCGAAGGAAGAACTCCGTGCTCTGGACCTCCGCCTGATCACACAGCTTGCAGAGATGTGACACCGACACTGACCAAAGACAAGCGTGGGTGCCCGCTGTAATCAACATCACAGCTGATCGTGTAGAAGGTCGCTATGCCCGCATGCCCTGTGTGGTGCGACAGTGCGTGCACGCAGTCATCACGTGGCGGCTGATGCCAGGTGTGGAGCGCATGAGCATTGTGTCTGCCCATGTGAGAGGGCAGGCCGGCAGCCGACACGACACATGAAGTCAATTTATTATGCACACCAGCAAATGCGTGTTGTGGGGAGCGGCCTGTGGCCAGCAAAAGGGAGTCACAGTCTCGCTGGGCTTCCAGCACGGTCATGTCGAGAGACACCACATCCTCCATGCCGGCATCTACCAGGAGCTGTGCCAACGAGTCTATTGGGACAGTAGCTTCGGGGGGGCCCTCAGACAGGTTCTCCTGCGCCAAGCTGAATTCCTGATTGGTTGTGCCTCTGGGAGATGAGCTAGAATATGCCATGCATTGCTGAAGGCAACAAGGTGTACTTTTGATATGCTGACCGGTACGCATGATACACACAAGCAGCACGATATGGTGTGACGGACCTTTGTTCTCCTTCGTGCTTCAGCTAAAGACACGGGTGACCTCCAAGCCCGCCGCCGTGCATTCTGGCTTGATTTGACTGCTTCGTAGCTCAACACCATCCCTGCCTGCGCAGCCGCTGCAAATGTGGCTTTCAGCTGCTTCATGCTGCTACTGCACGCACAAAACAACCTCTATGTTTGATTAGCATAAGCGGAGCTAGCAATGCTCTATGAGCTCAGCTCCCAGAGACTCACACTACACTTGGATAGCCTGCATGGAGCCACTGTCAGATGCTCGACCGGAGAGTCCATGTGAGAGGGCGCACCTGTCACGCAGATCAACTGGCACGCTCTCCTGCAGTCCAGTGTAATGCAGCAGCGCTGCGAGCCTCAGCCGTAGCGTTTCTTCACTGCCATGCAGCAGCTCCTCTTGTGAGACACAAGGCCTCAATTTTGACTTCAATTCGTCAATCTGCAGAGATGCCTCGGGTCATGATGCATGGCTGACCTGAGTGGCCCAGGAGGCATGCAGTTGCAAAGCGCACTGACAGATGTGAAACGTCCGAGATGTCAGTGGATCTCGGCACGAGTCTTGTAAAGGCCTGCTCTCGAGGCGGCTGATCACCCATATGGATGTGGCACATCATCTCGTTGTACAGCTGGACTCTTGCAGCCGCTCTGTCCTTCAGCAGCGCCTCTGCCAGCTCATCATTCAAGCTCTCCAACCCGACGACCTTGCGAAGGTCAGACAACGTAGAGGAGCTTCTTGCCTTGCTGGACACGTCGACATGGCGCAGTTTGCTATGCAACGACGTGCCACCTAACTTGCGGTGATGCTGTGCGTCTGCTGTCCGAGCACATCGCCATGGACTGCTGCAGGTGTCACGCAAACTCGCAGATGTACATCCACCGGATCTATTGAGTCGTGATGGATGGCACGTGTATGACACCAGGTGCGCTAGAAGACGTCGGGACATTAATGAACTGCTCATGTACACGGCAGTGATGTATTCAGAAGAACGACGAGCCAGGACGAGTTCTTCGAGGACTGTTATCTTTGGTCACAGACGTCATCGCCCAGGCGGAGGGAGGATCCGTGATTGAATTGCTTGAAGACTTTCGCATGCATGAATACCACCAGCCCGGCAACAAGTTGCTCTCTCGTGCCTATTGCAGCAATTGATGGGGAGACGTCAGACAGTTCCCACATATATGTGTTTTCAAGTCCGGATGTTTTCGCCAGACACATCAGCACCTCCTGCGGGCACGTCAGATATTAAACGCTTAGCTGCGTGCGCAACTTGCTTTCCTATGTGTAAAATAAGCCGTAGAACACACTACATATTTCCTAAAAATCACTTGCATATTCGCTTGGTCTCCCTGGTGCTGGGTCGTCGATGTGACCTGCACTGATTGCACTGAAGTCGGGGACGGGCGCTTGCGATCGTGCTTCGTGCATGTGACCTCGCGGCGCCATGTCAGAGCCTCCAATACGGAAGGGCTATCTATATCGACAAAGTGCGCAAAGTCTGCCATTGGTTCGCTGTACAAAGCGAGAGCATTGAACATCGTCTGTGATAATCGGCTGAGGCCTCTCTATATGTCGCGGCCATGGCTATGTGATGCATAGTACGATCAACCTGCAGGTGAATGGCTGCGCTCGTGGGAGAAGCGATTCTACGCAATCTATGCCTCCCCGAGTCCACGGCTTGTATCGAGCTTGACGGTGCGCGCGCTAGCGGGAAACACCCCCAAAAGCGTGAGATCATTCCAGTGTAGATCGTGGGAGAGCCGCGAGCGCAGTAGCAATGTTTTTGCTTACCGTCGTTTGAATCGGTATTTCCCATAGTGAAGCGTGTGAGAACACCGAGCTACTTCACCGGTCACTGACTGCGCGGTCAGACGCCCGAGCGGTAAAGACGTGATCTGCGTGTAGGAAGGAGAGTCTGCAAGGAAGCTTCTATCGTTGGAAGGCGCCTCCCTCAAGACAGAAACTGGGCGCGACGCGAATTTCGTCATCCGCTTCCGCGACAAGACAACTTTACGACTTAGAGCGGATAGCCAAGCAGACAGAAAAGCATGGATCGCAGCTTTGAGAAATGCGGTGAATCGGCATGCGGTCGGTGGCAATTCGTCACCGACCGCCTCAGATGTCTCCGGCGCCACATCGCCTCGGCTGACCACCACCCCCGTTCTCAGCCGTCAGTACAACGTTTCCCGCAGCGGCATACGCCCTTCCAGCATTGCTAATGAAGGGCCTACCTCTCCAGTTGCTGGTAGCGTTACCAGCGATGGAACCGAATATACGTCCATCAGTGCACAGCACCATCCCACAGCAACATACCCAGCTGGCGAGTTCACGTCCCTGTCGTCCATCAACACACCGGAACTCACCCGACCGCCTCGTTCAGCAAAGGCAAAGAATCGGTGTGTTCCGCTCTGCACCCTGCAGGGGATTCATGCCTGGTGCCATCAGGCAACGCGCCTTGCCAATTCCCGCTGTCATTTCCCCCCACCACCGCTGCGGCCTATCACACAGCGGCCGTAGCTCACATGCTTGTAATGTCCAATCGGATGGCAGGAGTGGCTTTTGATCTATCACAGCGTTCACTCCACTAGCATGTATGCTTGCTACACAGAAAGGCAGCTTGGTGAAGTAGCCAGTACTTCTTTGTGGGCCAGCTGCGTGCAGTAGCCAGTGCTGTCAGCACGCCATGCGACGCGTTGCCCTCAACTGCAGGACTTTGGCGTCTGCATTTACAGAGTACGTCATGACGCTCGTGGACGGCTCCTCCGCCGTAACAGGGGCATCAGACATGTCCGCTGTCGTGGGCACTTCGTCCGTATGGCCCTTTGCTATAGCTAAAGAGCGCAAAGACGAGCTGCAGCTTGTGCTGGAGGGCCTGCGTCGCGGTAGCCTGAACCTGTCAGACTACCTGCTGGAGATGTTTGAACGGGCGGGCATGTACTTCCAACAGATTGGAGGCCAGCACTACCCGCCTGCGCGGGTGCAACAGATCCAGTCACTGCATGACCTCGCTCAGAAGGCGCGTCCCTCCAGCTCCTCTTGCAGACTTGACAGATTATCACAGGCGGTGCAGCTCGGCAGAGCGTACACCCATGCGGTCGACCAGCTTCATGGTACACACTGACCGCGGGTGGCCTGGTCACAAGCCATGGCATGGTCATGTTGATGTGGGTGTAGGCTATCTGGGAGCAGACCCACACTTGCATGCGATGTATGGACTGTTGCACATTCTTGCGTATGTATGCTTCCTATTGGCAGGACACTGCCTGCCTCAAACAAGCATCATGGGTTGTGCTAGATTGTCCCCTGACGGTTGAGTTGCCGTTCATTCCATGCCGATGAATGGAGGCTCGCCAGTAACATCGCGATGGTGCAGTTCGGTCTAGGCGTATTCAGTATAGCATCTATATGCCGCACGATGTTGCTCCATTCCGCCATGATGCAGACCGGGAAATCATTGTTGCACATGCCCCCAAGCAACCAGCGAACAACGTTGCCCACCATCCGCCCAGCACTCAAAAGGGCCTGAACGAGCAAGTGCTAGGCTCGCGCTCACGCTGGCTGCTGCGGCTGTCTGACCCAGCCCATGCTGCAGGCAGTGTACAGGCTGAGCGATGGAGGCGAGCCGAGCGGCCCACTCCCTGACGAGGTTATGCTTTTTGTCCTGGAAGCCACTAAGATCGACCACCACTGGTCGTCATTGAAGCAGGATGGCACCGTACGCCGCCGAATCCTCGCGCCGGCCGTGGCCATCGCGGATTTCCGGGATGCCGCCACGCGCCAGCACGCGGAGCAGATCAAGGAGCCCCTGCAGAGCTCCAATGCGCATTGGCCGACCGTCTTCTACCAGCTCGGCGGTCTTGACGATCTCGAGACGTTTCTTAAGTGGGCCACAGACCGCGTTTTCGTGCGCTCCGGCTTTCCAACAACATTCATCCAGTCTTGTGCATTCACATTGGTTTCGGCTGTAAGCATGCGTTGGCAAGATCGCCACAGTACAATTGTGGTACGCAGCCGCGCCTAGATTGTGGCGGGCGATACTGCCCGCGCTGCGTGCTGTCATGCATGCTGTGGCCAGAATAGCAAGAGCCGCACAGCCATGTCAGTCACCCAATCGCGACATCTGAATTTCTCGGCCACACTCTTGGTCCTGGGGCTGTCCAGACCTCCTGGGCGGCCGGGGGTGAGGTGCAATGCGGTGCTGCCGACAACGGTGAAGCGGTGGCCGTCCTGCATCCCAGTGCACATACATATGTAGTCGGCCGGGGTACGGGCTGGGATTCTTGTGGAGGCTATGAGAGCATTGAAGGTGTCCTTGGGGTTTGCAGCAAATGGTGATCTGGCATGTAGGAGTTTGTGGACACCGGGTGTCCAAAGAGTGGCGCGATGTCCGAGAACATTCCAGAGCTCCTGGAGATCGTGCACACCGTGATGGGCTGCCTGCACTTCCTGATGTCGCAGCATGGGGAGGACATGCTGGAGCGTATCGCGCGCCGCCTCTCGCTGTACCCGCTGCTGTGGGCGTCGTTCGAGTACGTCCGCCTCAATGACAGCATCGCATGCTTCGTGCTGGACTGGACCGTTCAGCTGCTCGTGGAGAGCCCAGCCACATATGTGCGCGTGCTCGGCTCTTTCCTGGGCCTGCCGACTGCCGATGTCGCGCGGCTGATTGCGGAGGCGATGGGCATCATGCCGAGCGGCGATGTGGTGGCCGCCGTCGCGGAGGCGCCGGCAGAGGCAGCGGCCGAGCCGGTGTCACCGCCGAAGTTGCCCCCGCAAGCTGGGGGGGCGGCGGCGGCGGCGCCAGGCAAGGGAGCGGCACCTCCGCCGCCACCGCCGCCACCACCTGGCAAGGCGCGCGGTGCGGGGCCTCCACCACCCCCGCCGTTGCCTGGCAAGGCCAAGGGCGCTGCCCCTCCCCCTCCTCCACCCCTGCCCCCAGGAAAAGCCAAGGGTGCTGCTCCGCCCCCGCCACCACCGCTGCCTCCAGGAAAGGCAAAGGGTGCCCCACCACCCCCGCCACCACCCCTGCCTGGAAAGGCAAAAGGGGCTCCAGCACCACCCCCACCACCGCTCCCCGGCAAAAGCACGCCGGCCAAGGGCGCCCCGCCACCACCTCCGCCGCCGCTACCTGGCAAACCTACGAAATCACCCCCTCCACCACCTCCTCTGCCACCATCAGCCACGAAGCCCCCCGCGCCTCCACCGCCCGCCCCACCGCCGCCACCCCCGCGCAAGGCCGCAGCAGCGCCTCCCGCTCCCCCACCACTCCCACCACCGCGCGCGCCTGGCCACGTACAGCCTTCACCGCCACCTCCGGCGCCTCCGCCCCCGCCGCGGCCGCTGACTGCCCGGTCCCTTGTTCCCGCAGACGAGGGCGCGCCTCCTCCGCGGACTGAGTCAGTATCATCCCTGCAGGCCGCGCTCCGCAACCGCAAGCTCGACTCCGAGTCCAACGCGATAGAGACCCGCGTCTCCTCTCCCAACGCCTCTGCTGTCAGCACGCCTGCGCGGTCACAGGCCCCATCCCTCCCGGGTTCCGCGGCACCCTCTCCGTCCCCATCAACTCTTGACGTCCGAAAGCTAGCCGGTAGTGGCAGTCAGCCAGCACAGAACGGTGCTGCCCCTCCCCCGGCTCCACCCCCTCCACCACCGCTGCCCCCACGCATGCAACGCAGCCCTGCAGCAGCCACGCCGCCCCCGCGGGCGCCCCCACCCCCACCACTGCCTAGCCGCCTGGCAGCCGGGCCATCAAAGCTCGGGGGGGGCGCTGCCCCTCCGCCTGCTCCGCCACCACTGCCCGGCCGCAGCCCCTCGTCTGCGGCCTCTCCGCCCGCAACGCAGTCCACCGGCGCACCGCCTCCCCCTCCCCCGCCCCTACCGGGCCGGGCGCGCACCGCCGCAACTCCCCCCGCCACAACCGGCGCCCCACCGCCCGCCCCACCCCCTCCGCCGCCGCTCCCGGGCAGGTTGAAAGCCTCAGGTGCGCGCCCGTCTGGCGCTGCACCCCCACCTCCTCCGCCACTTCCCCCAGGCAGCAGAGGCAGCCCCACAACCCCAACGCCTGCTGCAACGCCACCACCTGCACCGTCGCCTCTGCAAGCGCAACGACCTCGGGAGCCGGAGCTTCCGCCACCTCCGCCGCCCCTGGAGCTTCCAGAAGACGACACCGAACCAACAGCTTCAGAAGTTGTACTGGAGTCGCTGCCTAGCTGCCAGCCCCGCACAATCCGGCAGATTTTGCACGCAACACAGATCTTCCAGGACAATGACGAAGTGAACATCAAACCAGATGAGGTCGATCTAGAGATTGACTTCCTTGCGAGAAGCTTCTCGTGGCTGGAGAGGGCGCTGAACCTGCACTCGTACCACCGCAACATGCGGGTGCGGCGCGATGAGCCGGAGTCTGTGCCGCCTGCTGTGCTCGCGCTGCAGCAGCTGCTGCTGCGAGTCATTGCCGAGGACACGCCACTGCTAGGCGTGCTGCGGAAGCTGCAGTACTTTGGCCGGAAATACCGCGGGGCGTTTGGCGAGGTCGGGGATGAAGCGTCGCGGCTGCTGGCGGTGTGCGAGACGCTGCTCGGGGAGCAGAAGCGGCGTGCTGCAGAGCAGGCGGCGACACTGCAGGCGCGACGAGACCGCGCGCGCAAAGCGTGGGAGGCACAGCAGGATGCATACCTCCAGCTGGTCGAACAGCGGCGGCTGGAGGCGAAGCAGAAGGCAGCGGCCACGCCGCCACCCCCGCCGCCACCTCCTGGGAGAGGGGCGCCTGCCCCACCACCTCCAGGTGTGACACAGATGTCCAGAGCGTGCCTGACACGATGTGCGTAGCGCTACGTCCCATGTCACTGTGCTGACCAGTGGTGCTTGCGGCACTACCTCCTCAGCTGCCCGTGTGGCTCAAAGCTGCATCGCCGTGCTTCTAACATGCACGTGGTAGTGGAGGCTGTAGAGACGGTGTTGGCATCAATTAAATTAATTTTGGATGTCTGTTCGTAACACATCGTTCCAAAACCAATGTTTTTTATCACTTCTGGGCGTGACGGTGCAGGGAGCAGTTGACAGCTCCTGCGAAACCGGCATGGTGACCCACACACGCTCCGTGCACGTGCACTCTCATGCATCCGACGATCATGCATCAGCCCTGGATCGTTTCTTCATGCATTATCTGTAATAGGGACAGCATGCATGCGAGAGGCCGTGCTAGTGCAGGGCCGACTCAGCCCGCGTCAGACCGCACCCTGGAGCCCCTCGCGGTGCCCCCCCAGCCGGAGGGTGTCAAGCTCAAGTCATTCTTCTGGAAGAAAATCATGCCGTACGCGCTGCTCAGCCAGCCCACGATCTCCTTCTGGGAGACACGACCCGACCCCATCCCTCTCGACTATGACCGCATCGCCGACCTCTTCCGCGCAAAGCTCGCTGCGAAGAAGAAGCCCGTTGGCGCCGTCGCCACCGCCGGCGCAGCTGCGTTCCAGGTGCTGGACATGAAACGTGCGACGTCGGTCGGCGTCCTCATGAGCCGACTCGGCCTGCCGGCCTACCGGCTCGTGCATGCTGTCTACCAGCTCGACAAAAACGTGCGGCTCGCTCCTTGTGCCTGTGTCTGCCATCAACCGAGCAGATTGGGCAATGTTGCCGTGCTCAGCACTGCCTGGCCTGTCAGCTCACTGAAGGCCCTCACAAGACTGTATGCCATGTGCCACATCTGAGTCCACGCCATGCCCTCTGCTCAGCTCTCTTGCTCTTACCATTGCTCTGCAGTGCGGCATCCAGGCGAGTAATCAATGCGAACAGCGAGCCTGGCATCAGTCGTCGTCTGCATCGTCTGTGGCAGTGTGGAGGTCCCTGCAGACGGCTGGCGGTATATGGCTCATTGCTGATGGCGGTGGCAAACGCAGCATTCTGGGCGGACTCTAGAGCCCGTTCTGGCCGACACTGGTGCAGCTGGTGAGGTGAGTGCTGGCCTCCTTGAAGACTCACCTGCGGTACAGGTGTTTGTGTCTCAGGACGAGGTGGACACGATCCTGCAGTGCCTGCCCACTGCGGATGAGACTCTGAAGCTCGCGCCCTACGCCGCAGCGCAGCGCCCCCTGTCGGACCTCACCGCGGCAGAGCTGTTTGTGCTGGAGCTCTCCAAGGTCCCGCAGATCGAGATGCGGCTGACGACGTTCCGCTACAAGTTCTCCATCCCGGAGGGCATGGAGACTGCGTTTGAGATCGTGGCGGTCCGCAAAAAGGCAATGGAACAGGTGCGACCCTGCCGCCTGCTGCGCGCCTGAGGCCACGTGCTGCTTGGTCTTAGCTGACCCCATCTTGTGTACTGCTGGAGCCTTTGTACGTCTGCTGTTTGAACGATTGGCTTATCCCGGATGTGTTGTTGGATTTCTCCATCACAGTTGTGTCTCCTGCTTGTGCACTACTGTATGGCGAGTGCATAGTCCGTGTTGACTCATGCGCTCTGTTGCAGTCACCGCAACGCATGCGCGATGTTGTTGCAGGTGGCGACGAGCGAAACATTTTCAGCGCTGCTTGTGTCGGTGCTTGCCGTTGGGAACTACCTGAACGGTGGCACCACAAATGGGGGAGCTGCGGCGTTCAAGATGCATGCACTCACAAAGCTGCCAGACACAAAGAGCATTGATGGTGATGAGTCGCTGCTCAGCTTCCTGGCAACTGCCCTGCTGGATGCAAATCTGGCGCCCCTTGCAGACGAAATCCCGGCTGCCCTGAGCACAAAGATGGAGATAGCCATGGACGTACGCTCCCACCTGCGCTTGTGCCAACGTGCCATCTCAAACTGAGCGCTTTGAGCTGCTCAATGATGATGATGGATGGCATACAACATGCCTGAGTGCGAGCATTGGCAGTGAATGCAGTTTAGGCAGCAGCCTAGCAAAGTCCCAGGGCTGTCGAATATCTAATCAAACACTTGGTTGACAGGCAGGTCAACAGAATTGCATACTGCCATGCACAATTACTGCTGAGACATGCCTCGAGCGAGAGAGTGTCAGCTGTAGTACAGGCTTGCAGTGTTGCTGTACTCCAAAACGATGCCTGGCTTTTGGATTGAGTAGCCTGGGATGCTGACAGCTGTGCGTGTGCAGGAGGTGTCGAGCACTGTGGAGCGCACAAAGGAGCAGCTCACGGTCATTCGAGAACAGCTGAAAGTGCTGGAAGACTCACAGGGCATCTTTGTCAAAATGCGGGTGTTCTCGAGCAAGGTCGCGGTGGCCACCGTTACAGAGGCACCCGCCCCTCCCGAGGCAGCCGCCGTGAAAGGGCCAAACAGCGATACCGCTGCGTCACAGTTTGCCGGGGGCGACCAGGCCACCGGCAGCGAGGGCGTTGCACCTGCACCTGCTGCGGAGGAAGCAGAGGTGGAGGTCACGTATGAGAAGGTGGAACGTGTGTCGTTGTTGATTACTGTAGATAGGTATGTAGAAGTGATGACAGGCGAGGTGGAAGAGTTGCAGGGGCAAGTAGAGACGCTTGCCAAAGAGCGGGACGAAGTGAATGCCACGTTTTCCAAGCTGGTGGCCCAGTTTGGGGAGAGGCCCGCAGCAGTCAAGGAGTCCGAGTGGTGGGGTGATCTGATGAGGTTCCTGAAGCCCTTCAGCAAGTTGCAGGCTGCTATGGTGAAGAGCAGGAATGCCTTGAAGGAGGCTGAGGAGCGGAAGCGGAATAGGCAGTCTTCTTTCAGTCGCAGATAATGTTCGCATAGTGATGTGACACAGTTGGATTTCCGTGTAGTGACCTTTCAAGCATAGTGATCGTGTACATGCCTTTTTCTCTGCGCTACCTCATTCACGTCCCTGGATGTTAAAAACGGTAAACATGTATGCTGCCCTCACGTTCGCTGCGTGCGTGCTCTTCAATCAGCTTGCAGCAGGCCAGCTGCTACAACGGTCGCTTCGGGAAAGCTTTCAGTGGCCTGTCGTATGTAGCACCAGCGAATTACACATGTTCCTTCATGACGCGTCAGCAAAGGCCAAGACGTATACGTTGCTGTAATTCTCCCCACCAAAGTTGGGACATTCTCTGTTTCGTGGTCAGGCCACTATTCCGTGGTCAGGCCATCATGTACAAGTGCAGGCCTTGTTACAGGGTATGGGGCAGCACCATATCTGCTCTCATACACCAGCGCAATGCGCTGCTTGCTATGACTACGTTGGACCCTCCATGTCTGATCTCAACCTTTTACCTTGCTTTTGCCATGCAAGCATACCACAGTAATCACTGCTTCTGTCAGCAGCCTTTGCGGCACGATTCCGCATCACCTCTTCACAGTCAATTGTCTTCTGTGCACTGCTTTCATGGTCAGGAAGCAGCCTTGCCACGAGCATTTTAGTTTTGTCGATTTCACATAAGCATGGAAATGAATCTACTAGGATGTCGACTTGGTCATCGTTCATCCGTTTGGCTTTTGTTTGCTCTGACCACCACTTGATCAGCTTTGGCTCGTTGCTGGACGGAATGAGCAGCGACTCAATCAAGCAGCTGGACAACACGTCAGTGATCTGCCGCACGAATGTCCGGCCTATGCCCTGACCTCGCGTATGCGGTTGTACTGACAGAATTGGCATCCATGCTAGTGCAGCATTCACAGGTATCACGAGTGCCGCAGCAATGACACATCGTGCTTCGTCACATACAGCCAGTTGTATAGTGCTCTGCCACGCTGGGAACTCCGCAGGTGCTGCCCCATCCACCATGCATCGCAGCATGTCAATCTCAGTCCCATGGGCTGTAGCAAATCGCCGCAAGGGCCCAAAGTCCTTGAGAAACAAATCATACATGCCTTGCCGAATCGCAGCCGAGTCGGAGGGCTGAGATGATGCTGTCTTCGATAGCACCACGGTTGTGTGTTGTGCATCCACAGACAAGGCTTGTCTGTGTCCTTGCAAGCAGCATGTCTCCAGTCTGGACGTGACCATGGTATGAGATTTGAGCTCAGGTTGCCTCTCAATGTCAGCTACCAGGAGGCGTTTGGAACGCATGGTGAAAATTTGATCCAATGCCACTGCTTCATGCGCAACGGCAGCTCTCCTGCGAGGCCGAGTGGTACCCATGCTGCAGCGCAGTGATCATTTGACGCACACATTCCTTCCACAACCAGAGTACACACCACATCAGGGTCTTTCATACCTGACTGTCAGTATGCTGTCCTGCGCTACTGTTGTCAGTCCGTGGGAATGCATTGCGCGCGCAGGTGTGGTGTCTTCGTGTGGTACGAGCATGCGCCATGACGGCTGCGCTAGGCTCCGCGTGGCCGCGGGAAGTATCGTTTCTTCGCCTGAGGTGTCAGCGCAATGCAGCGGCGTCTTGCCGTCGTATAACGGCCCGTGGCGCCGCGTTCTGCCATCACATACGGTGAGAGTACGCTGCTGTCACAACGCAGCTGGCGCGCCAGTGGCGTCTTCGGAGATCACGGCTACGCGTCATGTGACTTGCACGTAGACGTGCAGCCCCCGGGAGATGACTGAGAGCCGTCTTCTCAATGCTCCATCGACAAGGCTGTTATCGAGGTGCACCGATGGGAATTGCGCCAGTGCACAGCTGTGGCAACAGCGCTGGCGCGCGCACAAGCCCCTCTCGAGGCCTCGGGAGATCGACAGCGCTGACCGAAGTCATGGCATCGAACGCCGCCGAAGACTGAACAATTTCGCACACTGCCTGCCACTCAAGTTTGTGTCGACACAGCATACCAGGAAGTACTTAGAAGCTGCGGGCATCACGGCCTAATCACATTGAAACTTGCAGCTCATCTGCACGGGTAGCAGCGCGCAGCGTAACTGCATCTAACACTCCAGCTTTGCAGCAGTACACTCAGCGCATGACGTTGGATCACACGAGTTGTGTGAGATGATCGCATTGAATAATCAATCAGAACGTGTTACAGCCTCAGACAGCCGGTTGTTCCGCAAAGTACTGCACAGCCACACATGTCCCTGACCCCTTGCCGTTGCCCAAGCAACTCTGCACGACAGCACACATACTGAGCGCATGAGAAGACGACTAGGCTAAAACCCCCACAAAAGTACACAAGGTGCTGCCACAGAAGACAAAGGAGCATCCTCGCCTACCTCCATACCATCAGCAGCACACTAGCCCTAGCCCACTCCAGCTTGTCAGCTACCTTCAGCTACCTACACAAAGTAGTCCTGCAATGCAACCTGTTGCACATCACCCTCCGCTAGCGCAGTGAGAGCGCCAACAGTGGCAGCACCACCCGACACCGTTGTTATCAGTGGCACTGCCTGTGCCAGTGCTTGTCTCCGCAGGTCCTTGCCATCCCGAGCATCGGCCTCATCCCCCTGAGTTGTCACGATCATCATCTTGATGTCCCCGTTCAGGAGAGCGTCTCCCGCATTTGGCCTGCCCTCGTTGATCTTGTAGATGGTCTCACACTGTACGCCTGCTCTGCGGATGGCGTCACCAGTGCCCATCGTGGCAAGAAGCTTGTACCCGAGCTTGTTCAGCCCGACGGCCACAGGCAGGATGGCCTCCTTGTCCTCATCTTTCACAGACATGAACACGCCAGAGCCAGCAGGTGGCAGCTTTTGCCCAGCCGCGATGGCAGCCTTGGCATACGCCAGCTCAAACGTCTTGTCGATGCCCATCACCTCGCCTGCAAAGCCTCAGCGGACATGACAAATGCGAGGACGGCAACACCAATCAAGTGTATCTCTTGTGTACACATCAAAAAAGGGAAAAAAACCCCCAATCGGCCATCACGCCAAACCCAAACCGGCATCGGCCGCAGCACCCCTGCGGACAATAGCGGAAGAACGGTTAACACGGTCAAACACATCAAGACACGGCAGCATAGGGGGCACGCGCAGGGTCAAGCAACGCACACAACGCAGACGGCCTCACACGCAGCCGGGCGCAACATGGCAGCCACACAGACGGCACAGCAACGGGCGCAGACGCGCACAAGGTAGAATCCGGGTGGCCGTGCCGGCAAGGAAAGCGGCCACGGCGCGACAGCAGAGGCCACGAGCGGGCTGGGGGACACACGAAGGCAGGGCAACCGCGGGATCAAGGAGGAAAGGAACAGTGCACGCAGCGAGAACACCATCACACCCAGGCGCAGTCGGACAAGCACGGTCGATGACGGTACGTGCAGCCACGTCACCAGCCACAGCGCGCACGAGATCAGACCGGAGAAAGTTGACGCCACTACAAACCTCGGAGGGGTGAACACAAGGGCATGACAGAAGGAGATGCTCGATGTGGCGCCACCTGTGCTCACGCGGATCATAATGGATGGCCAGTGACATGCCTACAACGGCAATTGCCATACAGCACAGTGCTCATCCATGATCTTGCAACCATTCAAGGTTTGCCAACTGCAGTGGAAACAACAGCAAATGACAGAGTTGCAGGCGGCGCACCTGTGGAGCGCATCTCTGGGCCAAGCAACAGGTCTGCGCCCGGGAACTTGGAGAACGGCAGCACCACCTCCTTGACCGCCACATGCGACACCTGCATCACACACATACCCACTCACACGCCTTCTCTCAAACACACAGCACACAGCACACGCACGCCCCACAGTGTCACCCTGCCCATGCTTTGCCACACTACACCCCTTACATCCACAACCTGCTGCTGCTGCTGCACCAGGACAACATAGTCGAATTCAGCACACAGACCCGACACAGCACCGTCCAGTCGAGGTCCGCAGCAAGTCAGGCAACAGCAGGGAGAGCCAGCCACACCTTGGGTTCCTCTGTGAAGTTGATGTCCTTGAGCGTCTTGCCGGACATCACGAGCGACGCGTACGCCGCAATCGGGTGCCCGACCGCTTTGGCCACAAACGGCACTGTGCGCGAGGCGCGCGGGTTGGCCTCAATGATGTACAGGTGGCCACCCTTGATGCAGTACTGCACGTTGATGAGCCCTATCACGCCGAGCTCCTTCGCGATGTGCATCGTCCAGTCCCGCATCTGTTCCAGCGTCTCCTCTGGAATTGTCTGCGGCGGGAGGCTGCAGGCGGAGTCCCCACTGTGCACGCCCGCCTCCTCGATGTGCTCCATGATGCCGCAGATCACGACGTTGCCCTCCTTGTCGCACAGCGCGTCCACGTCGAGCTCCGTCGCGCCGGCGAGGTACTTGTCGACGAGCACCGGGTGGTCGGGCGAGGCGGTGACGGCCTCCGTGAGGTAGCGCTGCAGCTGTGTAATGTCGTACACAATCTCCATCGCGCGGCCGCCCAGCACGTACGACGGCCGCACCATGCATGGGAAGCCCAGCTTCTCGGCCGTCGCGATTGCCTCCTCCGCTGACCTGCTCCACACGCCACCATCAGTCACGACCTCAACACCCGCCGGCCATGCAGTGGCCTGGCTGCTTACACCAGCACAGCATGTGGAAGAGAGATCGAGCTGATGAACATCACCAGCATCGATCTGACCTGTCATACGCAGCGTGTAGACGCAGTCGATGTGCACACACCTGAGCGCAGGCAACGGTCGCGCAGCGGGTGTGAGGCAGGGAAGCGCACCGGGCCGAGCCACCGGCCGGCTGGCGGATGTCTAGCCGGGTGAGCAGGTCCATCCAGCGGTCGCGGTCCTCTGCAGCATCGATCGAGTCCGGCGGCGTGCCCCAGATGCTCACATTGCCCTCGCCGCTCGCCGCCGGCACAGGGTTCTCGTCGAGGTACTTCTGCAGGCCAGTCGCGAGCTTCAGCGGCGTCTGGCCGCCGAACTGCACAATGATGCCGTCTGGCCGCTCGACGTCGACCACGTTCAGCACGTCCTCCACCGTCAGCGGCTCAAAGTAGAGCCGCGACGAGGTGTCATAGTCGGTGGACACCGTCTCCGGGTTGCTGTTCATCATGATCGTCTCGTACCCGGCGTCGCGCAGAGAGTACGATGCATGGCAGCAGCAGTAGTCGAACTCAATGCCCTGGCCGATGCGGTTCGGTCCGCCGCCGAGGATGAGCACCTTCTTCACAGCGTCCGGCCGCGCCTCGCACTCGTCGTCGTAGCACGAGTACAGGTACGGCGTCTCCGCGGCAAACTCGGCCGCACATGTGTCGACGCGCTTGAACGTTGGCGTCACGCCAGCAGCCTTGCGCGCGGCGCGCACAGCAAACTGGTCGGAGCCGACGAAGCGTGCGATCTGCGGGTCGGAGAAGCCGTAGCGCTTGAGTTCGTTCAGGTCTTCGGCGGTGAGGTCCTCCAGAGACTGCTCCTTGAGCCAGCCCTCGATTTCGTGCACCTTGGCCATGCTGTCGAGCCACCAGGGATCGATGGCGGTCAGGTCGTTGATCTCCTTCACTGACATGCCATCCTCGAATGCCTGCACAGCACACAGCATGCTCGGGCGACCATCACAGCATCGAGTTCCACAACGCAGCAGAGTAGAACGGTAGCTACTAGCATGCACAGGCGCACAGCCACGCAGAGCCGGTACAGCATGCAGCAGCACAGCCACGAGGCCATCACATGCATGTAGCCCCTGGCCGCGCAGGGCTGGTATCGACTTGATGCAACGAGAGGTGCCTTCAGGCATGCCACAACCGCAGCATGCACATGATTCGTATTGTCATTTCCGGAGCATGGCGAGGTGTCAATTCAAGCATAGCACCACATCCTTCGCAGTGGCCGCTGCTACGTTGAGAACATCGGGGCGGGTCGCAGCGGCGCACCTGTTTCAGCACGACGAAGCGCTCCGGGTTGGGCACGCGGAGCTTGTAGATGAGCTGGTCCTTGGGCAGGCGCTTGTAGCCGGGGGGCAGCGACCAGCCATCGAGGCCGGTCTCAAGGCCGCGGCAGGCCTTCTGGAAGGACTCGATCCAGGTGCGGCCGATGGCCATCGTCTCGCCAACGCTCTTCATCATCGTCGTCAGCTCCGCCTTGGACCCCGGGAACTTCTCAAACGTGAACCGCGGCATCTTGGTGATGATGTAGTCGATGCTGGGCTCAAACGACGCCGGCGTCTTCCTGCAACGCAGCCGCCACGTGCCTCATGCGCCTGCCACCCGTGGTGCCTCTGGCGGAGCTCAAACTCCCTCAACACACAAGCTGACTGTGTCGAACTGACGGTCCTTCCAGTCACACAATCCTGCAAGGTGAGAAACACAGCCAGCATGCTGAGCATGGTGTGCTGTGCATGCTGCAGTACACGGCAGCAGGCCGAGCTGCACACATCAGCGAGAACAGGGCACGGGTGGCGGGGGGCGCGCACTGCGTGATGTCGTTGGGGATCTGGTCGAGGGTCATGCCCATCGCGAGCTTTGCGGCTATCTTGGCAATCGGGAAGCCGGTGGCTTTCGAGGCGAGCGCGGAGGAGCGCGACACGCGCGGGTTCATTTCGATGATGACCATGTCGCCCGTTACAGGGTCTGTAGCCAGCTGCACGTTGCTGCCGCCGCACTCGACGCCCATCTCACGGATGATCGCGACCGAGGCGTCGCGCAGCCGCTGGTACTCCTTGTCGGTGAGCGTCTGCACCGGCGCAACCGTGATCGAGTCGCCCGTGTGCACGCCCATTGGGTCGACGTTCTCAATCGAGCACACGATGACCACGTTGTCTGCCAAGTCCCGCATCACCTCCAGCTCGTACTCCTTCCACCCCAGCAGTGACTGCTCCACCAGCACCTACACTCGCGGTGCGTGCCGTGATGTGCTGTGTGCTGTGTGATGCATGCTGTGCGCTGTGTGCTGTGTTTTGTGTGCTGTAGGGTGGATTGTGGCGCCTGCTGCTGGGATACTGATACAGCTGTGGAGGCTGCAGCGGGATGCATGCGGGCAGGCTGCTGATGTTGGGATGCATGCGGCCGGCTGTGCTGTGGCGGAGGGGTGCTTTAGCATGCATCCATGGCTCAAGGGTGCGCATTTTCCCCATGCATGCGGCGGATGGTGCGGCTGTGCTGCGGTGGCCCAACAGTTGCTGCGTGGGACGTGCACCATAGTGGTAGACCACCAGCGGGGCACGTGTAAATGACTGTGTCACTCCCTAGCATGCAATCCTGTAGCAGAAGTGCGTGTAACAGCCGTCATCCCACATGGCCATGCATGGGTAGGGTGCGTGGCCAGAGGTGCTGTAGATGCTGCTGCGAAGGATTCGGGAGCGAAACCTGGTTCGTCATCGACGCATCGAGGCCCGCCGTGACGATCTCGACCAGCTCCTCCTGGTTGTAGGCGATCCCACCGCCGGTGCCGCCGAGAGTGAACGCCGGCCGGATGATGATCGGGAACTTGCCGATGATGTTTGCTGCGATATCCTGCGCCTCAGCAAGCGTGTTTGCCGTCTTTGACACCGCCATCTTGAGGCCCAGCTTGGTCATCGCCTGCACAGCTGACCACACACGTCGGCAGCGTGCCAGCTACTCCCAGTAGAGCTGCTGCGGCTGTGCACACTGGGTCCAGGCCCGCACGCTCGGGGAATGGGGTCGGGCACCTGCTTGAAGAGGTCACGGTCCTCTGCGCGGTCAATGGACGGCAGCTTGGCGCCCAGCAGCTCTACGCCATACTTGTCCAGGATGCCGCTCTCTGACAGCTCCTTGGCGATGTTGAGGCCAGTCTGGCCGCCCATGGTTGGCAGGATGGCATCGGGCCTCTCCTTCTGAAGGATCTGCACAGGAGAAGCAGCCGCTGGACTGATCGTTCACCTCATGGGATACCTCTCGCCGTGATGGATTTCACATCAGTGATGCGGCGGCCGGCACGTGTCACACACCAGGCAAGGTCACCTAGACAGCTGTGCCTTGCAGCCGTGGGCTGCTGCGCAGCTGCTGAGGGACGTGACAGTGCATCAGTGTGCGCTGCTTTCAGGTCGCATCCATTCTGGTGGCGATGGTAAGTTCCCATGTCCCAGTGCCAATAATCAGTGATATAGAAAGTTGCCACGCAGTCGGTATATCAAGTCATAAGTGCGACGTGCACATGGCGATGTATGGTGGTCGTCCCACAGTGCTGCAGCGAAAAGTCCAACCTGACAACGATACTTATGACAGGCTCGTGGACGGCGACTGCTGTTAATGTCACCACACGCCTATCACAAGATGCTTTCAGAACAGCAGTGCCTCGATGGGGCGAAACTGTGCAGGTCGCAGTACCTGCTCGACCAGTGGCGGGGTCATGGGACCGATGTATGTCCTGTCGGCAGTGCCAGGATCTGTCATGATGGTGGCGGGGTTGGAGTTGAGCAGGATGACTTTGTAGCCCTCCGCCTTGAGGGCCTTGCACGCCTGCGTCCCAGAGTAGTCGAACTCACATGCCTGGCCGATGACGATCGGCCCGGCGCCGATGATCATCACGGTGTTGATGTCCGACCTGTACAAGTGCCCGCTTTTGCCTGTCAAGCAGGTTGTCGCTCAGCAGCTGCACGCTGTCGTCCGCGGCATCATGCGTGACTGCGTTTGAATTGCTCAAATATACGCCCCAGAACGTGCAGCAAGGGGGCGCAGCACCTGGTGCGAATCTCGCCAGCAAGCTGTTGCCATGGGAGCACATCAGAGGGAGCCTCCGCGGTAATAGCGGCATCCGCGGCCGCAATCCTCCGGCGGTGCGTGCTCACATGGCGACCTGCAGACGCAAACGTTGACGGCAATGCTGCAAGACGAACACTACGACATACATGATCGTACACTTGAGCATTCAGGCGCATCCCCGTTGCTCACAGCCTCACAGCACCAGAGGAATCCAGCACAGGAGGTGAGACAAAATCACAGGCGCATGCGCTTGTTTGGAGGCCTCAGGATGTCCAGACAGCAGTGAATTTTGTTATGCATCTGCATCTCACTCCAGTGGGGACGTTTCTTGCAATGCGCGAAGCAGGTATGTAGAATCGCACGCAGCCGCAAACCCGCACCCGCTTGAGCATCACGGACAGCCGGCTGAACTGCCACTGGCGCGCAACAGGCACGCCGCAATGTTGCGTATGACAACATCGATATCGTGGCCAACGTTAGTTGCGCTCAACCGCTGTCGCCGGGGCAGCGAGGAGTCAGTGCGCAGCACACACGCACACACTAGTGCTTCAGAGTTTGGAACGCGCGGGAGCTGTCGGGATGTCGGCGTGCATTGATGCTGCATCTGCACCATCAAGTAGTAGGTGAATTGATGTAGAGGCGCTGATACCACGCAGCAGCAGCTTCGAGTGAACGTTTCCTTCGCGCGCAAATCGCATTTGCTCGAACATGACCTCACGAACGCTGCGCGAGCATTGGCGCGCCGTATGGTCCAATCGCGGATATCGGCGCGCCGTTTTCAATATCCCCGCTCCCCCCATGGCGTATGCATGAGGCTGTTGACATGCCCGAACTATACCGGTAGGTAATTCGCTGGACCGCCTTTTGTGGTCGGCGTGTACATCCTCGTCAAACTCCCGCGACATGTTCTGTCTGACGATTACTGGATGGATTTGAAATGACGTATATACGAAACAATGACGTAGGTGGGTCTGAGGATCGAATGCGGAGAACGCAAACCCCACGAACCGATGTGGGATCCCAGCAGCCTCGGCGGACTTGTGACAGGCACAGACAGACACAACGCACAACCACTACTGCCGAGCAAACGCAGGATTGCAAAAAGATGTGAAACGCGAAAGCGCACTCACTTCCTGCGATGCGAACGAATACATAGAGTACCCAGCCGCAGCTGCGTGCAGACTCGACGCAATCGCCCGTGCACCGACGAGTCTGCTCACCGCATAGCACCAATCTAGTTTGTGAATGAGTGTAAGGGCGCCACATTGCACGAGTAGCGTTGCGGAACCGGCGCAGGCGGATGGTCTGACTGATCCCGAATATCGTGCCACTAGCTCCGCCCCAAGGAGGCTTTCTCACGAAACAGGGGACTGGCCTCGTGTTCCGTATTGATCGGCCAAGAAGGGCGATCAGTTTGCACAGCCTGCGTGGCTGGTTGCCAAGGACAAGTCCCGTGTTGCCGGGTGGTGCGAGTCGAAAGAGTGCAACTTCGAACGTCAAATAAATTAGATAGGAGCTGGTATGGACGGCGAGGCGATGGGAGCCTCGCCTGCCGATGCGGGTCAGGCTGACAAGCTAGGTCCTCCTGTGAAAAAGGCCAAGCAGAAAACGCCGGAGCAGAAAGCCGCGCTGGAAGACGTGTTCACAGGTAAGTCGTGAATGCAATCGTTGTGAATGATCGATCCAGTTGTTTTCCCCTCACTGGCGCTTACAAGCACGGTGGTTCGCGGCGCCAATGTACTGTGTTCGTCATGGTCCATCGCGATAGCAATCCGCGACTCTGTTTGCAGGCAATCAACATCCAGACGAAACTGTCCGAACCCAGCTTTCGCAGAGTCTGGGACTGACGATCCAAGAAGTAACGGTGCGGGGATCACCTTCCGTTCGCTGTTCCTGGAGGTAGTGTTCGTCATGAAACACTTGATGTGACAATACCATCAGCAATTCTGAGGGAATTCCAGCATTTCAACTGTCTTTGTCTGGTCGCAGGCATGGTTTCAGAACAAACGGAGGAGGGCGAAGAACAAGGCAGAAGCTGTTGCTGCTGCACAGGATCGGGTGCAGTTTGCAAATGGCGTGTCTCTGGCCATCAACCCTCCATCAGGGCCTGCTTCCAGCAATCCCAATTCTGTAGGAGGGCCTAATGTAGTTCAGCCGGCCACAGCTGGGTCCCCTGAGAAATCCACGCAGAGTCTGCACATCGAGCAGTCGCCCCCACCAACATTTTTGTCTCTCCAAGAGTATACCGCCCATTTGCAGCTAGCAACGCAAGCTCTCCTTGGCCCGAGTGGTTGCGGTCCAGAGGTGTCATGTTTCTTTGATGACCCCCCATATGTGGGCACAACAACTGGGGGCCAAAAGCGCCGGATCACCGAGGTCACAGCACCACGGAAAGCTCCACGCAAGGATCCTCAAGCTGCACTGCAGAAGCAGCTGGAGGAGGAAGAGAAGCGAGCAAAGAAGACCGCCCTGAAGGCTGAACGAGAGCAGGCAAAGCTAGACGTCACCCTGAAGAAGGAACAGGAGCGCCGAATGCGAGAGTCAGCGCGGGAGAAGCTGCGAGCCGAGAAAGAGTATGCCAAGTACGTCATTCTACCTTGCACAACGACTGCAAGGTGTTGCATGTCGCCTCTGGTCGCCATGCCACTGGAGCGGATCGTGGTACATGCTGCCGCTGCTTCCAGGCTTGCCACACAGCAGTCCTGATTCCCCGTTTATGTGCCAGCCAACACTACATCTGCGAAGAGTCTGAAAATAGATCGATCTTTTCCAGGCACCAGGCCGATGAAGCTAAGGCTGAAGAGCGTCGTCAGAAGGCGCTTGCCAAGGAGCAAGAAAAGCAACAACGAGCTGCGAAACGGGAGCAGGCGAAAGCGATGAGGGAGGAAGAGCGTAGACAGAAGCTCGCTGAGAAGGAAGCAATGCGCGAGCAGGCAAAGAAGGCCAAGCTGCAGGAGAAGGTGTGACCACATCTGCCTGAGATGGTCCTGTGTGCATGGAACAGTTGTGCTGCTTAAAAAGGTTCCTTGCCTGTGGCCAGCTCTTTAGCATGTGCAGCATCAAGCATACATGAGGCTTGGATCAGTTCCTGCCAGCTCTCAGCGCCTGCAGTATGCAATCTACGCGCTGATGCTTTGTGCTCAGTCCACCCTGTGTCTGCAATGGTCACCAAGTGAATTTTTGCAGATGGATAAGAAGAAACAGCGTGAACTGGTTAAGCAGCAAAAGGAAGCAGAGAAGAAGCGTTCTAAGACTGTCATGTCTTTGAAGCTCCGGGAAGTTGATCCCCCGGATGATCTAGAAATTGAAATGGCTCTACTGAAAGAGCAAGCCCTGTCCAAAATCACAATCAAGGCTGAAGACGAGATGGAATCAGCCACTGCCAAGGCTCTTGAGCTCGAGATCACAAGGCCGCCGTTTCCACCTGCACACATCACTGAGCGTCTGCAGCCTGCGTTTGTGGGTGGGTTTCCGCCTCAGACTCGGTGCATCGCTAGTTGCAATGCCACCATGTCGGTGCAGCCAGCCTGCCCTGTCCTACTCCTCCGGTATGGCCACCCGTGCTTTTATCTAGCACTGTGTCTGCATGCAGGCCGGCTAGCTGAGCACGACTGTGAGCTGGGAGGCCAGTTCCTGATGCTGTGGTCTTTCATTGCGGAGTTCTCTCCAGTGATCGCCTTCCGGCCGATCTCTCTGCAGCACCTGATGGAGGCCGTGCTGGCGGGCAGCCTCTCAGAGGCCCTCGTGAACCTTCACATCGCGTTCATCCGCTTCATACAGTCTGAAGCCGAGATCGCAAATGCCATCGGCAGCGTGCATGTGCGTTTGAGAGTCTCCCTGCATGCACTTTGCAGCCAGAGCCAACTAGCTCCCTGCGGCTCAATGGCAAAGCTGGCAATCGATCACATTGAAGCGGCCAAGTATCCGCCTGAGCATGGTCTCGCAGCCCTGATTCGGGCGCCACGGCTTGTGTTTGTCAGTTTCTGTGAGGCTGTCGCATGCTCACGTGGAGGACTCCCCTGGCAAGTCACGGTGGATGCAGGTGGGCATGGAGCGAATGTCCCAGACGGTCTCCAGAGCCGCAGGCCTCGTGTCTGAAGCTCTGTCCTGGGGCCTGGACATTGCCTCCTGGCGCGCCCACCTTAACGGCCTCACTTGGCCAGAGGTGCTCCGACAGCTCGCGCTGACGGCGGGCTGGGGCCCCCGGCGGTGCCGGCCAGCACGCGCAGCACGCGCATACGACGACCGCCGCCTTGGCGAGGACGTCGTGGAGGGCGACAACGGGGAGCTCACGTTTGTGTGGCCCTCGCGGTTTCAGCCAAGCCCGGCGCCGGGGGAGCACACGATGAAGGAGGCGTGCTGGAAGGTTCTCGCTGACATGGCAAAGACGGAGGCCGAGGTGGCCAACGCGGCGGCGGGGCTGCCTGTGCGTGAGATCGCGCGGCGTATTGACGCGGCACAGCTGCGGAATAACAAGAGTGCGACCATCGTGGAGGGCAGCGTGGCGGGCGCACTTTCTCGGGACTCCCTGTTTGCGTATGTCGCACCAGGCACTTACGCGTTGCAGGTGCGCCCCACACCTGCACGAAAGCCACTGCTCCAATCCGTTGTTCGAAACAGTAAGAGGTGCAGCGCTGCGCCTGTGCAACGAGAATTTTATGGGAGAGAGATAGACCAGAGTAGGCCGGGTGTTCACAGGCGGACAGGAGTAAAAGAGTGGATACAAGGGATTGCTGCGAGGTGCAAATGAGGTAGCAGGGGATGTGCGGGAGGGGGTCGTGGCTGTGCAGGCAGTGGTAGCGTACTGGCGGAAGCACAAGGACAGGCTGGACCGCAAGGCGCGAGGCGAGGAGGAGCCGGAGGATGAGTTGGCGCGCGCGGCAGAGCGGGCGGCGGCGGCCGAGGCGGCGGCTGCAGAGCGTGCGGCGGCACTGGAGCGCGAACAGCAGCGGAAGAAGGAGGAGGAGGACGAGGACGATGAGGAGGAAGACGAGGAGGAGGAGACTGCTCATGAGGTGCGCGCCTGCTTGAAGCCCTGCCGGTGTTCAGTGTCCGGCTGGGCCAGGGGGCTGGCGCTGCTGGTGAATGCGGCGTGTGGGAACGGGTGAGGTGCAAGTTCTGCAGGCTGTCATGGCTCAGCTCTTCATTGCAGTGAGCCAGTCTGTGCCTAAGGCGCCGGATCCAGGTGCGGGTGTGAAGGTGTTGGCGGGTCAGAGCGTGCCGACACCTCTTGCAGCAGTGGAGCTGTCCGACACGGCTATACTGTTGAGCAGGGTGTTGAGCTTGGAGGCGCCCGTTCTGTGCCATGTTTGTATTGCCAGGGGGGCACGTGTCGCGCTTGTGACCGGAAGTATAGGAGAGCACTGCAGTCAGCCATGTGCATGGGCAATGGAATGCGTCAGCCATCCGTGGTCCCGTGCAAGTGTGTGGGGTGCAGGGCCGTGCATGGGTTGAGAAGCTGCTGCACCAAGAGTACGATACGCTGTCGATCGAGGAGCGTGTGGAGGCGCTCAGCGACCTGCTGCATCTCGCGCTCGACATGCCCAGCGTCCACAGCGCGCTGGACCGGCGGTTCGACGACGTGGAGCGCGCGAAGCGCAACATCCGCGACCGCGCGAAGGAGGAGCGCAAGGTGCGGCAGCTGGAGATGGCGCAGAAGGCTAAGCAGGACGCGGCCGAAGCCGAGGCCCGCGTCGCCGCTCTGCGGCAGCAGGTCATCAACGGTGCGACCCGTGTGCATGCTCTGCATGCATATTGCCCGCAGCCTTGATGCCGTACGCGTCAACCTTCCGCTTGGGATCGCAGCGGACTGCTGTGCCTCTGTCCAGGCACTCGGACGCCGTCTGACTCACTCTGGTGTGACAGCCGGTCGGTTTGTTTGTGCGTGCTGCGTGAGGTCCGGGTGGCTGGCTTGGTGCATCACTACCGCCAGTTGTAGTGAGCGGCGGCTCGGTGTGGGTGATTTGTTGCGAGCTGGAGCAAAAAGCTTGAGACGGCCTACAAGGATGGCTTTGTATCTTGTGTTGCACGTTCACAGCGCCGCGCAGCCGCATTTGTGCGCACGCCGCCCGCCACCGCGATTGCACATCCCAGGTCACTGAAATGTGCTGCAGGCGAGGACGCAGAGATGGCATACGAAGAGGAGCGGGCTGAGGCTGCCGCGGCGGCCAAGCCGGTGCCGATGGAGGTTGATGATCCGAACGCAGCCGCGGCGGACGCCGCAGCGGCCAAGCTGCGCACAGAGCTGGAGACGGCGCAGCGCAACGAGCGCGAGGCGAACAGCACCGCCGCGGAGGCTCACCAGCGTGAGTCGCTCGGGCGGCAGCTGCACGAGATCGAGCTTGCCAACGCGATCCGCGACGAGCCGATCGGCATGGACCGGCGATTCAACCGGTACCGCTGGTACGGCCAGATCATTGGCGCGGAGCGGCGGCTGCTGCCAGATCGCATGCTGTTTGAGTCTGGCGAGACAGGCGCCTTGCAGATGTTCACGGACTTCTCGGATGTGGAGGCGGTGCGGGCGACACTGGAGCCGAAGGGTGTGCGTGAGGCCGCATTGGCGCGGACGTGTGACTTTTGCGCAGCGCCGATGGCGGCCGCGCTGCGGCGCGGCGACGGTGCGGGGCCGGCGGCGCTCGCGCTGCCCGCGGGGCCGGCAGAGTGGCCGGCCGAGGGCCTGGCACGGCTGCAGGAGGCGCAGTTTGCGCGGTTCCTGAGGGTGACGACGGCGGGGATGGAGGTTCTAGGGGAGGACGGCGGCGTGCGGTCGACAGACTACCTGCCGACAGACGCGGCCGCAATGAAGAAGCTCAAGACGGAGATGTTGTGCATTGAGAGCGCCATCCCAGAGCAGGCGATGATCAACCCGAGCTGGGACCGCGTATCCTGGATCAAGGGAGCCCAGGTGCGGCCGCCACGCTGCTGCCTTGTTTTCAATCTCACCTGGCTTTGGTTGCAGGCGCCTGTGTTGGGTAGCACCAGTGGTGGGAGTGGCCATTCCACATACAGTGCTCCCGCCGCGTCCCCGACCATGTTCAGCTGCTCAAAGCTGTCCACAGCATCGACCTTGCACCAAAGGCTGCTGCAGAGCCCCACTGTGAGGGCGTGGCAGGTGCTGGCTTGCCACCCAGTGCTAGTGTGCCTCCTGAGCCGAGCTGTCTTGTGTGCGTTGTGGTTTACGGAAGTTGAATGTGTGACAGAAGCAGATGATGGCATCATGCTGTAGCGAATCCTCATGAACCGTTTCCCGATCAGTTTGATTATCATAGTTGATTTCTTGAGACCTGCCGACCTGCTCTGCTGCAATGTGGAGCTGACGCACGACAAAGAGGCTTTCTGATGAGTAGACGCGGCATACCATCGTGCTTTTCCATAGAGTGCAGCTTACACGTGTAAAAGTGGGGACGTGTTTTGTGTGCAGGGCGCCACCAACCTCGAAGAGCTGCGGCAGCTGCTGGGCGCGCTGGAACACAACCTGCGCAAGGGCTGGCTCAGCCCGACGTACATCCGGGAACCGGTGCTCGTGAAGAAGGCGTTCAACCCCGTCGGCAAGGAGGTCGCTGCCGTGGCGCTCGCCTCCCAGAACGACTGCATGCGCCTCCGCCCCGCCGACGTGCACCCAGGCATGCTGCCCCTGCTCTGCGTGCTCTGCATGCTGCCGTTGCTGCTGCCTGCTCTACGTACTGGCGGGAGTCGATCGTGTCCTTCTCCCGCCGTCGGCCCCGTGTGATACAGAGTTGGTGGGACGGTCTGGCTCCTCGCGGCTCCCCGCATGGACAACTGCAACAATGTCTCGGTTTGTCTGTTGCGCAGTTTGGCCTTGGCACGTTGGCACCCAGGCTATGGGCACCGAAACGGCCTGATGCTCCGCTTTGATCAATTGTCGCGTGGTGGAATGGTCAATAAGCAACCTGTGGGGTTTGTTTTGAGGTGGCTGGTGCGTTGCAGAGGTCAATGATGAGCCGCTTGCGTGGCTACCCGCGACCACGGCAGGCCTCATGCTGCGCCTGCTGTGCCTGGACGCTGCTGTGTGCTACAGTACGGAGCTGCGGCCGTGGCGGGAGCGGTTGTCCATGTACCGCTACGTCCAGAACCCCGTTCTCCTGGCGGGCAAGGGCACGGCGGAGCAGGGCTCCATCGCGACGGTGTGCGGCCTGCCGACGTACACCGGTGTGGGCATCTTCCCGGTGCTGCCCCCGGCACTCGTGCCGGTAGATCCGGTGCCTCTCAAGCTCGATGCGGACGCACTGCTGCGCGTGGATGACGAGGAGCTCCGCAGCCGCATCCCTGCTGGTGCGCCCCGGTTGATCTGCCACCTCTGTGTGACAATGTCCTCATGCAATGGCGATGTA
The DNA here is from genome assembly GCA_900538255.1 of Ulva mutabilis. Classification (NCBI taxonomy): domain Eukaryota; kingdom Viridiplantae; phylum Chlorophyta; class Ulvophyceae; order Ulvales; family Ulvaceae; genus Ulva; species Ulva mutabilis. The sequence goes on along the minus strand of UNSF01000059.1, from coordinate 316,136 downwards.
CGCATACATTTATGCCGCACGACATGGGTGCCGCGTCCGACGCCTGTGCACAGCGTGCGGGGCACAGTATGGTCGTTGCATGTAGTGCATGCCTTGGTGTGTGGCAGAGGCGTTGCATTGTTGAGATTGGCGTGTGTTGCTTGTCTTGATGTGCTGCGCTGAGACGGCTCCTCAAGGCGAATGCGACCTGATGGCAGGTACCCAGCACGCATCACGACACGCACAACACAGGGTAATGCCATATGCAGCCACTGAGGCACCCCGACGGCACACAGTTTTCTGTACACACTGCCATAGCTCAGCGCCTTCAGTCTAGCAACCGAAAACTGAGGCTGGGCCCCCTTGGTGCGCACAGTGGAGCCCTGTGCAGTCGCATCTGGGGCGCAGCAGCGGATTGACCCGCCCTGGGTGTGTCGACAGATCGATTTGGTGGCTGTATTAGCACTGCTGCATGCCAGTCAACTGGTGCGACGCGACGTGCAGGATTGAAGCAGTCGAAGGCGGCAGAGCCCGGGCCGTCGACAAAGAAGGCGCAGCCGAAGAAGAAGGCGAAAAAGAGGCCGTCTGACGACGATGACGTCACGCGCGCTGCTGACATCATCAGCAGCGACGATGACTTCGCATTTGATGCGTACTCGTACCAGTACGCGCAAGCCGCTGCAGGCTTCCGCGATCCGCAGGAGACACCTGTGGAGAGCGCCGAGGATGCTCACGACGACCCCAATGACCCGGAGGCAAGTCTGTCCGAGACTCCCGACGAGGAAGAAGATGATGCTGACTTCGTAGGGTAGTTGCGCCGCCTCGTGATCAGAACGGCCGCAGCGTTGCCAATGCACCGCACCGACAAGCGTTGAGGGAAAATTTCGCACGTGCCATTGTAAAAGTGTTCTTTGCATTTCGCCTTGGCTGTTGAAGTATGGCCCAGCAACCACCACGCGGAGCCCTCTTGCCAGAAACTCTTGTGCCTGCAAGCCTGCTATCGGCACTCGGCTGGCCGCCATTGCGCGCCACAAACGTCGATCACTGCAGCTGCATGCCGGCTGTGGCGCAGCTGCCTTAGAACTGGCGCGCACCCGGCCTGACTACATCTGGAATTATGAACGAAACTGGGATTGCACATTGAGTCCTCGATCTTGCATTAGGCAAGGCTCTCTGTACTGCGATCCTGGCTGTCACATGGGGTGCAACATATGTATAGGAGAATATTACTAGGGTCGCATGCCATGCAGTACCTCAACACGCTGGCAGTGTCGTTGGTTGGGCCGTTCAACAAGAGAGCAAAGGCTCGCTGGATTGAGAACTCCTTGCGGGAGTTCAGTGCGGCGACAGTGAAAGGAAACGGGTTTGTGATCAGAAAGACCATGTCCAGGGTAGCACGGCTCACGGGTGCGCAGTTTGTGCCAGGTGATCGCCTGGCCGGCTCGCATCTGCTGGGTAGCATGTGAGTCTAGACTCTACTTGTACGTTCGCTTGGTGCACTGGATCGGAGCCCCTCGATGTAACAGGAGAATATTGCAATATATTGCTGCATAGCACACAGTGTGTGTCTGGGGGGGTCTGCTGCGTCCGTGACGTGTTACACGGAGATGAACGCAATAGCCCGGCAGCGAGGGCAACAGAAGGAAAGTAGACGGCCAAAACCCCCCGAAGGTAGACACCAGCAAAAAGCAATCACTGTCCGAGGTGAAAAGCCATAATGAACCGACACAGCCGACACCACACCCACGCACCCACACGCATGCGCACTACCGCACCCCTCCACCACGGCACCCGCGCCACAACCGCACACAGCAACCACCACCACCGCACTACTGCCCACCCCAACAAAACCAGCCACCACCGACCCCCCAACAGCAGCACCCCCACTCCATCCGGCCCCACTGGAGCAGTCCATCACGGGCCCCCCGCACAAGAGAGCCTGGGGGCTCACGCCCCCGACAGTGCAAGGCGTACCAGCCCTCCCCCTCCGGCCGCCCGGCAGGGGCCCGAGGGCGGGGCGCGAAGGGCACTGGCGGCGCCGCATCACTCCCCCCAACGGCGGCTCGCGGGAAGGCAGGGCGGGCCAGCACGACCAGACGCGGGGCCGGCCTGCGCCGCTGCAACCGCGCCACCCGGCCCAGCAAGGCGACCAGCGGCCGCCTGTAGCACGTCCGACGGGACAGCGTGGCCAGGCACCACCGCCCGGCCCGCCAGCCGCATACGCAGCGGAGCCGCAGCGAGGACCTGGCGCGTCACACCACGGTCCGTGACGTGTGTGTATGATGGGGAGGTGAGGAACTCAACGTGGCCACATGTGGCTAAGGGGACACCGGCAGCATTACGATGCGTATTGCATTTGATGTGTTAATCGTGTACACGTGGCAAACTCCTCACCAGATCCTCGAGATTCGCAAACCAATACAGCTGTGCAATGGCCGTGTTGCAACCACGCGTCGCAAGGTTTGTCATACGCAGCACAAAGATGGCCTAAAAGCAATAGCTTCAGCAGCTACAGGCCTCAATTGTAGTGTCCATGCAGCCTGTGAAGAAGCCAGCTGTGACGTAGTCCACGAAAAGGTCTCATGTTCGGACGGACGCATAGGTCGGCTATGTACCGTCACAGAGCTCCCCCCCTCATACGCCTCGAGCCCCTTCGAGGCTGACCCGATTTGGCGCAGGGGAGAGAACACCGACCAATTCGTGGGCCACAAGGACCGTGCGAGCATGACCACGCCATACGCAATCCCGGCCCAGGGGATTCGAACTCAGGTTATGCCGCATGGGAACCCCAGACCGATACCACTGTGACGTAGTCCACAAAAAGGTCTCATGTTCGGATGGATGCATAGCTCGGCTATGTACCGTCACACCAGCTTGCAATGGCCACACAGTGCACATCGCAGAAATTTCTGATCATGATTTTTGGTTCCCACTCCCTGACCCTGTAGACAGGAGCGTCACGACCGATAGCCGCTTGGCACTGGCGTCATTACAATCCTGCCGTCTCTCTCTAGTTCAGCGTAGTCTGTCGGTGTGGCAAAACCCTCATGGCCACAGTGCACCTCACAGGCTGCGGCCGCATGCATGCTCAACGCATTCCATGTATGCATGTAGCGGACTCTGGCATTCGCCAAATCTGCTTCGCGCAGTCCTGTGCAGACCCGCTCTACACTCAGCTACACTCAGGCACACTGTGTACTGCTGATGACTGGGTTTGCTGGCCAAAACGTGAATCTGTAAAGCAGTTATCAAATGACCTCCATTCATTTCAGGTGCGACAGTAGTGCTGGTCATTTAGAGTGTGATGCATTTGACGTTTTACGGGGCTGTCTGCAGAATTCGGCGAAGACGTCATTGCTGACGAGGTGTGAAGGGAGTGTGAGTGAAGAAGAGGAAAGAGACAAGACAGAAAAACGAGAAGCACAGGTCCGCATACCAGGGTACCTCGTGCAAGTGATCCGCAAGCATAAGCAAGACTTCAAGTTAAGATTCACGACAAGACTCAAGGTACCCGGCCCATTACCATTGAAGTCCGTGGTGCAACAAGACGCCGGACCTCTTACCATTAATCATATAACATTGAATCCATGGTGAGGCAAGCTCAAGTTCAAGATTCACTCAAGAGAAGTCAGTAGCACACCAATGACTAGCATCGTGATCTCACTCTCCCTGTGACCACAGTATCCCGAGTTTATCGCCATTTTGTAGATTTCCTACATCCTTTTGTTCATTCACAGGCCGTAGGCTGTTGTGAAATGGCACGTCAGGTCTGACTTACTGAGAAGGGCTAGGTGTCCCACTGTGTTGGTAGCGACGACGTGTAAGGGAATAATGCCAAAGGGTTTCACCGGGTTTATATATGTTGTGGTATTGACAAACATTACGAACTGTTTCACCTTTCAAACCTGGGTCCATACACATTACCGTTCTGTTACATAGGCTTTGCCTTGTAACCATTCTGGTTCAGTTGTTAAATTCATTGCAGGTGGTTGTCATAGGCAGAAACTGCATCACACACGTTTTGATATTCTAAATCAGGCAATGTTAGATGGGTACGAGTCTGCTGCACGTGAGTGCACTATCAATGCACTGAATCAGCTCGCTACCCCGCGGCGCAGTGAGTGTTGATATTCCACGTGGCTTGTGTGATGGAATTCTGTGCACCCCACAGTCAAGGGCAGCCGCATGAGAGGCAACAACCACAGGACTTGTGGCGAGGGTGAAGGGCAGATGCACACATACGCTGAGAATTACAATTGGCTGCTGGTGGTACAAGGTGCACGAGGTACCACCATGTGACATTCGCTAATTCTGCCCCCACACGGCACTGCATCAGGGTACTGTGTCCGGCGTTACAGCCACCCACAGCCGACCTCACACAGTGCATCCATTTGCAAGAAAATATGCATCTTCAGAGCGGAAATCTATACCCACTGCAGTGATGTCTAAATACACTAAACCCCAGCCATAGCCTAAGTAGCTCTTCAGACCGGCTGAACACCACATCAACTGTACAAATCAAAAAGTCCAAACCGTTCCAAGTCAGTGAAAACTCCGGACCGTAGTGCATGCGACATGGCCATGCATGGTGGACTATAAAGAATTAACATGTATTGCCTACATGATGGAACACTCACTATCTGCAGCCTCGCTGCGGTTCTGTTTCTGCTCGCTATGTCTGTGCCGCTGAACCGGGGCATCAGCTGCTCCGGCTTGAACAAATCCAGACGGCTGCACCAAACTGTCATCACACAGGCCGGACATACCAGCAGAATGCACAGCATCTATTGCATCTCGTCTTTCAGAGCTTGCGCCCTCATCCACCGGGCAGACACTTGTGGCTGACGCAATAGGGTAGTCCTGTGAATTTTGCACTGAGCCTGTCACAGCTCGAGCTGAACTGGAAGCCATTGAAAACGCTGGCAGGAGGTGCTCATTGCTTGGTCTTTGCATATAGCGGACCTGAAGGCAATCCAAGGCACCAAGGCATCGTGTCCATGCTGTAGCTGCGGGCCATTGCACTGGATTCTGCCCATATCTATCCCGTGATGCATGGGTCGCCGAATCCGCCTCGGCAACATGATCCTTCAAAGTTACTTGCAAATCGGAAGACATGCCAAGGTGCTCCAGAACGCTTTCAAACACCTCCTGCAACTCCCAGAGGTCAGAATGGTACACTGCCCAGTGTCGAGTCACGAGATGCCGACAAGCAGGTAGCTGAGGCAGAATATACGCAACACGCTGGACTGCTTCCAGACAAGACCAGTCAGCCACCAGCTTACCTTCACAGCTTCACGATCTGTCAGACGGCGCTGCAGCCTGTCCTGCAGTGCATGCGTACTTATGGTTGGCTGGGCCAAAGTTTGTTCAGAATCCTGCGCTTGTGGCATGTTCTGTACTGAAGTGTTTTGCCATGCGTCCTGCAGTGCTTCACATGTCACCAGCTCTGCTGATGTGGCCACATAGCGTGGTGAAACTGGCCTCGTTGGTGACAATCTGGCTTCTGCCATCATTGAGCTCATCTGTGACTCTGTGGCGGGCGCCTGACAACGGAACCATGGGCCTGCTTGCGGGAGACGGAGTGACAAGGCTCGGAAGTCGACGTTGGCAGATGTCAGAATCTGAAACATCTGTGCGCACTCCCAATTGGCAAGCATAGCCAATGCATATACAAGCTGTTCAGCAGGAAGGTCAAACTCTTCCAGCGTCGGTGTTGCACATTTGCTGCATTGGGTGGTCAAGCATCTGCACTGTGATACTAGATCTTCCAGATCCGCATGGCTGGGCGCTGCACACCAGTCGTGCACTGGCCATGTCTTCAGCAACTCATCAATGGTCACGCCATAGGGCCGGGTGCTCATTGGAATATATTCGGCAGCAGGGTGACTGGGTGTGCTTCCTTGGGGCCCACTGCCAAATGCAGGTGTGACCAGACCGTTGAAGCAGCCTTCATTCGTAGGTGCTGGTATGCACTTGAGAGCTGCGGCATCATTTGCTATCGCGGCCGGCACAGGGCTGCCCATTGAATACATCGAGGTGGGTGCATTGATGGCAGGTGTCATGTAGCCCTCCGTTGCACCTGTTGGAAACAATGAAAATGGACCGGGTCGAAACATTGACACCGGATGACCCTTTGCATCTACAGCTGTCGGTGCAGGAGTTGCTTTGGCTGATGTTACATTGGTTGGCTTGGTGTGAATCGTAGGCTCATCTGTTATACCAGCTGCACAGTCCTTTGGTTTCAGAACAGCTTCAAATGTGATGTGGCTGCCATTCAGTGAAAGCATCACATCCCCAGGGAGCAGTTCCTGTATCAGAAACTTGCTGAATAAACAGGCGGCGCGATGTGGGAACACACTAGTGCAAGGTGGGACAGTGGTGTAGTTGCAAAAGTATTCAAGAGAAACAAACCTCTAGGACTGCAAGCATTGTTCCTTGCATATCCACATCCTCTGGTGCTTTCTTTGCCTTCACCTTTTTAGCACTTTTCTTTTTCCCTTTTGAAGCCTTTGAGCTGTTCCCAGCAGCATCTTCCTCCCTCCGCTTATCGGCGCGGCTGCTCAAGCTCAGAACGTGATTGAGCACTACCCTGCACCGATGCTCACTGCCTTCATGCTGGTTTCAAGCTGAAATGCTCAGGCACAATGGGTGTCAGTATCCAAGTAATCACACCTAGCTTGCTGTGTGTCATTACGCGCAGATGTCACCAAATCTGCAGGAACTTGCAGTGAAGGATACCTCTTCTTAACCTGGCCCAGCAGGTCAGCAGCTTTTGTACCCTCTGCTGTGTTTGCTGGCCTGGACATGCTTGCAGACAGCAACCCACTGGCACTAGCGAGTGCGGGAAGGGCCTGGGCCACTGCATCTGCGCTCATGTGGCCAAATACGGTGGGCATTAAGGTGGGGGCAGTCGAAAGGATGTACTGCGCCAATGCCGCAGCACGGAGCTGGGCAGCACAACCAGCAGCTGCTCCGGGATCCACAGGCACAGTCTGGCAGGGATACGGCTTGGATGGTCCAGTGCCTGACAGACCAGGCGATGGCTTGTGATCAGTAGTTGGGCTGGGCGATGGCTGGCCATTGGGTGCGGCAGGTGCATACTGTTGGACCGGGGGCCCGCATGGGACCAGATATGGTGCCATACCAACCTGCTGTGGCACTGGTGACGGTGGCACCAACTGTGAGGATGGGACAACTCCAGTTAACTGGGCTGGCCTGGCTGAGATGGCTGGGCCAGAGTTGGGTTGCTGATTTGGCAGCAACGGAGGTGTTGGGACATTGTTGGAGAACGTTGTCCGTGGCTGCAGTGGAATCACCGCTTGATGTGTAGATGGCAACGTAGCTGCGCTTGTGTGCTTCACGGGTGGAGACTTTGCCGTTTCGCTGGACCGCTTTGCACGATAACGTGTAGTGATTGTGGGGTGCCTCTGTGCCATTCCGGCATGAAAAACTGGGCCTCTAACTGGCGGAGAGAATTCTGTCTGAAGTTGTGCATCTGAGCCAGGCACAGGGGCTGGCACAGCTGCGTGGCCTCTAGCAGGCTGTGGTGTTGGGAGTTGCAATGTCGAGCGCACTGTATGCGTAGCTGTCTGCATCACGTTACCGGATGTGGAAGGAGTCTGCCCTTTGGAATCTGTGGTCGCAGCCGGCAACCCTACTGGTGAGGACTTGACCTGGCTTGGAGTCTGAGATGTGTTGGATGCCAAACGTGCACTGGAGCAGCGATGCTGCTTCGCCAACGGGCGACCATGCTGAGCTGCACCAAGTGTGCTTGCCAGTGGAACAGAGTTATCAGACGATAAATCAGCAGGTTGGACATGATCGCAAAAACCTGCCACCAGAGCTCTTTGAGCATGATCGAACTGAAGATCAGATACAGCCGGGACCAGTTGACCAGGAGCTGTTGATTGTGGCACAGGAGCTGTGTTGGTCACGTCTGGGTCAGCAGTGGCTGCAACAGCCGCTGCAGGACGCACGCTTCCATCATTGCTTTCTTGACTGCCCTGAGCATGCTTATATCGCGCTGCAGCGCGTGCAGCTCTGGCCTGTTTAGAACGAGCTGTTAGTACATGTGCCGCTTCACGTGCCTTCAACCTGGGCTTGGCCTTCATTGCTGGGCGTGCGCCTTGCGGCTCTGCATGGTGAAGTAAGTGTGTGACCTGACTTGCGACCAGCTGCATGACCTGATAATTACTTGGCATTTGACCACAAGTATGATTCTGGACGAACATACCACTTTTGATGGCTGCCTGCGCATGCGTCTGTACACGGGTCGTCGGTACCACTGGGGCTGAGGTCAGTGACACTTGTCCTCCAACAGCAAGACACAATTTTTCCACAGTCTCTTCATCCAGCCTGGGACCATCGGTACTGCTGACGTTCGCTGCAGCATCATGTTGTCGCCTGTCAAGACCTTTTGCATCTGCTTTCGGGGCAGCCTTGACCCTGCTAGGCGAATTGGCACTCCAGCTCAATGCCTGCGAGAGATTACTACGCCAATCAGCGTCCAACCTTTGAGTGAAAGCATGCAGCTCTGCGTCATCCTCCGAGTCAGATGATTCGAATTGCTCCTCTGGAAACAGGTCTGTAGGAGATACTGTCAGCGCTTTTGGCAGTATGGAAGTGGACTCATGGCTGCTGTTTCCCTTTTCAGCTGTAGCTGCATTGCCGTCAAGGAGCCCACACGAATCGTCTTGGTTTTCGACAATCCCCGAACTTGACATGATTCACAGCCTGTCGGGCCTGTGTTTGCCTTGTCAAGCCTTGATGTCATAGGCTGCGATATAGGACGCCCATCCAGGGCATGCACCAGGGCGCCCACGAGTATGTGCAGTACGCCTCAAATCAGAGATGCCCTCGGCTGTGAGCGTGCTATCGACCTGCGAGCAATCGCCCTGTGGTAGCACGTGCCGATGGTGCGTAGACACGGCTTTGAATGCCTTTCAGAAGACACGCATCGCATCTCACAGGCAATACCGTGCAGATGGTGGTTAGCTGTTCCATCCAGGATGTTCAGGATAGCACTGTACAAACCGGCTTCGAATCGACGTATCACACTGCCAAACGTGCATACAAACGGGGCCTGCCGACAGTCCAATCGACATGAAAAGACGGAAAAGTGGACGCATGAGGATTACTTACAGCAAAAGTTAAAGTTTGCGCGGGAAAGCACCGCAGTACACAAATCCGTACAGTTCAAAAAAATGGAACATCCAGTAGACCAAGCCATATAAACAGCACAAGACTAAGCCATATGGTCAATAAAAGTAGATTTTGACCTGCACGAGGGTTACGAAGACCGCACTCGTTTGGCTTTAATACTCTTTGAGGGTCACTGACTGCTGCGATAGCTGTCACTTTGTCACCAAAGGAACGCTGAAGTGCACACAACAAGTTAGACATGATATACCACGCTAGGCATTGACGTTTAAGTGCAGCGCGTGCAGGAACTCATGGAAATCATCTTTGAACGTCAATGCCCGATGGCAACCAAACAACGCAAGACCTCGCGCATCGGATGCAGCAGAGAAAGCTCATGTAGATACTGAACGCCTTCTTGCAATTTACCGTTTGCAGACAGCCCTGATTTCGGGGCTGACAACAAGTGCAATGTCACTGCTTCAATGGTTCTGCACTGTCGCCACTCCTGACGTCATAAATGCATGCGAATGTCGCGCTACACCGTGGAACGCCGCAGAGCGACGAAGACTGTGACAATGGCCGAAGCTTCATAGACAGACGGTTCAACAACGTCTTCCCTTTCTACTTCAACAGCTTATCCGGCGGCCAGGAGGATGGTGAAGGTGTGGACATCGCGCTTTCAGACCCCCCAACGTAGGCTCAGGTTTTGGCATCTACTAACGCGCTGAGTTTGCCGTGCAGCAAGTTGTAGTTGATGCTAGAGCTCATTTGCTCGGCCGCCTGGCCTCTACGGTGGCCAAGCAAGCGCTTCTCGGACATCATGTCGTGCGCTCCGCTATTCCTGGCAATGTTCAGGGCTCATGCGATCATGCAGCTAAAGCTGATGCCTTCTCATCATGTGAATGAGCGTGATCGTATCGCAGGTGATCGTGCGGTGTGAGGACATCAACATCTCCGGCGGGATTGTCCGTCAGAAGATGAAGTACGAGCGCTTCCTGCGCAAGGGCACAAACTCTAACCCCCGCCGTGGACAGTTTCATTTCCGTGCTCCATCTCAGATCTTGTTCAGGACCATTCGCGGGTGTGCACCTGATCCTAGCCTGCTTCTGCATTGCGGCATGTATGTGGACAATTCAGGCTGCCATCAAGCCTATGGTACGTGTACACCCGTTTCTGTACAGATGTCTTGTACATGCATCTAGGAATGGTCAACCCGCAGTATAGGTGGTCGGCTCTGGCTTCAAATCCAGGAAGTTGCCTTGATGTACATATGCATGTTGCAGAATGGTTCCGCACAAGACACCGCGTGGACAGGAAGCGCTGAAGCGTATCCAGTGCTGTGAGGGCATCCCAGTCGACTTCCAGAAGTCGAAGCGCGTAGTGGTACCAGACTGCCTGAAGATTGTGCGATTGCAGCACGGTCACCGTTTCTGCCGCTTGGGTGATCTAGCATCACAGGTATGTATCCGATGTCTTTTGGAGCTTTGAACAGCTGTAGTTCGAGGTGCTGTGTTCTGGGTTGATTTGTCATGGCACCCTGGTCCTCCGCAGTAGTGACATGTGATGAACCACCTTCTATCAGCTGGTCAGACCTTGTGATGCCTTGTCGTTGAGCAGTTGGTGAGTTGTGTATACCTGCTGAGCTGTGGCCCATCTGATCGGAGATATGTGAATGCTCTACGTTGTCTTCGGGCTTGGGCATGAATGTGTAGGAGACAACTGGACCCGCAAAAATTGTCTTGCACAGTTGTGCGGCAGTGACTCGTATGGCCAATATCGCAGGTGGGCTGGAAGCATGAGAAGGCAGTGGCCGAGCTGGAGGCCAAACGTAAGGTTGAATCTGCTGAGTACTTCAAGACGAAGAAAAAGCTTGCAGCAATTCGTGCTCGTGCGGAGGCTCAAGTCCCAGCATCGTAAGTATGTGGCAAGCTGGTGTTGATAGCAGGCTCATGTTGCCGGCTGCTCAAACGCACATTGTGTAACGCAATCCTGGCCGAGTGAAGCTTGTTTTGGCATGATACCTGCATGGGCCAGCACCGGTGGTCAATTCTTCACGCGCAGCAGAGCAATAATCTTTGATACAATACAACTCTATCACCGTGATCCGGTCATATGTGGGCAATCCCCAGCAGGACAGTATGTCAGCATGCATTTGTGCCACACCGCCAATACATGTTGCATCATGCAAACCGCGGGCCCCGCATACAGCGCGCAGTCGCACGATCCGATCGTCACCGGACAACAAACGATTCAACATGTGCAGTCTCTCTGAAGTCAATGGCGCGCACGAACCTCAAAAGGTGCCACGGTCAGCTGTTGTGATCGCGCATGCCCGTGACAAGGGAATTTGAAATACTTCAAAACGTGTGCTTACCATGTCCGCTTGACGCCCGGACACATAATGGAATTGAATCCGGAAGATGTGAAGGCGGAGCTAGCTGCTGTGCAGATCGCTTGTGATCAGGTTCGGAAACCTGCCGTGCGTTCGAGGCCGTACATGTCGCCAACTTGAAATGAATCGGTCAGCAAAGCGATTTGCAATCAACTGCAAATTTTCTGTTACTGCAGGTCAATGCTCGACTTGATCGGAGCAGAGGCAAGGCTGCAGGCGCTCGGCCCCACATCCTGTCTCGCGTGTCGAAGGCCGTCAACCCATCAACCGCAAACCAACAGCAGCCGGTCAGGTCATACGCCGAGTATGACAGACGAAGTTCTCGCAGATTTGTGGTGTGCATTTCTGTGTGCACGGACGATCACACGTCATGGCTGAAAACGCATAGTTGATGGTGTTTATCAGCCAAATGAGTTACTGTTTCCTCCCCTTGTAGAATCGTGATTGGAACATAGCCAGGAAGCGGACTGCTGAGGGCCTGTTCGTAGACGATCAGGAGGAAGGGGAAGATCAGGACGATCAGGATCAAGGGCCTCCTCGCAAACGCAGCAATGCCGATGATCAATCCCTACAGGCAGGCAGCAGGCAGGCAGGTGACTCCCAAGGTGAAACTCAGCGTTTGGTGAGCAAGCATGGGCTTATTTGGTACATCATGAGCCAGCATGACCTGCACATGTGGATGCAGGTGCAGCGTTGCATTCAGTGCGCCCGGACAACCGAGCTCCTTACAATCCATACAACGAGGCAAAGCAGCCTGTTATAAGCACGACCCAAACGCCTCACAATGATGCTGTGTTGCGACGGCGACAAGAGGATCCTGGCACAGCCACCATCAGGAGGGGATTTGATAAATCCAGGATATCGTTCTCCTCCGGTGCCCAACAGCAAGAAAATGGACAGCCGGGCACCACCCGGCGGTTTGTGAGAGGGCATGACACCCGTGCAGTGGTGCACGAGCAGCCGAGTCTGAGCCAGCGTCGGCGTTTGCATGTGGATCACCATGCAGAAGGTATGCGGCCTGATCTTGATGAACGGCCCGACACAGATGGTCCTGTTGGCCAAATGGAAGAGGGAGAGGTTGACACACAGCCATCTGCACCGCCACCAGCAGAGGTGCGACCCCACGACCTGGCAAGCTCAACATTGGTGCGTTGAGTGGGGAGACACAGGTGTAAATATGGCACACTGGTGACTTGAGATCAAAACAACGTGAACAGAATCAGGCGTTGTTTAAGAACGGGGTCCAAGTGGACATTTTGAGGCTTCCATTAGATTGTGGAGGTAACGCTGGCGTGCACAGCGTGCAACTGCTGGCATACGGAGTTTGCGCAGCCGTAACCGGGGCCCGCATCCACCAATCTGCTCTGCCTGTCTAGGAATTCAGCCCCTGATTTGTCACGCTGATATGCTGCGTAGTCGTGTGATTTGTATGGGTAACAAGTAGTCGTCAAATGCAGGAGTTTGTGGTCGCAAAGCGGCCCGAACGACCGGCTACAGTACCAGACAAAGTGCAGCAGCGCAATAGACGAATGTTTGGCGCACTCCTGGGACATCTAGATGGAGCTGAGTGCGCAATTTCCACTGGATCTGGTTCAGTGTACTGAATACTTTGCACCAGAAGCCGCAACGGCAATTACGGTGTGCAGGCGGCAAGAAAAGAAATTCGAGCAATCGTCTGTGCTGAAGAGGCGGAAGGAGCTAGAGCAGCATGCAGCAGAGAGGGCAAGGCTTGACTCGATCCAAGCTCGTCAAGCCGAGAGAAGCAGGATATTTGAAGCTAGGCGCAAAGACATCGCTGCGAAGCGCGAGCTGCTTTTACAGCAAAACATGAAGAAAGTGCGTCTTTGAAGACCATTTCTATGTGAGATGTAGTGCTAACTTCCACTTCCAGACGCTTGATGTGTCAAGCTACGGTGAGCTTGGGTAAAGGACCAGTACAGTCTCCTGCACACAGCTTTGATCATGTCATCCCAACATCAGATTGCAAACAAGAAGCACTCGTGCCCTCACCAATTGTGAGTGCTGCCTGGACAAGTTGTACATTTTCTGATATGGTGCAGTTGTCTGCAGGCCAAACTGTTGTGTGCAGAAAGGATTGCATACGCTCGTGGTCTGCTGCGCTTCATTCGAACAGAGACAATCCCGCCAATTTTGTGGGAACCAGCGGGAATCAATCGTGATGTTGAGCAGCTGTTTGAGGTGAGCCATCTCTGCTCCGGTGTGCATGTTGCGCATCACTATTGCCAGCATCAAATTGCAGCGACAGATGCACGGCAGCCGCAGCACGTGTTGATAGGCTCATGCGCATAGTCCTGCGTACCCGTGCTGTGGGTTACATTTTGATATTTGTCAGTTCCTTGTGTGCACATGGTCGTGAAGATGCCTGTAGCCACAACTCCACAAGCAAGCTCACCATTGCGATTTAATACGTTTTATACGTGATACGTTTACATCACGTTAACCCTTGCTTTTGGCTTTCCCTTGCTTGTGCCTTTGTAAAAGCAACGGCAAGGGCAAATTTACTATTGATATAATTACGTTTTATTGACATAATTGCGTATTGGCCGCAGAGATTAAAAAGCACAATCTCTGAGTTGTGATGCATCCCTCTATGGAATTTTCTCGGGCTTGCAATTTAGCATGCAATCTGTGCAATGACTGTGCAGCAACAATCTGGGGACTTCGAGTCATGGGCTGAGGAGCAGCTGGACAAGCTCCGGCTGGATCAGCAAGGCATGCGTGAGAGAGCAGAAAAGCAGTGGGCAACAATTGACCGGATTCGGCAGGAGCGCTATAATGCTAATCTTGGTACGGGCTGCTCTTGTCTGATCGCTTGTGACATACTGGTTACCTGTCGGACTCTGGGGATTTGCATTCAACATTGCATCCCGTGGCCGCTGACCATACCCCACAGTATAGTCTAGGCCTGTGCCTGAGGTGTTGCAGTCCTCAGCAGCAGGGCGGTACAGGAAACCTCAGTGTAAAGTGCTGCCATGGTCGCACGTCAGTGGCACCTGTGCAGGATGCATATGCAGCGTGACTCATTTCTCATGCAGGTCGATGGAAATCGGCGACAGGGCCGGCCAAAAGTGCGCCTAAGGCAGTGCGATCCAGTGTCATGACAGCCAGGGATTACCGCGACCGGGCGCAAAGAACGCAGCAGACCGATGTGACACAGGCAGACGAGCCTGATCAGCCTGGTATGCGAACGAAGTCCCTGTGTCATGACATGTAGATACCTCGAACGACCTGGATAAAGATTTTAGACGAGACTGACAGCACCCTTGAGTACTTGTCATAGGTTTGACCCTCATCATAGATGTCGTAGATCGTCATAGACATCGTAGGTTTGACATGATGGGGCGCCAATTACAGCACACAGGCGGATATTATCACGCTCTGCTTACATGCTTGTCTACATCATGCAGGAAATGAAGACGACCAAGACAATGCTGCGGCAGATGATGCAGAAGCTCATGATGACGCTTACCTGGTCGCAGAGGCCGATAGAGCTGCTGCTGACGGCACTGGTGCACAGGCTGACAATCCACCACAGAGCAACCAAACGGCAGATATGGAGCGACATGCTGGAGTGGACGAGGCTGCTGCATCTGGTGATGATGAGAACAAGGGGCCGCAGGTACAAGAGGGACCCCAGGCTGACCAACGACACAGTGGTGACTCGCCAGGATCCGGTGATGAGGATGCAGGACCCACAAAGGTGGGTGATGCTGATGGGCATGTGCATGATGAGGCGCAGCATAGTGATGATTCTCTGAGCCTCAGCGAATAGGTAGTCAGCAAAGAGTCTGCCTTGCTCTTCGTTCGTCAGTAACACTTGCTGCTCCAGGATGATGTGTGCGGTGGTTGGATCTATGTACCGCCTAGCTGGGCATCCTCCGTACAAGTGACAGTGCGGGCAAGTAGAGGAACCTGAGTGGTGCGGGGCACTCCAGGAACTCCTAAGTCGTTCACAGCTCACGTGTAGTCTTTCAGTACACTCCTGTATCCAGGCTCCTTGCGGGCTGTAATCTCATCGATGGTCAAGTGTAATCACAGGGTACAGGGTTGGCACGGCAAGAGCGGTAGTGCACAACCAGCCAGAGCGCATACGAACTGTTGCAAATTGCTGCGTGTTCAGACACCACGTCTGCATTACTTCACATCGACTGAGCGGGCCTTGTCATGGTGGGTTTCAAGCCTGACAAAGTGAGACTGTCCAATGGCGTTTGACACCCATGTTGTGGTTGTACCGCTGGAAACGGTGTTGCTGAATACCGTGCATGGTGGTGCAGGCACATTTGCTGTAGTGTCGACTGTGTGCAGCACTACACACATGCATGTGACAATGGCCTTACTGACCTGAACAATTGGGATATGGTGTGTCCCACATCTGCCATTTCACTTGCATCGGTCTGTCATGACATACCATTACCTATACTGTCACACTACAAGATACATGGGCCATGCACACGGGGCTGTGCAAACTGTACTTCATGTATGCATGACACCCCACATACAAACGGCATAGATGTATTGGATTACGCATGGTTGTTGCATAAGATCACTGTTGGAGCTGAATGGTGTTGACGCTGCCTGCTTGCATTTTTCATGTGTCCGATGCGGGTATCAAATGCTCCCATTTAGCTGAATCTGTTCCCGGTCCTTCATCTTCCGTGCTCTCAATTGCCAGCACTCTATTTTGAAGAGAATCTATTAGGAAGGATTGAACCAGCAGCTCTGCGACCGTGCTCCTAGCAGCTTTGCCGCTGATATCGTCATTATTCGACAGGTTGACGCCTTTCAGTGTACCGGTCGTGGCCCTGAGGAGGCGGTCATTGATGCCTTTCCCGGTGAACGGGCCTTCGCTCAGGATCCCTGGCCGGACAACTGTGTATGGGATCCCACTGCCAATGACGAGCTCCTCTCCTGCTCTCTTGTAAGTCATCACGCCAAATGTGTTAATGATGCAGAATGGAAAGCTGTCAGCCCGTGTCACCCCAACGGAGGTGCAAAGCGACACGTGCTTTAGCGAGCTAGGCATGGCTGAGATCAAGTTTTGAGTGGAAATTAAGTCAGTCTGCTTGGGTCCATTGTTCCCATCCCACCTGTGCAGAAGCATGCGTTGCCTGGCGCTTAGCACAGTTGGCTCCCCGACGTACATCTCAAAATCAGCAAGGCACTACACTAAAAATAAGAAGCTGAGACACACCTAGCCGTGGGGAAAGCTGTTGTGCCAGTGCATATGAGAGCTCCATCACAGCCTTTGAACACACCCAAGTCACTCAAGCCTTGTGCATCCTTGAGATCTGCTTCAACAATCTCCAACAGCTCAGAACCTCCTAGAATGGAATTTGCCTTGCTCTCTGAGCGCGTGATAGCCTTGACCTTGAACCCGCGTTCTAAGAGCTTTTGCACCGAGAGCTGCCCAACGCCACCTGCGTCACCATTCCGGATATAACAGCATGAATTCCATTTGCCAGATTTTATTCTACGCATTCACTCAATTTTGAAATTGTGTGAGACGGCCCTTTACAGCAGCTCACCGGTTGCACCAGCTACCACAATAGTGTCCCCAGGCGCCTGCACAAGACGCCAGAGTCGGGATGCGTAAACCATATCATGAAACTGAGCTACTGTGGCCATGATGGCGCTTTTTTAGTGGATGTTTTGGTGTTTACCAGAGCGTTTGTCCGACAGGAACTCAGTTTACGCCCTATATGATCTGCGCTCCGTGCTGGTCGTCGATATGCAATCATGGCCCCAGATTAGCTGAGGAAGACTTCTAGGCACCTTTTGAGTATGCCCGTGGAGCCGCGTGCACTGCGAGCCTCCCGCAGGCGATTGCCCTGGACAATGGGCAAACGAGGACAGCTAGATTCTCTGCTCCGATGGTCTCAGCAGGTCGGGGCAACTACAATGATTTAGGACAGAGCCTGAAGATGATTATCAGACGGGATTTGGTATTCTGGTGAAGCACGAAGTCGGAGGATGCTGCCGTGAATACAGACCGCAAGCAGTGCGTTGGGACCCCCTCAGACCACTTGCACAGCGCAGCACAACATAGTCGATTCGTATCCCCGCTGATTCGGACGTCCCTATTCACAACTCGCACGCAGCCGTGCTTCTCTAAGAAACAGCGAACAGTACAACTGTTGGCATCATCCCAGTCCGTTTGGCAAGATGCGCTAGTTGCATTTCGTATCCTCGTAACAGGAGCAAGATGGGCCAGAACCAGCGATTAAGCCAGATGCAGGAGCATTCGTCCGTGGACGAATGGCTCTTGCGAGGTATTGCACTACCAACGTGTGTGTATGCAGCCGACGCAGATGGCAAACAAACCAGTGGCCACGACATCCATTCAATTGCTGCAGGCATGGTCCGTTCACCCTCTGCTGTGCTGCCCCTTGCGTTTGCTGTCTACCCACATGTACCCACAGCTGCATGGTAGTGTGCCTTGACAGTTGTGTTCACTGAAAGGCGCTATATGTGATGTGCTGACTATTTACGTCACATGCATCCAGGTTGGGAACGTGCAGCAAGCCAGTGCCTGCAAGACGGACCAACCGGGGCTACACAGCACGCACCAGCAATCAAAGCAGTGTTCGGTGGCTCTGATCATGCTGCCGCTATCAACGAAGCATGTTGCAGCAGTGCTAGCTTGCATCTTGGCGAGGTACAGCCTATACGATCGTGCATGTTGACACTCACAGCTTACCAGGGCCGGCAGAGAGGGCGTAAATAGATGATGCTAATTCGTGAGCAATACACGAGCAGACGTGCATACATCTTGGCCCATCAGTTGCTAGTGATGTGTATTCCTATGTTTCATGGGGGCCCACATGAGGGACGGTGACAATTGACCCTGTTGCAGAGTCCCATTCTTCAGAGTAGCAAGCAGTACAACTGACAAGCTGCTTCTGGCACATTTCAATGCGCTACAACCTGTACTGGTGTTGTGTGACGCTCTTAGCCGGGCCCGTCTGCAGAGCCTTGGG
The DNA here is from genome assembly GCA_900538255.1 of Ulva mutabilis. Lineage (NCBI taxonomy): Eukaryota > Viridiplantae > Chlorophyta > Ulvophyceae > Ulvales > Ulvaceae > Ulva > Ulva mutabilis. Next base: position 297,626 of record UNSF01000059.1, on the reverse strand, counting down.
CTCCTTCCAGGCTGGCGCCCCCTTGCACTTGGTCTCACAAACGATGTCGTGTCTGGTGGAACGAACTCTGCCGAGTGTTGGGCCAAGACTCCACAAGATCATCAGGCTGGGTATGGCGATGTTTCAGCGAGCGGTGGTAAGCAAGAAAGCCACCGCCATCTATCTGCACCGAGCGACCGTTGATTCTGAAAACCTGTTAATTCAGCCCCACGTGCAGGACCAACCCAAGCTCTGAAGTACACCCCGCCTGTGATGCCTTCAGGGGCATCGTTGTCTCTGTCTCCAGGCAGTCAGACTCGTCATCTGTGCTTGGTTGCAACCTCCGGGTCTGCTGGCGAGCCTAAATACGTGCTGCTTTCGCACAAATCCTTTCTTCACAGGATGCGATGGCAAGAAGCCAAGTTCCCTCTGCCCAGTGATGCTGTGGTGATGATCAAAAGCTCCCCTGCATTTGTGGATTCACTGTGGGAGGTGCTCGCACCGATGTGCTTCGGTAGGGCGCCGTCATATTGGCTGTCTCCTCAACACCTGTAGCCCTAGCAGTCATGCGCTGAAACCGTATGTGTGAAACACATGTATCCTCAAAACAAGCCAGATGTCAGCGTTGCCATTGGTGCATGCTGATTGATATGTACGGAACAAGGCTGTGGCAACCTAACATCAACTGGTGCAGTGCAGGTTGCACAGGGGTAATTGTATCTGAGAAGTGGTCTAAAGATCCCAGAGCTCTTGCGGAGACCATAAAGCATTGCAAAGTCACTCATCTCGTCGCTGTCCCCAGCCTCCTCGCTGGTATTGCACATGCAGCGAGCAGGTGCACCTCACAAGAACACAGCACAGGGGCGCAGCCACGCAGTGTGGGTAGCATGCTGAGCTGTCTTCGCTACGTCGTCAGCAGTGGCGACGTGCTGTGGCCGCATGTTGTAAAGTCGGTACAGCAGCACCTGTCCGATGAAGCCGTGATGCTGAATGTGTATGGATGCACGGAGACGACTGCTGATGCCATGTACTGTGCCTTCCCCACCAATACCGGCGTGGAGGTCGGCCTTGTGCTGCCAGTGATCAATCAAGCTGATGCCATGCAAGCATCAGGTAATTTAGGTGGAAAGGCTCGTCAAATCCATCAGGAGACACATGAATCAGTACCACTGGGCTTGCCTATCGGCTTTGCAGACGTGTATCTACTGCCAGTTGAGAACGCCGGCACCTTGAGCTTCCAGCTGCTGGTGACTGGGCCATGCATAGCTGATGGTTACTTTTGTGGCCATACGAATGAGCCCATGATTTCTTGCCTGGAGCACCTGCGGGATCAAGAGGCAGGCACCTTTATCTATGTGTCAGCATGCGTTCTACAGCATCTTGCAGACAGGTGTGCCAGACTCTGCTTGGAATGCATGTCCGTGTTGCACACACCCCGCAAAAACGAACACATGTGCCGGTTGCACACAATGAACGTCTTGCCTCTTCAATGTGAACTTGGTCTTGATAGACCATCTTGACACATCCATGTCCGCCACCCATGCACCTAGAAACACATGTGTGAAGGGGCCTACGAATAAGGGACGAGAACGCGACCGAGTCTTCTGCCAGCATCGACCCTGTCTGGGCGTTCCTGACAGCAGATCTGGTTACAAAATCACAGGACAGCTGCAAGTTTGAGGCTCGCATAGGAAATGAAGTCAAAGTTTCGGGCAGGATGGTTTCTTTGGAGGTCATGGACCGCCTCGTGCAGGTTGGCTACTCTTGCGACCCCCTGTAAGTACAGCAAAAGGTAGCCCTGTCCAATTTTAGCCAGCGATTGCGATTGCAATGCTGAGTTTCATGCTGATGCCAATTTCACTGTGGTGATACACATGCATTTGCCTGCAGGCGGGCTTGACGGACAGATCTGCCAGCGTCCTGTCCGCAGCAATCCACCATCCAGTCTTGAAAGAGCTATGCATAGTCACCCTCATCAACAATATTGGCTCAGACTCGGTTCAGGATGCTTTGGATTCGGATGCTGTGCCCGCAGACTCTGATGACCCCAGCAACTCATTGCTCGAGGGACTCGCGACGAGCAGGTTGTCTCCAACATCAGAACGCAAAGTCAGGCATGCACTCACTCAGAATGCACCCAACATGCCACAGCCGGCTGCAATGCTGTTAGCAAATCACCTGCCCCAGCTACCCAGCGGTAAAGTCAATCGTGCTGCGGTGGCCAAGCTCCGAGCTTGGGAGACGATCCTACACCCAAAAAAGGAAGCAGACATTAGTCTCAAAACACACATGGAGCTCTCTACGCAGCCTAGTGGGCCGGGCACGCATTCAGGCGTGAAAAGGGGCAGGCTCAGTGATGCAGAAGCTGGCAGACCTGCACAGAAGGTGCATCCTGTGCCAGGGCAGGTCACCCAGGGACCTGCTCCTTGTGGGCCAGTTTCTGAAGCAGCTGTCATGCGGGCATGCTTTGAGGCGCTGCAGGGCACAGACATGCTGGCAGGGCTAGAGCCCAGCTCGAGTCTCCTGGAAATCGGGGCGACCTCGCTGCACGTCCTTGTCATTGCGTCGCTGCTCGACTGCAGCCTGGAGCTCGTTTATGAACACCCCACTCCCCGATCCCTGGCGCAGGCACTGTTGTCAGGCCGTTCCACAGACCCTGCATTTCGCAGCAACAAAACGCGCCCACGTTCGGATGTCCGGCCCTCACAGGAGACCCATGCTTCTGGCACAATACGACAAAACACTGCCCCCGAACAGTCCAAGCCTGCTGCACTCAAGGCTATGCCAGCTTCGAAGCCTGATGTGCGTCGCCATGAATCTAAAGGTTCTATGGAAACAGCAGCGCATGGTCTGTCGGTCAGGAATCCAGGAGCGCTGGAGCCAGCACATGCATCTGAGGGCCAACAAGGGGAGCAGGGTTACGATGGGACTGCGGCCTACCCCGTTCAGTCCATCACAGCGGCAGTGCAGGTGCATGTTTGTGACTCTCGTGGCGAGTCCGCGTGCCTGCTGGTATCGCCATCAGATCTCCCGCATCCACAGGCGCAAGACACCACTGATTCCAGCAGGGCACATGATGCTGATAGCATCGCCGTACAGCTGCGAGCGTGCGTCGATGCTCCTGTCACACTACTGCAGTGCACAGAGCCGAGGGCCCAAGTGCAAGAGCATCCTGCACCCCATGGTCCGAAGCAAGCAGGCAAGCAGGCAACAGGCGACGAACTCAGCAAAACAACCATCAAGAACACCTGCTGCTTGTACCGGTATCAGTCATGGCTGCTAGCATGCAGCCATGCCGGTGAGATCGTCTGCCTTGCTTTCCGGCCCAAAAGTGCTACTCTACAAGACAAGGGTGTACCCGCACCTGAGAAAAGCCAGCATAGTGCTGTGCCAGTCCCTCCACCGCATTGCAGACGAATATGGACTGCGGAGGTCCCCAGTCCGCCAGACGCTGGACTGCAGGTCACAGGCTGTGGGAGGGCGGTGGCAGTTGCATGCTTGAATGGCACTGTGGCTGTGCTGCGCCTGAGAGATGGGCAGCATGTAGGTCAACTGCAGACCTGCGGACAACTGAGGCGGTGCGAGTCTGTTGTAACCCTGCATTGCAGGCACGCTGTCGCCACCTAATTGAATCATGTTTCTGTACCTGTCATCGTGCAAGTGGCAACGCGGGAGCAGCTGTTCACGGATGCAGCGCTCCACATCAAGAATCTAGAATGGAGCCATGAGCTGCTGCATAGGGACTGTGCTGTGCAGGGCCCCGGTTCTGGACCCATGGTGGAGGCTGTTCTGGTGTCACGGTCATGGCCTGCGCCTGCAAGCTGCAGAGGTCAGTTGCTCCAGTCCTCTTTGGCATGAGGACAGCAGGCGAGAGGGGCCGAGGCATGGCGTTGTGGAGAGCAGCAACAGTGCAGCAGTTTCCAGTGGCTGCGTCAGTTGCGCAGCAGTCGCCCACGTGGGAGCCGCCAGCTCTGCGCTTGTCCGCTTCCTGTCTACCTCTGATTTCAAGTGCGCACCATTTGCACCAAATCAGACGCCGATTGTGAGCGGGCAGAAGTTACGATCTGGTCGCCTTGGCGAGCTTGTTTTATGTGCTTTCTTAGAGATGTGGGCTCATAGACACCGCCCATGTAAACCTCTTTGTGAGGCACAGTCGTCCATTTACATGGCGCTTTGCAGTGTGCAGCCTCCATGCTGCCTGTCTGCACGAATACAAAGCAGAGCGGTCGCAACTATATTTTGCACTGGAAGTGGCTCGGGTCCCTCAGATCCACATCTGTGGCTGCCTGCGTGTCTGCATTGATCCCTGAGTTCAGTTGGTGAAGTGCAGTGACACTTGCACATGCAGGCTGGTGGTGTCGGCAACCCTCAAGGGTGAAGTTTTTGCCCTCTCTGTGAGCAAGCATGCGGGTGGTCAGTCTGGCCAGAGTCACCTGGTGCTGCAGCAGCATTGGGCGACAGATGTGGGCAGCCCCATCTTCAGCTCGCCTGAAGTGGCTACGGATGGCGCAGGCAGCCCCAGCATTGTGGTCGCTTCGGTCAGTGGACATGTAAAAGCACTCTGTCCACATTCTGGCGGGATCGTGTGGCAGACGCATCTGGGCGGTCAGATCTTTGCGGACTTGAGGGTCTCTGACCTGTGCCTGCCAGGGCAAACGCAGCCCAAAACTGCACCCCGGCCTCAGACCATAGCAGACAGACAGAGTCATATCGAAGTCGATAAACAGCGCTGGGATGAGCTATATGGCATCAGTATGAATGCTCCAACAAGCGTCATCCTCGTGTCTGTCAACTCCCCAGACACAGCCACTCTGCTGTGTGCTAGGACTGGCACAGTCATGAGCGACATTGCTCAGCGGGATACCGGGCCGGTAGCCACTGCGCCTGTTCCACTCAGGGGTAGTGGGGAGCCCTGCCACCGTGGCAATTGCGCAGCAGACACATACGTTGAACGCGGCACTGTTGGCCGCATTCCAAGCACTGCATGCTGCACTACGGCGGTAGAGTGGCTGCAGGTTGTCAATGCAGGCACTGTGATCAGGCTGTGCTGGCAACCTCTGAGGCGAGCATCCGACGTGACTGTCGGACCTCCCAAGTTGCAGATATGTAGTGTCAATCGAGGTGGTGCACAGTCTTTCTCGGGGGCAGTTGTGTGCATGTGTGGCAAGGCCGCCATGCTTGGCAGACGGGATAATAAGGTGCACTTGGTTCAGGTCAAGTAGCTGACACGTTTCATCTGAAGACGTGCAACAGCGACGAACTCCCAACACGTGAGCATGGGCCGTAGATGCTCCTCTTTCGCACACCGCAAGTGAACTCATCCCCGCCCCCTGATGTAGCTTGTTTTTGTTGTATGAACTTGATCTACTTCGAAACCTGTGAACCTGCCTGAGTATATTGTCCATCCACCCGCATGACTTCGCGGCATCAGCAACAGCGGACTGCAGCAAAGGACCATAGATAGCGTATCAAATCACATACTGCTTCAAGCCGTCACATTACTTCATTACAACATTAACTGCCTGGCTTCGCTCATATAGTTCATACCATTTTGAGGTATCTGGTAAAATGCGACCAGCTTCATTAAAGGGGCTGAAACATTTTCATCGATAGACACAGAATTCCATTCTACGATCTGCATCTACCTCAACGTCACTGCCACTACAGCACTAGTGCTTCGCACTATCATAATCATCACGTTCGTGTATTTACACATCGGCACCAGATCATCTTATGCATCAACCGTGTGACGAACGAAGTGCCGATGCGGCCAGCATCTGTTCGCACCCTTTGTGCCTTTTGCTGTGACCTGGCCCCGCCCTTGTGCACATGCTTGCTCGCCACAGTTGTGCCAGAGTTACCACAGCTCTTCGTGTGGCCTGTGACTGGCGTACCCAAGCAGGCTGCAGGGAGCATGCGCAGCAGCGCCGTCCCATGAGCACTCGGAGCCAAGGCACAGCCCCAGGCCGGGTCTGCGCACGCTACACTCGCTTTCATGGCCGCCATAGTAGCCACAGCCTGCTCCGCAGTAGTGGCGAGCTGTGAGGCACATGCGTTGCCACTGCCGCTGCCGGTGGCAGCAGTGCCTGCAGCCGACAGCTCCCCGGGATTGCTGCCGATGAGTCGACCACTGCTGCCGCTCCTGTGTGAGCTGTGACTCGGCCGCTGTGGAGCATGGCATCCCCCGTCTGTATTGCCGTTCCCTGAGCTGGAGTTGCGCTCCGACCCCTGCGCCTGCATGCCACATACGTTGAGTGTCCCACGTGCCTTTCAAATCGCTGCTGAATCACACAAGCATGCATGCTGAATGCATGGCAGCAGCACAAAACGGGAATGCAAACAGCCACAAGCCACACCTGTGCACGGTCTTCCTCATCTCGACCAATGTACCCGCCGAAATTCAACTGCCCAAGCTCATGCGGCAACTCCGCTGTGCCACCGTCACCAGCGCCGCCACATGCAACCTGCGCTGCGACAGACGCGGGCGGCGATACCGGCGATGCTGCAGCGTCAGCGTCCGCAGACTCGGCACAACGTCCACGCAGCGATGGATCCTCCTTGGATGCGTGCGACGGCCACGCCCGCCCAACGAACAACAGCCCACACGCTTCGTGGCTCAGGCATGCACCTGCCGGCGCCCACGCTGCGGCTGCCACAGCACGATCGTCCGCATCCCCGATGCTGGTATTTGTGTTTGCTGCGCGGCCGAGTGTCGCGAGCTCAGCCTTGGCCATCAGACCACACTTGCGGTCCCACGCCTTGCGCTTCCGCACGACCCCCCGCAACGCATCATCTCTCCGCTGTAGCGCCAGGTGCAGCGCCAGGTCCGCAAGAAGCTCCCGGTTCAGCGAGTATGCTGCGCACGCTGAGGGCCGCCGCTGAGCGTCGCCCGCGGTCATGTACCGTGCCATCAACAGTGCAGGCGACTCGGTTTCTGGCGCCTTGTGCTGCCGAACGCCGCTCGCGTGGTGCGTGCCGCGTGCTATGCGGCCTGCGAGTTCCTCTGTGGTGCGCGCATACGGCCACCGCTGCAGCTGCGGCACAAATAGCAGGCTGAACGATGTGCCGGCTGCGTACACGTCGATCCTGGACGTCACCTCCACAGCACAACGCGGCGGGTCGTCCCCGCGCCGCACGGCGACGTCGTGGTCGATTGTGGCTTGACACAGTTCCGGGGCGCGGAAGCCGGGCGTCACGAGCGGGTGGCGGGGGTCGTACATCCGGTCAGCCATCCACGGCGCGACGGTGTGGCCGAAATCGCTGATTGCAACCGGGGGCAGTGGCGTGGTGTAGGGGCGTTCTTCGGTGGTGAATGCTGGGTATGCCAGCCGGTTGGCAATGTCCAGCTGCAGCACATCAGCATCTATCACCCGCATGCTCAGCACAGTGGGACAGCAGATGGATTCGGCGGCGGGCTGACGGGACTGTGCATGGCAGCATGAGAGGCGGAATTGCCATGACATCAGGTGAGGGCATGGCTCAGGTCCCTGCCCAACCGTGGCCGGGGAGCTCACCTGGACAAGCATGTTCTCCAGCTTGAAGTCTCCATGGATGTAGCTGCCCCGCTCCATAAGAGCCAGGCCCAGCAGGGCGCCGTGCATGAGGCGCAGGGCCACCAGGTCCGCCACCGGGCGGTCCCTTCGGCGCAGGTGGTCCACCACGTCTTGCGCAGATGCGCTGTAATGATCTGTGTAGAACCCATCAACGGCCCAGAACGAGCTCGCCGCCTGTGGCAATGCCTCCTCTGCGGCCCCCATGGCGACTTGTTTGGTGGATTCGGCAGGGCCGTCCTCGATCTTGACGAGTTGTGTGGCGCAGATGTGGTTGTTTTCATCGTAGACGTGCTTCTGCGAGAACTGGTGAGCTGAGAGTGCCAGCAGCTTGACAAACGGGCACCGCAACGGCAGGGCTGTGATGGTGCCGTTGGCTTTTTGCTTCTGCCATGTGGAGAGGCGGATGTGAGGAGGGATGCGGTCGCATGCGTTGTGCAGGCTGATCATCAGAGCGATTTCTTCGCTCAAGAGCTCATCACATCGGTGCACCTTGTGGAACTTCTTGAGCGCCATCTGATCTTGCGTGTCGGTCCTCTCCACGGCATATACCTGCATGTGGACGGAGCGTGATGTCCAGATACCGTGCAGCTGGCAGCACTCAGGCGCCCAGATGACGATGTAAGGGGTGGTGATGATAGCTGCACAGCTTGATCAGAGGCGCACCATTGCAGATGCTCCCTCCCCAAGTGTTGACGTCACAACAATGGATGAGTCTGCTGCAGGGATGATGGACGGTCGCTGTGCAGTAAACTCGGTGTCCTCCAGAAGCCCCTCCAAGCAGGGCAACGATCCCAACAAGCCCATGCTCTCCCACAGGCCTGTATGTGCTTAGCCTGTCGTGAATAAGTGCACGGTACCTTATATGACCCACGCGACCAGGAAAGGTGTGGAGATTCGTCTGGAGATGCAACTTGGCCCCGCATTTCACACGTGCTTGGACAGCGCGAATGCCACATGATCACGAATCGCATCCGGATATTACGATTTTGTAGTTGATAAAGACCCTTGTCAAATGCACATGAAAGCGTGCTTCAACAGCCATGGTGTTTGACGATCTGAAGAGCAGAGCAACATGATGAGCACTGCGCGACATGTACAGGTGCGACTCTGACGCTGGGCGTTGCACTGGCGGTTCAAGCAGCAATTTTTACAAGAGCCAGATATCGAGTTCAATGTTCTGCTGACGGGTCATTTATTCGGCGCCTGTGGAGCATGCGTGCCGCGGGCAAGCCGAAAGCGTGTCCCATCGCACTGTGGACAAGTGTACTGCCCCGCCAAGACTGCTCAAGGGGTAGCGATAGTTAGGCAGATATCACAGCGCCATGAGGATTGCATGTCACGCTTCGTTCACCAGCAGCGCTAGCGGTGGGTGTCACTTCAGGGCAGCAGCGCGCACTCAGCACTGCAAGTGCGCTGGCCACGTACGCATGCCTAAGCTTCACTCTACCACCATGATTTGCCGAGATTTTCAACACGGAAATTGATCTGTTCGGGCATACGTTCGCAAGGGACGTCGCTGCAGTTCCAACGTGTGCAAACTTGCTGTGTGAGCATGGTTTGCCGCCAGGCTCAAGTAGGTAAACATCGATCAGACATTCTGACACATGCAGTTACGATAATGGTAGCGTAGATCAGGAGATGGGAGTCCCTGAGCTCGGAACAGCCCTCCCAGGCACGACAATGTGATCGGTCGAACAAAACAAGGGCTCCCGAGGCCTCGCGGGGCGGAGCGAGCAGTGCTCAGTGATAAAGAGTTGCAGGAGGCTCAATCATATGATGCAAAACGCTCAAATGGTGCTGTCAGGACGCAGTGTGCCGATCCAAGAGCTATAATGGTGGCGCACCATCGACTTCATCTTGCATTCCAGCCATAGTATCAGCTCGGCTGCCAACAACCCTCGGTCCTGCGCTGAAATTGCACGCTAGCCCGGTGCCAAGCAGCAGCTGAAGAGAGTTGAGCAATCAAGGAACTGGATTCAGAAACATAGGCATGCTCGTGTTTCAACACATGCGTACGTGAGGAGTGTGGTGAGCAGTCTGTCCCCTGGCAAAAATGCAGTAGGAATAGGAATCATGCGAAATCGACGGCTATGTGCCGGGTGTACATTCTTCAAAACGGGTTGGTCGCTCGGCGGCAACGGCCAATAAATCGCGAAGATACTAATTTCAGCGACGCACCGTGTCCTAAACAGCAGATCCATCATTACGACGCACGTGTCGCACCCGTGGACACCACCATGTGAGTTCTCAATGTGCTCTCCGAAGGCTGATACTAAACAACCCGGCAAGCAAACAGTGATTACAAGTCCACCTGACCAAGGGTTGTGGTGTTGCATCGAATGCGATGTGAAGCGTGTACAGATGCTGCTACATGCATTGCCACTGAGTGTGGCAAACAAAACCATGAGGCATCAACGATAGACTATCACAAAGAGTATGTCACAGTGACTCATCAACGGACGAATGATACTCGCAAGGCGGAGAGAGAGGTACTCCGTCACAGATGACATGTCAAGCCACATCCATAAAGCTGGCAGAGCAACAGGTGAAGCCTGCAAACACGTCCGCCCCGAGCTCGGCACCCTCTCAGCCATACCTGTGCTCTGATGCTGCTGCAAGCGGGCAGTTGCGCATGTTGAGCTCAATTGTCGTGTGAGCACATCTGCAGCACACTGATGTGTTACATGCTCTATTGTCTGTCTCAGGCCCATGGCGTTGGGGTTGAGACACATGCTCCTTGTGCCTCATCAGATGCAGTGTTTGCCATGGTCTTGCCACTGGCTTGGCTGCCTGCCCTTGGCATTGCCAGATGCATGGTCCATCTCAACATCACCCAGAGACAGCTAACAAGGCTGGTAATAACACGGCCGTGCACGGCACAGTCCCAAGGTCCGTGCTTGTCCGCTCGTGTTCGTGTGTTACACAGAGATAGAGTCCAGCCACAGCGGCAATGAGGGAAGCGCGATGCAGCACCAAACAATCAAACCAAAAAAACAAATTTTCGGGTATCATGCCAGACCCAATCGAGCATCGGCCACAGCATCCCTACGGAGAGGAGCGGAGAGGAAGGAGGACTCAGTTTCAGAGAATGAGTCGATAGGAGACGGGGGTAAGTCTGGAACAACACGAAATGCAAGCAGCACCACCACCTGTCACACCTGCCGTGGTGTGCAGTCATAGCCGGCGCCAAAGCTCCACCCTTCCTGGAGCTGGGGAGGGGTGGAGCTGCCTGGGTGGCCACTCCATTCCGAGCTCTTGTGCATGCATGGATGCTCTGCCCATGGTCATGGAAGCTCCGCATGGAGAGCAGGGTATTTAGGGGGTGTGTGAGCATGTGAATCACTTCGTAAGGTCTGCACACATGCAGCTTTGAGCTGAGTGACGTGGGGTCATCAGCAGCGAGGTGATGAGGCTGAACGGTTGCTGATGTTGGCTTCTGGTGAACATGCGAACGTCACCTTTCACTTGGCCCGATCAGTCGCTGACGCTGTCCACTTTATGCTGGCTACACAAGTCTGCTCTTTGCTTGTGGCAGATGTGCACTGTGAGTCCACGATGTTCGCCTGCAGCAACATGCAACATCACAGCCTGCCATTCAGCCAGTCAAACACAACTGTTACAGCTTCACGTACTGTACACTACTCAAGCTTTATGAATTTCACCTGTGGCAAAATGTGCACTGTGAGTCTACGATGTTTGCCCGCAGCAACATGCAACGTCACAGCCTGCACTTCGCACACAGCTCAATCAATGTCCTAGGCATCAATGCCAACTCACAGCAGTATGCAGAGTCTCAGAAACACGTACCTGCCATTCAGCCAGTCAAACACAACGACTGGTGAACTGGCAGTCAGTCCTATATGTGACAGCAAACTCGCTGATCACCATGCAAGTCTACGCATCAACGTCCTACTCTCGCAGTCTCATGCATTGCTGCACTGCACTGCACCTGCGGCCACACCAACGACTAGCTTGCACACGGTTGCCTAAAGCCTAGATCTGCCACACACCCCCTCAAGCGCTGTTGCTTGGTGGTGGCTTCAAATATCCAGCAATCGCATTGGTCAACATAGGCCCGGACAATGCCTTCGTCAGCATGTCAGCCTTCTGCTCCTCAGTAGACACAAATTCCACCGACACCTCACCACGCAAGTACCTGTTCCTAATAAAATGGTACTGCACATCAATGTGCTTGGATCTGCCAGCTACTCTAGCAGTCCTCTGCTTCATCAGCTGAAGCGCACTCTGGTTGTCACAGTACAATGGCATGCACTGAACCTTTCCGTAGACATCACTCAGCAGCTTCCTCACCCACAGTGCTTCCTTCACAGCCATCGCTGCTGAGATGTACTCCGCTTCACTCGTAGACGTCGCCACCACCGTCTGCAGCTTGGATGCCCACAGAATCGGCCCTCCGTTCATCGTCATCAGCATCCCTGAAGTGCTCTTCCGGCCATCCAGCGCTCCTGCCAGGTCTGCATCTGAGTAGAGCCGCATCACCGCCTCTTGTGGCATGCCCAACTCCGTGAAGTCCGCCTCAGTGTATGCCCGCACCCCCTGCTCTCCACGTGGAGGACTGTACTGGTACATCAGCCCCCAGTCCCAGGTCCCTCGCGATGTACATGGGATTCGTGGTAGAGTGATTATCTACCAGAATCATCACATTGCTGCGCTCTGCTTTTCGCAGCTTTGTGTCGGTGCACCCCGCCGCTGACCACGCTCCCACCACATCCCCCACCTCCATGCCCTTGGAGCAACCGTCCACTTCCCCCAGGGTCGATTGACGAGATGTTGTGCAGCCCTCAAGATCATGGGATGGACGCCATCGCATCTGCGCTGTGGTGAGTTGTCACAGGGAGGCCACTTTGGGGCTATGCGCACATGCAGTGTGCACAGGCCTGCACGGGAACTGCTGACCATGCATGGCCGGTGACTTTCAAGAATCTGCTGCAAACACAATCCATCGTGTGCGAGATTTAGAATGTCGAATGGGGTGTTGACTTGCACATCCAGGGTTGCTACTGCGTGATTCAGCTGGGGGTTTGGCGGTTTATGCTCGGGGTTTGGTATAGATGGGTGATTTGGTTTGTGTTGCTTTGCACAGGCTTCCCCAACTTATCGCTGTCAGGCATCACTTGTATTCTTGCTCCACACACATAGCATACACCATCACAGTGATAATTGCCTGCACTGGCAGATAATTACACACATTAAAATCTGCATGTTTTCATCTTACATTTTTCCACCAGGACCTCTTGTCACGTCATATTACAGGACCCTGGTTCTCGTCATATGATCGTGCATCAAGCTCTGATCATTCTCCATAGACGATGGGTTGCAGTATCTAGAGTTCAAACATCTGGCACACTATCACTGTGTAACACATTACTCACAAAGCTGTAATCATGTACTGAGCCCAGACCTGGTGTTACTTATCTCAAACCCCAACTCATCACGCTGAAATTGGCATACTGCATTTGTACAATTGTATTTGAACTTCAAACACGAAAACCTGTGGAGAAGAGCATTTCCCCTGTGCAATGCACCACGGGTGCTCAGAATCTATCAGGCATGCCCCATTGGAACATGGCAGCAGACTTGATCCACAACTAATCCCTTTGTGACCCCATCAACCTTGGCCGTGCTGAGTGTAGACCCAATGCTAGGGCCAGGCTGGCGATGTAGGTAGTTCATGCCACGGATGTGAGTTGTGTTCACAATAACGAGGATGACCAGCGCTACTGCTGCAAACGCAGCAAATGGCCCCCACGCCTGGCGAGCATTGCTCAACAAGGTCGGCTGCAGCTCTGCTATCAAAGCAGTGTCTACAGCAGCTCCGGCGGCCATCTGCTGAGCCTTCTGTTTGATGGCTCTGTTGCAGGTTGATGGCGCTGCAGTGAGGGGCGTGGTGCCATGGCCAAGGAGCATGATGGCGTCCCACTCCTGCATATTTGAGCACTATTCAACTCGTGTCAACAGCAGGTAATGCTTAGGAGGAGGGCTTTCAGCATGCACGACGACCTATCACGGTGGTAGCAGGCAGGTGGAGACCAAGCCGTCAACGTCACTCAGGCATGTGCAGCCAGCTGTCGTCACAACCAGCCAGCGAAAATTGGATTATAACAGAGACATTGTGGCGGAAGGTAGCCAAAAAAGAGATACCTGAGTGGCAGTGCGGTGCTGCAGTTTGGCAGGACTCACACGCCCTTGCCTGAATGCATGAAGGAATGGCTGCACACCTGCGAAATTGCTGTCTCTGAACAGATGCCCAAATTCAGGAGGAAAGCCACACAGTCTTGGGGGCATTCATAGCTATGAGCCGCCTCAGGCAGTATCAGACGTCCAGCTGCTGCAATGCCAGGACAGTGGTCATGCGCGGTTGACCACAAATCTGCAACAGCTTGGTCTGTTTGCAGACTGTCCCTGGACTGCATGGCCTGCGACAGATTGCACTTCAGTCTGAATCCAGTTGCTATCGCAGCATAATTGGGATATGTGCCCATCTTGTACAAATCCCCAGTTCGAGCTGTGTCTTCATGAATGTTGACATCCTCAGGAACCTCGCCATCAACGGGTATCCCACTGCACTGCACCCCATACACTGCAAGCGCACAAACGGTTTGCGAGCAGGCCCGCAAGAACACAATGATCACGGTCGAGCAGTAGGAAAGCATGTACGCCAAGGCAATGTTAGTGGCAGCGCTCTGGTGCAGAACATGCAATATGATCAGGTTCTAGATACAGCATGCTTTCTAAAAGTTGGTGCACTCCACATGTGTATTCTTGCCTTGTGACAAGCAGCTGAACAATGCATTATCATGGTCGAAGGCACGTACAGCACGTGTCAGGATATGTGAGCAGAGCATCTAAGCACATCTCGTCGTGTGATGCGACCCCGCCAACAGTGTCTTCTGCGCGGCCAGCTGTGTTGTATATACATGCTGTTGATATGACTTGTCCATCGACAACTCTCACAGGCTCAAGCAGTGTCCGGGTGTATTGGTTCAAGTAGCTGAATCGCATTTCCCTCACAACATCCTGAACCTGCATTTGGGCATTTCCTCCTCAAGATTGCCATGTCAGCTAGAAGATCAGGTGATATGAACTAGCTCTACAGACATACTGCCGTGTTTGCCAGTTGGTGCTTGCCAAAGCGCGATCTCCATTTGTATATTGATCACACAACAGCGGCTGCAGCAGCGATTTCTGTCAGGAGCATTGTGCCATGTATGCTGGCTCACATTTTCTGCAATCCATTGCATCGGTTGGCCAAACTACCCCTGTAGTGCCCCACATCCACACATTTAATGCGCAGTCATGTCACTGCGTGTCCCTCGGCTCCCATCAGGCACACTTTCTGCCACTAGCGAGCTATTCTACAACAATGAGGGTGGCAGGCGCACTGCCAGGATTCAGGGACGCACATACGACAATTCTCCATCACTGCCTTGTTCGTACAGCTCGCTCCAGACAGCGATGCCAGTGTAGTGAGCGTGGGGGATGGAGGCAAACACGTGAATCTCTTCACACCCCGGCCGTAACTGGATCTTGCATTCCGATGCAGAGAAGTGGGTCGAATTCGGTGGGATTGTACCAACTTTCTCAACAGCTCCTAACCACAACCACATTGCCCTGCACACCAGTGTTACATGCATCTGATGTGCACACCTGGACACCCCATGCCATGGCAAAACCTCGGTTAGAAATGAAGGGTTATAGCATGTGGCCATTGCAAGCCTGGGATCTGGCTCTGTTGCATCCCCAGCGCCAGCCAGCTTGGCTGTGGAGATGCAGACTGAGCGATGTAGACACGTGCAGCTTGCAGGCAAGTTGTAAAAAGCGCTGGGCGCACGAAACTGGTCTCATGCACCACCGGGCCACGCATGTGGCTACTGGTGGTCTCAAGTTGGTATGATCATTTGCACACGTTGACTACTTCGCTATTGCACAGCATTCTGTTACACTGTAACATACACGCTCAAGCAGCAGGAAGATCCTGGTCTCCTGGCGGACAGTGCAAGGGAACAGCTCAGTGCAGGCATACCCATCAGACCGGGGTTTGGTGGTCGCGTATGCGGTGACACCCGAGGCGTCGGTTACATCAGTCAGTCCATCAAGGTTGTTGTAGTGAATCTCCAGGAGCACGGTCTTGAAGCCGCTGCCCTTACCGTAGTGAATATGTACCGCATCTGGCATCAGCAGGTGATCAGCCCCGGGTGCCCACGCATAGAACACCCTCTGGCAGCTCTCAGGCACGTAGCCTGCATGTGTAATATCCTTGCTCATCTGTCACATACAACTTAGTTGTGCTGGCCTCGTGGAGGCTGACCAAGACCTCGGGCTGTTCAATCATACAAAGGTTGACCATGGCATGACTTGAGCACCAAATGTACACCACAGCAGGCACAGCACACCATTCATCTCGGCGCTATCTGGATTGATGACCTGACCAGATTTCTGACTGGTGTATGCTGGCATTTTGCCTGTGCAGAAATATGCCACAAGGTGGTGAATCATGTGCTTGTTGTCGATGTTCGGGACAAAGCCAACAATGTACAGGGCCTCCTCCTGGGGCACAGGGAAGAAGGCATTAGCGTATACAGTCTCATTTGCCATCAGCTTGTGGTTCTTGACCCTGTATAATATACCCAGGAAGGTCAGTCATGCAATTGTCATGCACACCTGCATCAGGTGTGAACACCTGCAACCAGGCAACCTGACACTTGTACTATATTTGCGTCAGGCACAAGAATATGCATGTCTGGCCAACCCCAAACACGTCACAAGAGCATCAACGCAACTTGCCTGGATGTTGCATGCAATGGGCTACCTTTTGGCTAGCAGCGGGTTGGCTGTGATCACACTGTATGTGAGCAGATCTTAGAGGTGTGCCTGACAGGATATACACAGCAGGAGTTGCAAACATGGGCAGCATACTGGAAGTGTATCTCACGTCTCTCTTCCCCAGGCGCAAACATCGCCTCCACAGCCTCTGCACTTGTTGACCCTGCTGCTCCACCTCTTGCTGCCTGCAGGGCCCGGCAGTCTGATGCAGAAGGAGCTGGGCTGGGAGTGGTGTCCTCTGGGTCCCCGGGGTGAGAAATGACATAGCTTGGATCCACTGGCAGAGGCTTGCCTGCGTGCCACACGCAGCAAGGGTCCCCCAGTTCCTGCCCATTGGTTCTGCCATCACCATCCGAATCGGCTCGACAAAAGTGTGCCGTCCACTGGTAGCCGGCGTCTCGGAAGGCCTGGCCAAAGGAGTTCAGAGAGGTCCCGGTGCTGCCCTTGATGCTGCCTCCTCGGCAATCCACATGGCCAACGGCATGACATACTCCATCTGAACATTGCTCCTTAGCCTGGGCAGCTGAGAAATGGCCTGGACATGTGACCCTGCACATGACAACTCCTTCGACCTGCTTGAGACATGTGATCTGGGCTCGTTCACACTGTGCTGCCTCCAGCCGTCTTCCTGCTACTATGTATTAAAAAACCGATCAGGCATCAAGCCAAGCCCAAACGGGCACATCTCCACCAGATACGGGAGCAGAGGGAGTATACGCAGGCTCGAGCAACGCACACAACCGAGACGACCACACACGCAGGCGGGCCCAACTGGGCAGCCACACAGCAGGCACAGCTATGGGTGCAGGCGAGCACAAGGCAGCCCCTACAGCAACTGAGATTGTACCTCAATATGTACTCGTGTAGCCACACACCCCCCAGTGTCAAGAATTATTGATCAATCACGCCTCAGGCGTCAAGTATGTCACCTGCTGAAGCCGTGGGCAAGTGTTAAAAACACAACCAAAAGAACTCGGACATCAGACCACACCCATAATGGCATCAGCACCCCTATGGACAGGGGCACGTACTGTCTGAGCCAGGTGCACATAGAATTGGCTGGGTCATGTGTTGCGTGACGCACAACAACAACAACAACAACAACAACAACAACAACAACAACAACAACAACAACAACAACAACAACAACAACAACAACAACAACAACAACAACAACAACAACAACAACAACAACAACAACAACAACAACGAGATCAATCTGTTCAACCTCAATGCGAGTGTGTGTGTGCACCTTAGCCAATTAAACCCCTTGTAGATATCCGTTCAGGAATTTGCAAAGCGAAATTGTAAGAAAAAGAGGCATCAAGTGCTTTACAGTGACCGAAGCCGATACAGCAATCGGGTCCGGCTGCAATGCAATCAAGGTGATATTCTGATGTGTTACACAGTGATAGATCTAGGACTCAGCAGCGCCGAGGCAACAGACCAGGTAACAAGCAAACAGACAGCAAACAGACAGACCGGCCACCGCAAGCACCAAGGTCATGCGCCGCACGAGCAAATGCCAGAACGAACTATCGCAAGCGCGAAAGCAGACACGCACACACCACGCAGTACCATGCAGGCCACGCGCACACCAAACACACAGCCAGCACTCGCCGGGCCCACAAGCGGTCGTCGGCGCGGCACTAGCAGTCTGAACGGGCGCGACAGCGCGCGCTACGGCGATGTCCGAGGCCGCGAGGCACCGGTCCCAGGAGCAATAGCCTCAGCCAGCCCGGCAGCCCGAGCGGTGTCCGGGGAGGGGCGCAGAGGAGAAACGGCGGACGTGCGCTGGGAGGAGGGAAGAGGGAGGGAGGGAAGAGGGAGGGATCGGGTGCGGGGGGGGGGGTGTGGGGGGCTGCAGGGTGAAATGGGTGGAGGGGGGGGCTCTCGGGGCGAGATGGGCGAGGGGGGGGGGGGGGGGGGGAGCGACGCAAGCCTATGCGCGATGGCCTGTCAGCGCCGGCAGGCCGTCTGTGGGGACAGGAAGGCCCGGCAGCAGCGCCCGTCCGACCAGTCTAGCACGGAGGGGCGCAGCCGCGCGGGCTTGGCGCGCCAGCGCGCGGCACAATGTTGTGGACAGGTCGCGCATGGCATTGAGAAGGAAAGTACGCTTTGACACCGCCCCGTGTCCCGCGGCAACCTCCGCGACCGTCTGGAGGAAGCGGTACGCGTCCCGTCCAACCCTGCCGTACGATATTCTGATGTGCAAACATGCTGAGCTGACAATACGTGTGCACACGAGCCTCTGACATGCTAGACAGTCTGGGTGTCCAGTTTTGATAAGTGAACTTGTGACAAGTTGTGACAAGGACACTGTGCCAATGGGTACAATGGATACCTCAAGCTACGTAGATTCTGTGAGTTGTTATGCCCAAGTGTTTCGCCCCCTTGAAAGCACCAATCGTCCTCGTCAGTTGAGAGGGTGTTTTACGCTCAACTGGTGCTCGATCCGAACGTACGTCAGCACTCCTTGGCCTGCCAGCGGCAAAAAGGCCGAGGGATCTGTTGAATTTGTAGATCCACCGACTCCGCAGCAGTCCTGCTGTAAGATCTGACGTGCATGCACGTGCACCATGGCCACAGCATGACATGCATTGATCATTCGAATGAGTCATGCGCCTTCGACCGGTGCAGCTGTCAATCGCGGTTGACAAACCGCTTTGCGGGGTTTAGCTCACACAGCATTTGCACATATCGACATGGTCACAGGTACTCGCGTTCCGGGCCAGATCTGACTGTATGGCGCACCCGTGGAGCCATCAATTGGACTATGTGAATGTCGACTGACACTGGTCGACATATGTATACGTGTTCGCTGGTGCTCCGCTTGAGCGCAGTCACTGGTCAGCTACTGGGCGTAAGCCCTAAACCAGCGGGTCCGCTGATCATGATTTTGGAACTTTCGCATTGAGCTGCTCGCACACGTGTACGCCATTTGCGATGGCGTTAGTTTGTTCTGGCATTTGCTCGTGCGGCGCGTGGCCTTAGTGCTTGCGGCGGCCGGTCTGTCTGTTTGCTTGTTGCCTGGTCTGTTGCCTCGGCGCTGCGGAGTCCTAGATCTATCACTGTGTAACACACGTGTACGCCATTGACACGTGGAGCAAACCGGATCGTCACGGGCATGCGGATCGTGACGCCCGCGGGTCTGCATGGCTGTCGCGCATGCCGCACGGCCTCTAGATCTAGGGTGGTCACGCTGTTACCCGGTAATGCCTAGGTCTTACACAAACATCGACCGTCGAACAGTCGAGAAGCGCACTCTGCTCCCGAAGGAAGTGCTCTGGGGTAGGTGGGGAATGCGTCACACGAAAGCCAGCAGCAGAAGCTGGCGAGCGCCAGCTGGATCGCTGTGGAGCTGAGGGCGCCGCTTCCGGCAACTGGCCCCAGGCTGCCTGATTTCCGCATGTGTGCTACTTAGCGATGAGGGCTTCGGAACACTCCAGAAGTGACAACAAATGGACGTCGATAGCAATTGCAAAAAATTGTTTGCTGATGTTGAGCTGCTGAGAGACAATGCAGAGCAAGCAGTTCAAATCAGTCTGCCTCGTTCACACGTGCATTCACACTCAAGCATGCATATGCATACACCAATGCTTCACGCAGCCAAGCCTATATATGAGCAACGAGGAAGTTGTCAGGCTGATACAACTGCTGTTGTCTGAGAGCATGCAGAGATGCTGCTGGACCATTTACACAACCACGCCACAAGCACAGATAAGCAGCTGCGCACAAGCCTGTAGACACAATCCAAAGGCTCATGTGCAGCCACGGAACCACCATATCATGACAGTGTCTGAGACAATCCATTCTCCGGGTTGACTGTCCTCGACATCATCCTTCTGACTGCTACCACCCCACACCACGCATCCCGACAGTGCCAAAACAGTCAGCCCAAACAGTCAGCCAGCGTGGCAATGCAGCCCCACAGACAGCTAACGTTAATTTCATTACGATTCACATTCGAAGCCCGTGTGCATGCAGATGCACAGGCAGGCATGATCCAGGGTTCAACCTGCAGTTGACTGGAATTGCAATGGAATGGATTTCGTGCAACGAGGATTCCTGCTTGCCATGCATGGGAACAGGCACATTCAGCCAGTGCACTCGTGACATTGCAGGCGGGTAATTCAGCTATGTCAGACATAGCTGCATATTGGAGTAGCTCGTCTCCTGCATCAGCGGTGTATGCACCCTCGTCCTGGCAGATCATGCACTGTCCACTGGAAATTGGCCTAGTTGCATGCTCGTACTGAGCCGTGGCATAGAACTGGTCAACAGATTCTTTCACGAAGACAGGCCAAGACAGCATCTAGGGACTTGTGGATGGCACTGGCAGGGTGGCTGGTGTGGGCATGGCTGTACTGGACGCTGAGGATAATGGAGGTGGTTCTCGCTGTGGGCAGGAGCTGGACATGCCAGTGATATTTGAGCTGCAGCGAATGGGGCATGGAGCCAAGACATGAATTGTGACATAAACAAACATCACAACTGCAGATCAAGTTGTGACCATGAGCAAGGACCCCAACCAGGCCTCTGCAGCTGCTGAGACCTGTTCCGCTGATCCGCTTCAGCACAGATTCAGGCCTACAGCTGGGATAAATGACACAAGGCCTTATCACATGAACCGATTTCAATATATCATGCACATGTCATTCTGTGTCTGTATGCCAGCCAGAGATGTGCGGATAAAGGCACAGGTACATCAGCCATGACACCAAATCGTGCCGATTGGGCCAATGCAACACAGTGATTGAGCGGGACAGGATGCCCAGGCACAATAGCGGAACTGTAACCTTGCTCTGTCAAGCTTCAGCACTAGACCCAAACTGCCTGACCCACAATGCCTGATGAATTCAGTAGGTAGATGGAGACGGTAGAGCATGGTTGCTGCCAAGCGTCCGGCCAACACATGGGGACTAACCCTTGCGATTTGATGTGACACATCTGTGCAATACAGAAGACATTGTATGTGCACTTTCCTGTAGTAAATAATTAAGATTATGGGTGGGCGAGGCCGGCCCAGTGTGGCACATGTTTGGCTTCCGGTTGTACTCGATGTGCCTATGTCATTGCAGCCAACAGGTCAGATCACGGGAATCCAATAGCCAACAGTGCAGAAACAGAGTGACTTGGTCACGTGCGTGAGATATTGGGCTTTTGCCCGGGTGGGCTTTTGCAGCATGGCAAGAACTGCGGTGGTCCGTGCGAATGGATTGGATTGTGGTGATGCAGTTAAACGTCGGCTGATTTAATGCCCTTCAATGCTTCACGCCTGAGCTACTCACTCGTTGATTCAAACAGTGGCCCCCCACTGCAGTCACACTCAATTAGTGGGGATACCGAACCACGGTATGTTGAGACACACATGCAAGAACAATAGCAGAACATAGATTCCAGCATCCACCAAGTCATGTGCCAGGCAAGCCTGATAGTACGAGATAGCCAAGAGATGTCTAGTGCCGCAGAGAATGTGCATTCTCTGCACAAAGATTGCGGCAAAGGCTTGCTTAGGGATCCGGCCGCATGCGGGCAAGGATGTTGGAGACTCCTGGAACTCACAGACCACAGCCAAGGAGCGCACAGCATAGGTACCACAGGTGATTTGCCACAGACACCCTGACAGATATCACTGTCAACGCGTAAGCGACTGTGAACGGCTGACCAGAGTCTGACACTGCTCCTCGGTCTTGCCTGGAAGCTTCTCAGTCACGTCCTGGCGTGGGAATCTGTAGAGCTGCCGATCGGCACCCAGTCATGGTGACATGAGTAATGTGTCGTGATGCCTACACGACGGAAAAGGAGATTAGCAGCACGTAAAAAGGATCGTTAATCGAGATGCTCGTAGCTGTGAAAGGTGGGGCATGCGCAGCACGACGAGCAGGGCGTTTGGCATCCCAGGTACGGCCGTACTTGGCCAAGCTTGGTACAAACGTAGTGGCTAAGGGGGCTGTCTCCCGCGGCCCCCGTTCTTGTCATTGGCATACTTCACGAATGATGCAAAGGCGGCGAACAAAAGCCACCCGCTAGGTCGGGGATGTCGTTCACCCGCGCCTATGTTGCCGACTTGTCTGCAAACGTGGCTTTCTGGTTGTGGCATTATTTGCCTTCGCTCGACAGCAAAGACCTTTGCGAACGCAGACCCTGGATTCCTGCGATCATCGATCATTTCTTTCTTTGGACAGGATAAATCGTGTCAGCTTTTCAATTGTTACTGCGATGACCGCAAAACAGCCAGACAATGTTTTCGCCCAAGCAGGTAGGCTCCATGCCGAGGTCCAACCGGCCCCGGTATCCGACCCATGCCTGTGGTGTGGTTCTGTTTTGCAAGAATTTACCAACGTGGCTGCAGCGAGAATTAAGGAAGCACAGCTGAGGGCGAAACCTGAAAGAAGGGAGTGGGAAGCTGCGCCCTCATTTTTTAAGTGGACCTGCGGTAACTATCCCCCTGTAAGAGAGGCACGAGCTCTGGACGACTTCAATCAGAAGCTGAGTACAGCCCAGTCATTTCGGCAAGCAGGAAATGCCTTGTTGGCCGAGTCGAAGCTGGAGGATGCATTGATGCAGTACAGCTCCCCACGCTTGATCTGTGGACAAATTTCTGGTGCAACAGTCAGTAGTGGGCAAATCGTACTTCCGCAAAAGCCTTGGCAACCGTTTTTAGGTATTCACATGGAATTGCGATATTTCTGTGGTTCCAGCGCCGGGATGAACGATATGTTGACCAGGTCAAGCTGTTGGACAGCCTTGGTCAGCTTAAACTGCAAGAGATGAAGCAAGCTCAGCTGCATTTGTCGTATTCATTCCTCAATGCGGCATCTGCTCTCATGCAGCAAGGCCAGTACGAGGATGCTGTCTACAGCTGTACGAAGGCACTGGAGTTCGACGCTGACAGTGCCAAAGGCCACTTTCGCCGAGCACAGGCACGTCATCCCGGAAGTCATCAACACGACAGCACACAACTTCTGTATGTCCATGTGTAGCTGGCGTCATGTCCATGATTTACAAACTGCATAGCATGCAGGCAAACTATGCGCTGGACTCGACTCATCATCTCGAGTTGGCAGTCAAAGACCTGAAGCTAGCGGCAGAATTGAGCCCCTCTGACCCTCAAATTCGTGCCTGCCTTAATCGATGGAAGCAAGAATTGACACTGCAGAACACAAAGGACCGGAAGACATTCAAGAATATATTTTGTGGCGGATCACTGTACAAAGATGACCTCAATTCCAACTCGCTGGGTCTGTCTCTCACACGCACAACCTTCCAGCAGGATTTTGTACAGTAGTTGTGTTCACACACCTGCCGAGTCTGCAGATGGGCCTGTACATGATGGTGAAGGGTGGCTGAGGCCACCATTTTCGCAAGAAGCCAAAAAGCATGCGGCAGAATTAGGTATAGACCTCGATAACAAAGAGATCCAAGCGCACTTGCTGAATGTACACGCCAGGCACCAGTCAAATGGGCAACATATTATGCCTGGTATGATCTGTGCATGATGCCGGCATCATGCCAAATGTCAAGTAATCAAAAGCATACTGATGTGTCTGCCCATGATGGGAAATTTGCGTACTTGCAGGAACTGGGGTGGAAGGAAGACAGAAACGAGGGTCAATGGCAGCTCAACAGCCACAGACATACTTGCAGTTCTGGGGGCATCTGTTGACTGGGAAGTTACACTGGAAATGGCAACACGCAATCTACATTGTGCTCGTAGGCAATTCGGTGTGGCAGGCAAGCAAGATGCTGCTGGCCTATCACCGATATTCGTTGCATGAAGGATTGGCACCCCTGGATGCTGAGTTTTAAGAGCTTGCATACATGAGCGTGCCTCAGCATGCTTGCAAGCGTGTTTGGTCACCTTGGAACCGTTCCGGTGGAATTGTCACTGTATGAAAGGAATGGATTCTAATAGCAGTGGAATGGTTTGCCTGCAAACATCCTCTCGCAAATTCGGGCATGATCGAGATCTGGCAGAATGGGCTCAGCTGTGCTCAAGGTAATGTTACATGCGCCAATATACATACATCAGGTACACACAAAAACCCACGGTGCTGTAGACATACAGCATTGTCAGGTGCATGACGGTTTAGTAACAACAATTACTCGGACTGCGTCAGGCACCTCATCAAGGACCCTGCATACTGGAAAGTGTTCTTGGTTTCATTGATGGACCTGTCCCGTTCCTCCTCTGACCACTGTGCAGCTACCCCCTCCAAGTCACTCTTCACGACTGCACACAGCTCTTTCACATCCCCATCGTACTTGTAAAACTCCAGAGTCTCTCCATCAAGGAGCTTTTTGGCCATCATCTTCCCAATCATCATGCCCCCTGCATTATGTGCAAAGACGATGTTGTAGTAATGGCACAAGAACGCCGGCACGTCCTCGTCCGCCAGGTTCGCAAGCAACTGTGCATACTTAGCCCCAGGCCCATCCTCCTGCTCAGGCAGAGGCCCGATTTCTTTTGCTTCCTGGAACCATCGGAGGTCCTTTTCAAGTGCAGGACCACGCTCCAAGCCCGTGGACTTGAACGGCGCCACTGCAAGACACCGCAGCATTGTCAGACGAATATGCACCAGTCAGCGACGATCAGTGCACCATACGCCTCCACTCACCAGTCCATCCCGACATCACACTTTCCCGTCAACATCACTTGCTGCTGTGCACATCGACGAAGGAGCTGCAACAACAGGCACACTACCATCACTCACACTCATTCCCTACCCCAGGTCGTGATGCAGCGGCCGGTTGCGATCCGCAAAGTTGTACAGACTGAGACATTTCAGCAGCCGTGGCTGCCAACACCGACACGTGGACACCACACACGTACATCAGTTTGACCAGGGCTCCTCGAGAACCCAGTCCCAGTGTTGAACATGTGATATATAGGAGATTTCTGGAGATATGTCATGTGACCGCATGCGCTATCAGGAAGGGCAAAGCCGGCAGGTGCACATCCACCAATCGTGGGACCGCACGGTTTGGGTCTTCTGAGTCAGTTATCGTGCGCTCCAGGCAATCCCAAACGATCTTGCTCTCTTGCAGAAATCTCACGTATCCAACGAGCGTAGGCTCGGGCTGCAGCACGCCAGACAGTTTGAACCAGGCATGCAGGTCGTTGGCCTCATGTGGTGGTGTCGGGCCTGATGCATCAGCCACAAGGCAGCAGCACCATGGATGCTCGTGAGCAACACACCCGTTTCTTCTTATCTCCTTTCTTAGCTTTATGTCCCAGCTGCTCTTTTGTATGTAGCGCCATGGCTGCTTCCCTCAGCTGTTGCAAGTATCCTGCACGGCAACTCGACACGTTCACAGATCTTTGCCCTCGAGATGAGCCTGTCCATGAGGTCTGACTCTTGTTCTGAAGATATTGAGTGGTTGGGAAGATCGGGGGCTTCGGAACGTCAGCTTGTAGCGTGCAGCGCCGGATGTGCATTAGATTCGCTGATGCGCACACACGTCAACACCATGGTGCACCAGCGAAACCCAAGACCGAAAGCACACCCACATCGGTCGACACATCTGCAACAGTCACAGCTCTACTGACGATTATTTTCGTTCTGCGCGAGGCTGCTGGGCGCCCTGGCCCGGTGCGGGCCAGTCTTGATGGACGTTGGCATGAAACCACGCAGGCCATGATCAACAACGCACAGCCAGCTGAGTCAAACGAGCTCTACTTAAATGACACTACAAGCGCGATGGTGCGCGAACCTACGTGAAGTGGTAGACACCGAAGACGGAACAGAAGGGGAACCAGAACCACGTACACTCAATCAATGCAATTGATTTCGAGCGCACGCAAACTACAGCATACACACGTCCAAAAGTTATGAAATTCCCCCTCTTTTATTCCCCGGCGCAAGGTGGGCTTAACACGATGGATGCGGCAGGTGCGACGTGTACAACGCCTGTGGCCACCGGCGCGCTGATACAGCAGGCTGTGGTCGCGACGGCCTCTGCGGATGCATCATTGCCACAGGAGACAAGTGGCGCGGCCTTGACGACGGACCGAGTGCGTGATGCGCCGGTCGTATTATGCGTTCGAATTTGCGGCACACCAAATTTGATGAGTGCAGGTTGTCCGTGTTACTCGAGATACGTTACAGATGTATGCTCCACAAGGTGGAACAACACAGAGGCTCGATTCATGGCAATGCACCAAAAATCAATCACCATGGCCAAGCGCCGTACACAGACAGAAACACAGCAGCTTCTGTATTGCGCTCAAGTTCCCTCGACACATTCTCACACGCGCGGCCGCGGCTTGCGCCCGGCCGCTACCCCCCCGCTCGCAGCGCGACCCGGAACGGGGTGATCTGCTTGTGATGTTGCCCTGCGACACCGTTGTGGCCGATGTGTGCGTGACCTGTCCGGTGGCCCCCTCCCGGGTCGTCGCCGCGGCAAACACGCCAGGCGCTGCCGCCCAGCTGATGGACGACCGGAAGCGAGACAAGTACGGCCGCTCCGGCACAGGCGCATGTCGCTTCGTGTCCCTGTCGCATGAGACGTTTGGCCGTGTGGGCACGGGTGCGTTCGCCTTCCTGAATAAGATCGCTGACTTTGCTGCGGCTTCGGGGGCCGTGTCCAGGCGAGCGTTCTTGCAGAATGCCATGTGCGAACTCTCCACCACTCTGTGCCGTGGTGTGACGCGCCAGGTCCTCGCTGCGGCTCCGCTGCGTATGCGGCTGGCGGGCAGGGCGGTGGTGCCTGGCCACGATGTCCCGTCGGACGTGCTATAGGCGGTCGCTGGACGCCTTGCTGGACCGGGTGCCGCGGCTGCAGCAGCGCAGGCCGGCCCCGCGTCTGGTCGTGTTGGCCCGCCGAACCTTCCCGCGAGCCACCGTGGGGGGAGTGATGCGGCGCCGCTAGTGCCCTTCGCGCCCCGCCCCGAGGCCCCTGTCGGGCGGCCGGAGGGGGAGGGCTGGTACGCCTTGCACTGTGGGGGGCGTGCGCCCCCGGGCTCTCATGTGCGGGGGGCCCGTGATGGAATGCTCCAGTGGGGCAGGATGGAGTGGGGGTGCTGCTGTAGGGGGGTCGGTGGTGGCTGGTTTTGCTGGGGTGGGCAGTAGTGCGGTGGTGGTTGTTGCTGTGCGCGGTTGTGGCGCGGGTGCCGTAGTGGAGGGGTGCGGGAGTGCGCGTGCGTGTGGGTGCGTGGGTGTGGTTGTGTCGGCTGTGTCGGTTCGTTGTGGCTTTTTCGCCTGGGAGAGTGATTGCTTTTTGCTGGTGTCTACTTTCGGGGGTTTTGGCCGTCTACTTTCCTTCCGTTGCCCTCGCTGCCGGGCTATTGCGTTCATCTCCGTGTAACACATTCTCACACGCTATTCACTAGTGCTGCTCACAGCACGGCTCACAACACACTCAGAACTGCTCCACCGGCACGTCTAGGCCCGGCATGAAGTGCTTGCCGGTCACACGCGCAATGGCCGACAGCGACTGAGCATACATGTTGGCATTCCCCCTCTGCAACGCACAAGACAACTTCTTGTACGTGTTCATGACAAACACCGACTTGGAGATCCGCCCCGACATGGCAGCGGTGTCCGTGTTACTAGCCAGCGAACACTATCAGCATCGACATTTGCGTGCTACACGGAGATCAATTCAAGAGCCCGGCAGCGAGGGCAACAACAAGCAAGCAAGCAACCAAACCCCAGAAAGCAGGCAGCAGCGAGCATCAACATGCACAGGTACCCGAGCCACAGGTGCCCGAGCCACAGACACAACCGCACACCAGTGCACTCCACAACCGAGACAACTGCGCCATGCCTCGCACTCCTACCGTCCCCACCACGCACCACCGTCCGCCAGCACGCCCCCACGGCCACCCCCATCTGCACACCCCACCTCTCCCATGCACCGCAGCAACACGACCACTGCACACAGCCACACCCGAGAACTCACACGCCTGCCCCGACATGCACCCCCCATGCGAGCCTGGGGGAGGTGGCCCACAGCGCGGGGTGGACCCGCCCTGCGACGGCGGCCCAGCAGACGCGCAGCAGAGCGGGGATACGCAGGGTGCCTGGAACGCCACACCGCCAGCCACACGGCAGCTCGCAGCCAAGCGCGGGGAAGCAGGGGTGGACGAGTGCGCGCAAGTGCATGCAGATGCGGGGCAGACTACTACTGCCTCAGCAACCACAGCCCCCAGTGCAGCGCAGCGGCCAGTGCCCGCCTATAGACTGTCTCACGGGACTGTGTGGCCAAATAGCACCGCCCGCCGTGCAAGCCGGATGCGCAGCGGAGCCGCTGCGAGGACTTGACGTGTGACAATGCGGCAGAGCGCGGCGGAAAGGTCGCACATGGCATTCTGCAAGAAGTACATGCGCCTGCAACATTGGTGTGTAGCACCGCTACAATGCGTTAGGCAGCTATGCTCAGCTGGGGGCACGAGTACAGTTTTTACAGACCTGTGACAATCACGTTTCTGTTAGCTGTTTTCGGCACGCCGGTGCGCACAGATGCCACAGGTGCTACACGTAAATACAAATACTGCTAGTGGAAGTATACCACTGGCAGCCGATGCATAAGGGCGCATAGGGACCGGTGCTGCAGCCAATCCCTGTTTGGGGTCCGCGGTCGGCCTGATGCCCAACCCCCGCTGTCCCCGCGGCGCGCAGTGGCGGCCCACCGGCAATGCCTGCGGCCCGCTGCACGTGACATGCTGATAGGGCCCCTACAGATATGGTGATGCCAAGGAGCGCGGCAGGATGCCTTGATTACCCTGTCGTAGGGACTATCTTGTCGCATGGCAAGCGGATGACCTGGCCAGTCCACCGAAGGCTGCACTTCAAGTTGTGTCATCGCATCACGCGCACACGGCGCCGTGGCTGTGGCCACGGCTGCTCAGGGGGCAAGCGCAGATGGTCGGCCAGCACATGTCACAGAGTTTCTAGACTGGCTGCTTGTGGCAGCGCGACAGAATTTGTGATCAAGTTTGCACGGCCACCAAGTGAACTCAAGCTAGCTTGGGAAGCGGTCTGGCGCACATGCGCACAGTTTCAATGACCTTCTGCCTGCAGGGTGCTAGAAAGAAGAAGAAGAAGAGAATATCGGGTATCATGCCAAACTCAATCGGGCATCGGCCACAGCACCCCTACGAGGGGTGGACTGCTACTTTCAGAGTCCACCGTTACTGTGGTACACCAGGTGCGCAGAGCAGCACCGCAGCGCGCAGCACAACGTGTACCACACAGTCGCATCAGGCGATCTGCCAAAGCGCGGATGTGGTAGGGTAGTTCAACCTGTTGTGAGGGTCTGGCTGTATGTGCTCCATCATGGTGATTGGATAGGCTCCAGCTGAATCTACAGCTGTAGTGGATTCACAAGTGAAGTTTGTATGTACCGCTGACAAGGTAATGCTGTCAAGGCCCCAGGCATGCAGGCCAAGCTAAATCCGGAGCTACTGACTCCCCTGATCATGCGAGGTCAACAGCTGATATCCGGCAGCTATGACCAGATCTGAATCCAGATGAGAGCACCAAAAGGCTTCGGCCGCACACTTGCGTGGCACTGAGACTCGCTCGACTTCAGGGAGGTCCGACTTCAGGGAGGAGATTGTGGTTGTGTGTTGTGTTGTGTTGTGTTGTGTTGTGTTGTGTTGTGTTGTGTTGTGTTGTGTTGTGTTGTGTTGTGTTGTGTTGTGTTGTGTTGTGTTGTGTTGTGTTGTGTTGTGTTGTGTTGTGTTGTATGTTGTGTTGTGTTGTGTGTTGTGTGTTGTGTTGTGTGTTCTGGTGTGTTCTGTTCTGTTCTGTTCTGTTCTGTTCTGTTCTGTTCTGTTCTGTTCTGTTCTGTTCTGTTCTGTTCTGTTCTGTTCTGTTCTGTTCTGTTCTGTTCTGTTCTGTTCTGTTCTGTTCTGTTCTGTTCTGTTCTGTTCTTTTCTTTCTTCATTCGGCCTGCTGGGGCCTTGATCTAAATATCACAGAGTAAAACACCAAGCTGACATCGCTGTGTATACGTACGTAGTGATCTTGTGGACAGCCGGTGACAGAACCCCATCTGCAAGGTTCGTGGCCACGTACGCCGTGCACGCGTACCGAAAACAAACAATGGACAGCAGTGTCGCGACGTCGGCTTGCAATTGTCACTTTGTCGCGCGGCCGCATTCGCACGCATGGAGCGTGGAGCGCCATCGCCGCTGCTGGCACGTCAGCAGGACGGGTCCAACGCGGTTCTGTGGAGTGCATCTGGCGTGAAGCAAGGCGACCCCATCGGCCTCTACTTCGCCATCGCGTTCCGGCCGACTCTGTTAGCGGCGCAAGAAGCGGCCCCTGACACATTAGCCATCGCGTGCCACGATGACTTGACGGTGCAGGGCACGGTCGAGCAAGTGGTCGCCATGGGTCGAGTTGTGCAATCCCGCCACCAGTGCAACAAGCAGAGGACGCTCGTCCACTGCACCGGCCCCGCCAAGGCCTCGCGCGTGGCCGCCTGCCTAGGCGCCACGGTCGCCACTGACGGCATGGTCGCATGCGGCGCGCCACTGGGCAACCCTGCCTTTGTGGAGGCGTATGTGCGCCGTAGATGCAACCGCACCGTCGAGCTCATGCAAAAGCTGGCAGGCCTCCCGCTGGCAGCCCAGACACGGTAGGCTGTCCTCTTCCAGTGCCTGCAGCATTGCGAAGCACACCTGCTGCGCACTACCGACTGGGCCCACCTCGAACAGCCGCTCATGGGCGTCGAGAACGCCAGCATACACACCATGTGCCGCATCATCGAAACGCAGCAGCTCACCGACCTGCAGCGTGATCAGGCCTTGCTCCCTCATAGACATGGCGGCATGGGTCTGCGACACTACACAGCCGACGTTGCTGACGCAGCACGACTCGCGTCGGTGGCGGTTGCGCACGCGGTGCTCGCGGACGGCATAGACGGCGGTAAGCCGTTCCGCGGCGACGGCGCAGTCCAGCACCAGGCCCGCCTCGCACGCTTGCACAAGGCATGGCCGGCCGTGCAGGGAATTTCGGACAGCCCGACCCCAGCCGACGCCTGGGCGTCTGACGCTGGCTCGAAGCTGCGCATGACGCAGCTCCAGAGCGCGCTCAGCCGGGCGGAGGCCGACGCGCGCTGGACCGCCACGCGCGACCGTCTCGAGACCCTGAAGCACGGTCCGAATCCCCAATCGGCGGAGACGGCGTGCACTGATCTCGCTCGCCTCCTCAGCTGCTCTGGCTCGCTGGCCTCGGCATTCCTGACTGCCTGCCCCGGCCCGGTGACGGGCCTGACCGACCATGAATTCCAGGTGGCTGTGCTGCTGCGACTGGGTGAGCCGCTGCTACCCGTCTTGGACTCGGGATGAGGCCTGCCCCTGCGGCCGCGTGGCTGCGTCCGGTACGCACAGTGTCATATGCGGCCAGCTATGGGCGACTTCAGTCCTAAAGCACGACCTCATCACCGTGGCTTGGAGGCGGGTGCTCATGCGCGCGTCGCTCGCTTCATCGCTTGAGCCGCACGTTGGCAAGCTTCCCGTCGGCATACGCGTGCTCCCCCTCCGCGGCAGCCGGCAGCCGCCATCAGCCGCGCCGCCGGCAGACTTCACACGCCCGCCGGCTGCGCCGTCTGTGAGTGCACCGGCCGCGCCATGTCAGCGAGGCCCGCCGCCACCGCCGCCGCCGCCACCGGACCCCCTGACCGGGAGGCAGCGGCCCCTCCCGCACCCCCGCCGCCTCGATCGCAGCGGCCTCCGCAGCGCGGCGACCTCCGGGCGTTCCTGACCACGCGCATGGCGCTGCTGGACGTGAAGGTGATGCACCCGCTTGCCAAGTCGCATGTGCGCGGTGCGTCGCGTGAGGCTGGCGTGACCGCCGAGAAGGGCGAATGGCAAAAGGGCGACAAATATGGCGCCGTCACAGGTGCCGCCCAGTTCATCCCGCTCGTGCATGAGACGTATGGCAGGGTCGGACGGGACGCGTACCGCTTCCTCCAGACGGTCGCGGAGGTAGCCGCGGGACACGGCGCGGTGTCAAAGCGTACCTTCTTGCTCAATGCCATGCGCGACCTGTCCACAACATTGTGCTGCGCGCTGGCGCGCCAAGCCCGCGCGGCCGCGCCCCTGCGTGCTAGACTTGTCGGACGGCCTGCCAATGCTGACAGGCCATTGCGCATAGGCTTGCGTCGTGCCCCCCCCCCCCCCCCCCCCCCTCCACCCATCTCGCCCTGCGACCCGCCCCCCCCCACCCATTTCGCCCTGCGCCCCCCCCCCCCCCGCACCCGTCCCTCCTCCTCCCTCCCTCTTCCCTCCTCCCAGCGCGCGTCCGCCGTTTCTCCTCTGCCCCCCCACCCGGACACCGCTCGTGCTGCTGGGCTGGCTGTGGCTGCAGCTCCTCGGACCGGTGCCTCGCGGCCTCACAGATGGCCATAGCGCGCGCCGGCGCGCCCGGGCAGACTGCTAGTGTCGAGTCGGCGACCGCTTGTGGGTCCGGCGCGTGCTGACTGTGTGTTTGGTGTGCGCGTGGGCTGCATGGTACTGCGCGGTGTGCGAGTGTCTGCTTTCGAGCTGGCGCTAGTTCGTTCTGGCATTTGCTCGTGCGGCGCGTGGCCTTGTTGCTTACGGTGGCCGGTTTGTCTGTTTGCTTGTTGCCTGGTCTGTTGCCTCGGCGCTGCTGTGTCCTAGATCTATCACTGTGTCACACTTTGTCGTGCGAAGATCTCACATGTGATCAGATCTAGTGGTGTTCGCCGGAAGATTGAGCAAACAGAGCAGATGAACAAGATCCAATTGTGTGTCAGGTCGAACAAAGCTTGAGGTCCACAACGCGCTGACTTCCAGCGAAAGCACGGTAGCTAGCGGCTGGCACGTCGACGTCACGGCGCACTTCACGGTGCATGCGGTCATGCCATATGTATGACATATACTCGAGTGTGACACCGAGAGCAACGCAAGAGCTCAGCAGCGAGGGCAACAGTAAGCAAGCACGCAACCGTGTCCTCGAACTCGTGCAGGTCGGTGAGATACGTTACGTGTAGGCCTACCAGCTGCAGGGCCCGGGCGGCAACGCGTCCGTGAACTCGCACTGCAGACATGCGGCGCGCAGACATGCGGCCGGCGTTCGACCTCAACGTTGTGTTCTGAACTCAGACTGAGAACCCGCCGTTGTCCGCGTGCTCCTGACTTGGTGTGTTACACAGTGATATATCTAGGTCTCAGCAGCGCCGAGGCAACAGACCAGTACGTCAACATGCAGACAGACAGACAAACCATCTCAAGCAACAAGGCCACTCTCCGCCTGACTGAGTGTGTGCTTGGCAATTTCCAGATGCATATGACAGTGCTGCTTTCGATAACCATGAGAAAGTGCAACCTGGGTGAGCTCCACAACGTCGTGGCAGAGCAGCAAGACATGAACTACTGTAGTACCTTTCATAAGCAGTACCCACATGTTCAAATGAACGGCCACTGCAAGTTAATTTGCAATTGAGGCTGCACTGCGTTCAACGTCCAAAGTTTGTACCCTTGTTCCCGCGTTGTACATGCATGTGACTGCCAGGGTATTCATCGCGATTGTGCCGGCCATCAACAACTTGAAGCCAAGAGAAATTTTAAAGTGTGCCACACCGATCACATTTTGGAAGCTAATGCAGTGCAGAATTGGTGGGTCAGTCTGGAGGCTGGCATCCGTAAGCTTAAGTGCTGACAATGGGGTCAAGCAGGAACCTCTCTTTGAAGGGTACTACAGATGCCACGGCCACGATCGACATGCATACAATCCGGTAGAAGGCCAGCTGGGAATGGTGTCAGAACTACGTCACGCATATACATAGCCACATCAGCTTACACGTGCACTGCGTACAGTACTACCACTCTTATGCACGCTGTTAGCACTGTGGGAAAATGTGCGTCCTCATCGCCGCTCTTAAGGGCGCGGTTAACCCCCGATCGCGATGCTCTTAAACATGGCCCTAAATTCCATGCTGATCATGATGTGCGGCCCCTTGTACAGGCGTAAATCATGATTCTTACTGCAGTAAGAAGGTACTGAGACCCATGCCCACCTGAGACAGCACCACAGAATATGCTGGTCAACAGCACTTGACGTCGGACCGTGATCACTACACCGCGATATCCTGGGTCACTCCTAGTACGGCTGTTTTCCCCACCCGGGCCACACATGCTTGCCCGGCCATATCTATAAGCACAAACTGTCGCTATGTACATGCTCGGCTGAAGCACTGCAACACACCTGCACATGCAGTGCAAGACAACCTTGTCGGCCACCTAGGTCTTGGCCACTGATTGTCCGGAAGGCCTTGGAAAAAAACAAAAGAGAAAATTGGGTATCACGCCGGACCCAACCGGGCATCGCGATCGGCCACTGCCCCCTTACGGAGGGGGACTGACAGGAAGGAGGACTCAGTTTCAGAGGACACAAATGAGTCGATACGAGACGGGGGGCTAGGCTGGCGCCACACACGCACAGGGTCACACATCACCCAAGCCCACACATGTGACCACGGCGGTACTCGCATGCTACGCGTGTCAGGGGAGCCATCGTGCCTGCAGCCACCCACGATCCGCGAGACACAGTGAGCCACGCCAAGCACATACATAGCAGTCAATGTAGTGCACAAGTGTTGGGTTCGTCGGAGACGGGAACCCACAATTGCAAGCGCTGAGGAAGGGTCAAGCAGGAAGGGCACCGTGACTGCCGTCACCGCTGCGACATCCTCCGGCAACGCCTCGAGAACAGTATCGCGCATACCAGGGTCACCAGACACTGCGTACAGCAGGCCATTACGGAGGTACTGAAGGCCATGCACGCCCGCACGAGACAGTGCCACACCGCAGGAGAACAGAAAATGCTCAATGCGGCGCCACTGGTGTTCCACCGGATCATCCACGTCAAACAATACAGGCAAATCATAAACCACAGCTCGACACAGCTCACACACAGCGCCATTGCAATATCGTTGCGCATGCCATAGGAGCGGGAGTACTAGTAGTCCAGCGGCAGGTGTGACGAGTGTAGCGCCATGAGCACACATGTCACCAAGGAGAGAGCGGACACATACGGCGCATACATGCAGCTATAGGGCGCTGCAAGCACACGCCAACGGCCATCAGATTACGGCGCTGGGAAGGCTCCCGTGGCCGCTTGCGCAGACGGCGATGTGGGCCGGCTGCGGGCGGGGGGGAGCCTCCCACCCTGCGGCACCGCACAGTGTTCGCCCAAATGCCCAGCCGCACGGTGGCATTGCGGACAACTGGAGCAGCGTCAGCCTGTGGAGGGGGAGTGCCACTCCCCCCAGTCGCCTGCTGCAGTTCAGCGCACATCTGTGCCCGGGACAGCCACCCAGCCCAAAGGTGCGCCTGCGACCGGACCGCGGCTCTCATATAGTCCAGAGACCGACCCGCCGGCAATGGTGCCGCAAAGCAATCTGATAGGGGATCATGTTCCCGCAGGAGCGCTGCGCAAGCATCTGCTTTCCAAACACGGCAGAGATGCCTAGTATGCGCCACTGAGCAGCAGTAGTGGAAGTGCAAAGTGCTGCCTCACAAACACGTGCTGCCTCGTTCCGCGCATACACTCTTCGTGCTATCATCATGTCAATCTGTGCTCAGTCCTTGATCTGTGCTCAGTCCAATCTGAGCTCAGCCCTGGGCAAGGTGTGCCCAGAGTTCGCATCCATCCAAGGTGCTCCAACCTGGAGTTTCACCGCAGGCTTTACGCTCCCTTACACCATCTCTGCACTCAATTGTGCAGGACCTCAAGCGCCAGGTGCACTTGTGCAATGAGTCCGCTTTGAGCTGGCGAGTTTTCAAAGTATGAGGCCAGAGCTGAGGGCAGCTGGGAGTCACACAGTGATAGATCCAGTGTCGCGCTGACGACCGCTTGTGCGCCCGGCGAGTGCTGGCTGTGTGTTTGGTGTGCGCGTGGCCTGCGTGGTACTGCGTGGTGTGTGCGTGTCTGCTTTCGCGCTGGCGTTAGTTCGTTCTGGCGTTTGCTTGTGCGGCGCGTGGCCTTGGTGCTTGCGGTGGCCGGTCTGTCTGTTTGTTTGTTGCCTGGTCTGTTGCCTCGGCGCTGCTGAGTCCTAGATCTATCACTGTGTAACACAGTGATAGATCCAGGACCCAGTAGCGCCGAGGCAACAGACCAGTCAACATGCAAAAAGACAGACAGACCATCTCAAGCACCAAGGCCACTCCCTGCACGAGCAAATGCCAGAACGAACTAGCGCCGGCACTTGTGTGTGGCATACACGCATGGCCTACCGACGCTGACGGGCCATCGCACATAGGCTTGAGTCGTGCCCTCCCCCGCCTCATGTGACCGGTACCATGAGCATGTGACGTCATGCTTTGACATTTTTGTTTTAAGCATCATGCCAGCTGGAATCGTGCCATATGCATAGCCACTCCAACTGCGACCCAACGAATCCAGTCAAGCTGGGACATGCATGAAATGATGCATCCAACATAGAGCAGATGAGACTTTAGACTCGGCTGTGCCACGTGAATCAATCTGAGCTCGATCACTGCGATCGGAGGTCTGCGCGCAGACGATTAGGCAGACTGGTTCGCTCCTAAACTGCCGCTGCATGAGTCCAACGCGTTCCATTACGCCGACACTGTTCTCACCTTTGCCGCTGTTCCGGAGGCAAAGGAGGCGCCCAAAACTGTCGGCGGCGGGTGCACGTGCTTATCGATGAGAGGTCCTGCGTGTCACGTGCTCATGGGACTGCCACTTACGAACTGATGGGTGACAGCCAGCGATTCGCATGCTATGCAGGCATGCAGGTGTGGCCATATGGTGCAGCCGGGCCCGCCGTTCCCCGCGCTTTCAGCATATAGGGGCGCCGAAACAACGGGAAGACGCCTTTTGCGGTTGCAGGTCAGACTTGCGCTGTTACTACTAGTAACAACGCTGCTGGCGAACAAGACGGAGCATTCCGCTTCGTCTACGCTTGCTGCAGCCAGCGTCGAAGCCAAGTTCTGTTGAGCACACGACATCTCCGGAACGTGCGGCCGGTGCAGGCGCAACAAAGCACATTTCGACGTAGCCGGCGAAAGAATGAGTCTTCGGCGTGATATGTCTGCGAACGCAGACTCGGCGTTCTTCTTGAGTGGTCCTGCGGGACAAAATGCATATGCGGTCAACACTGACTACGAGGAGCTGCGGAACGCAGCCATGGCGGACATGCGCAAGAAGGGTGCGCTATGATCTTGGACTTGTTTTTCTGGTATTTTGTGTTGTGTACAACGCATTGCCAACGCCTCGCCATGGCGTGGGACAGGTTCGAATGCAAAGACTCGAAGTCCGTGTACACGCGCTTCCCATGCCAACCTTGCTGAAATCTCAAATGGAATGATTGATCACTATGATGGACATTAACCTGGCTGTCAGGCTGCCAGAGCTCCTGTAGCCCAGTGATGGGAGGTGAGTCGGACTCACTCGCTGATGTGCGAATGGTGGCGTAAACGACGTAATGTCCTGCCGCGTGCACTATTTTGCGCCCCACGCAACACACGCAACGAAATTATCTTATGTGTGGATTGTTTGTCGAAATGTAAGCGTACTGCGGCGAGAGCGGCATAGCGGCTCTGCGCATTCAACGCGGTCCGCGATGGGGCAGCCTAGCGACAGCGGCTGCAAGACCTGCAGCTGCGCATCTCCTTCGCGCGAGGTGATGATGTGAGCGCATTTCCGGGGATTGCCGGGGATTCCACTGCCATACTGATCTCCATGCTGTGCGCAAGAACGTGAGAGTTGTACGTGGCAAGTTTGTCTGATTCCGATCTGTGTGATGACGCGATCGCACGTGATGACAGACGGCTGCGGCTGGGATGAAATTGTCGCACCATTGTTTTATCTGGAGCAAGAGCCGTCGCCGACTTGTGCATGAGACCTGGCATGCGCTGCCGATGTGTTGGCCATTGAGATTTGTCTTACCTGGGCTGCAAAAGCTGGTTTTGTCACATCATATGACGCTCTCCGAGTCGTCGTGGCCATCTGCTTTGGCGCTGCAGTTGCTGGCGCTGCGAGTTGCTGAAGCGTGGCGCGTCTGCCCTGTCGCAGCGTCGACGTCCCAGCATAGTTGCAACTAGTTGCAAAGGCACGACGCGACGATTCGTTCCGTGTGGTACACAGTTGATCAGTTTATCCACATTGGTGCCCACACAGGCAGCATGGTGCCCACAGGCACGCCTAGGCATGGCGTGTATATGGGGTCACGTGCAGCACATGGCACGCCCTCACATGGCCATGTGTGCTCGAGCTGCACAGCATGCGCAGCAGGTGGGTAGCCAAGCTGCACATGGCTGGCCAAGCTCCACTAAAGCAGGTGTTTCACGGAGATGAACGCAAGAGCCCGGCAGCGAGGGCAACAGCAGGAATGCAGACGACCAAAACCCCGCAAGCAGGCAGCAACAAGCAGCAACAGTCCCAAGGGAAAAGCCACAATGAACCAACACAACTGACACAACCACACCACTGAAGCAGGTGTCATGTTCATGAGTATGTCGACCACACCCCTGCCTGCACCATTTTAGGAGCTGACGCTACCACACAGATCAAGCAGACTCGCTCTGCAATGTGAGCATGCCTACGACAGCCAACAAAAAAAAAACCAATCGGGCATCACGCCACACCCAGACGGGCATCGGCCACAGCACCCCTGCGGACAGGGGCGGAAGAACGGTCAACACATGCACATTCAAGCAAGGCGCACAATTCAGACGACCACACACGCAGCCGGGCCCAACGCGGGAGCCACACACGCGGCACAGCAACATCTGTACGGAATGGATGGGGATGGCCGGAAGTGCCTTTTATGCTAGTTGCCTGGCCGCTGCAAGTGCCTGTGTGCCCTGCTTCTGTTCACACAGGCTGACCACATCCTTGCTCACCAACTCTTAGGAGTGGGCTACATGACATTGTAGCCCTGCCCATGCATGCACAAATTTGTGCATGCACATTGGAGTTGACACAGAGATCATGTGCCCTCCGTGCTAGACTGGTGGGACGGGCGCTGCTGCCGGGCCTTCCTGTCCCCACAGACGGCCTGCCGGCGTTGACGGGCCATCGCGCATAGGCTTGCGTCGCCCCCCCCCCCCCCCCCCCCCCCGCCTCCCCGCGAGCACCCCTCTCCACCCATTTCGCCCTGCAGCCCCCCCCCCCCCCCGCACCCGATCCCTCCCTCTTTCCTCCCTCCCTCTTTTCTCCTCGCAGCGCACGTCCGCCGTTTCTCCTCTGCGCCCCTCCCCGGACACCGCTCGGGCTGGCGGAGGCTACAGCTCCTGGGACCGGTGCCTCGCGGCCTCGGACATGGCCGTAGCGCGCGCTGTCGCGCCCGTGCAGACTGCTAGTGTCGCGTCGACGACCGCTTGTGGGCCCGGCGAGGGCTGGCTGTGTGTTTGGTGTGCGCGTGGCCTGCGTGGTACTGCGTGGTGTGTGCGTGTCTGCTTTCGCGATGGCGTTTGTTTGTTCTGGCATTTGCTCGTGCGGCGCGTGGCCTTAGTGCTTGCGGCGGCCGGTCTGTCTGTTTGCTTGTTGCCTGGTCTGTTGCCTCGGCGCTGCTGAGTCCTGGATCTATCACTGTGTAACACAGAGATCATGCAAGGCTCACGCTCTTCTGCGCATTCAGCACCAACTCATAGCACAGAGCAGCGTGAAGTCCACCAGCCCCTGCACTGAGCACTCCCTGGCTGCTCAGCATGCCTGGGGATCAATTGTCTCTCAGATAATGCGTTCCCTTGGGGTCAGCTGTCTCTCATGATCTGATCAGATCATAACTATACCCAGTGACAGAACGCTGGGGCCACCATGCATGGTAATGCTCAACGTAGCAGCTCCGTATGTGTCTTGACTCTCTGCTCCTCTAGGCATGCTCGGAATAGCAGGGAACACCTGTGATACCCCTGCTGTGGAATGGCATGCTACAAACTCCGCGAAAAGCATGCACGTTCGAGTTGAGTCACAATCGTTCACAACATCACACAGGCGGTAGCTGACATGTGCCATGTTGATGCAGGCGCCGCGGCACGCCTCAAGAAGCGTTTCGGCAGCCAGGACGACCTGGCAGGCAAGAAGAGCTCCTCCGGCACCGCCGACTCTGCCCAGGACCTTGTCAAGAAGGTGATGGGCACTGGCGGCGGCGACAACGCGCAGCTTGCCCGGAAGATCCACGAGCGCTTTGACAAGTGCGCCCCCGCCGCAGCAACTGACATGAAGCCACTCTCCAACAGAGGCATTGGGAATGCTTGCGTGGCGAAGAGGCCTTGCGTAGCACTCGCTGATGCATGAGCCATGTGGGCTGTCTTGGACCATCAGAACCTTCGGTGTTCACCTGGTTGATGCTTGTGCGGGGGATTCAGCCAGCGCACACACACCTATCATGTGGTGTTGCCTGTCGTGCCTGCTGTGCTCTGCTGTGCTTCATTGGGGGCCACAGCGGGACCGGCCACGTACCAGTCAGCGTGTGATGACCGGGTTTAGTAGTGCGAGGAAACCTGCAGATGTGGCCCCAGGGGATCCCTATGTGCTCCTCAGCTCGCTTGCATGAACAGCAGTCAGGCGTATGCATGGTACAGGGCAGGGCTGCAGCAGCCGTCGGTGGAGGTCCGATTCGACAACCTGTGCGCGAGCGCGATGGGCCCGGAGGGTGCGGCTGATGGCTTGTACACTGTGGGAGTCGACCTGCAAGTCAAAGCCATGGTGCGCCTGCCGCCCTATCCCACCCGCTCCTGACAGCCCGACCGCAGGTAGATAGGCCCTAGATTCAACCTTTTCAGGTAGGCCCTAGATTCAGCCTTCACTTGGCAAGTCACCATTCACTGTGCCATGGTCGCTTGCGGAAGGCGTTGCACCTGTGTGCAACATGCCATGGTCGCGTGCGGAATTCTGATGAATCGGGGCGGCGGAAGCAGATGCCATCTGCTCTCATCGACTGCAAATTCTGGTCTGTCTGCACAGCAGCATGTCTTGTCCAGTGCAAACCATGACCTTCCTCGAGATCCCCGCCTTGATGAGGTCTGCCGCAGCATGAGGACGATGTCCAATCATTGATGCTGCACATGCATGCAGACGGCAGTGGCGACGGCAGCGCGCATCAAGCCCCCGATGGCCACGTACCGCATCCTCCAGAACATCTCCGGCGTGCTCAAGCCCGGCCGCATCACGCTGCTCCTCGGTCCCCCCGGCGGCGGCAAGAGCATGCTCATGCAGGCGCTCTGTGGCGCGGCGCCCGTCGGCACCACCGGCGACGTCACGTACAACGGCCACGCACTCTCTGAGTTCAATGTGACGCGGACCGCGCGCTACATTGCGCAGTTCGACCTCCACAACCCGCAGCTCACCGTACGCGAGACGCTGACCTTCTCCGCGATGGTCCAGGGCCCGGGCTACAACGCGGACATGCTGCGGCTTCTTCAGGACAAGGAGAAGGCACTGGGCATCGCGCCGGACCCGCACGTCGCGGAACTGATGGCCGGCCTGCACCAGGACGATGACCCGAGCTGCAACGTCGCGCTCACGCTGCAGCTGCTGTCCCTCGTCAACTGCGCCGACACGATTGTGGGCGACGCGATGACGCGCGGCATCAGCGGCGGAGAGCGCAAGCGCGTGACCACCGGCGAGTTCATCGTTGGCCCCAGCAAGGTGCGGCCTGCACCGCTTGACTTCTAGCATGAAGCAGGGGAATGCGAGGCTGACTATGCAGCCATTGCTTGTGCCAGTATGTCTTGTGTGCCCTGGCGCGAGGGGCTTGTGCTGTTTGTGCCGCATGCATCGTTTTGAGTTGTGCACATTGAGCCATGCATGTTCTGTGGGCTGACATAGGGGGGCATGCATGCAGGTTCTGTTCATGGATGAGATCTCAACAGGTGCGTCGTGCTTCTCTGAGCTGCGTTTGTGCGCTGGTCTGCCCAGAAACTCCCGTAAGGTTCACCAGATCACCCTGGTGCTCTCGCACACACATGTGCCTCTGCCCTCCTTCCTGCAGCTCTGTAGCCTGCTGGCTGTCATGCGCTGGCTGTGCGTGCAGGCCTGGACTCCGCGTCGACCTTCACCATTGTGC
Source organism: Ulva mutabilis (assembly GCA_900538255.1). Lineage (NCBI taxonomy): Eukaryota > Viridiplantae > Chlorophyta > Ulvophyceae > Ulvales > Ulvaceae > Ulva > Ulva mutabilis. The sequence continues at coordinate 255,234 of UNSF01000059.1, read as the reverse complement.
AGTCGCTCGCCAACTGGGCACACGCGACCGACGCGACCATCATGATCGGCCTGCTGCAGCCGGAGCCGCAGGTGTTTGAGCAGTTTGACGACGTGCTGCTGCTCGCGAACGGCCGCATCCCGTACCACGGCCCCCGCGAGAGCATCGAGCCCTACTTCTTTGGCCTCGGCTTCGAGGTCCCCGAGAAGAAGGCAGTCGCCGACTTCCTGCAGGCACGCCCCTGCCTCCACCTTGTGATGCTGGCGCGCCACGATGATGCACCTGTGGCAGCCACGTTGCTATGCCTGCCTCACAAGCAATTACCCGGTGCTGGCTTGCTGATCGCCTGCAATGATCCTCCTGCTGCGACATCCACACCGCGCCATTGCCTGAGCGATCGCCGCATGATCGTCCTGCTGCCCACTTAGTGCAACAGTGGAGCTGTGGTCGAGCACAGCGTTCCGCCAAAGGCCGTTGCTGCCTGACGTGGCCGTCTTTCAGAAAAATAATGTCCAGTGTCTCCAATCGTGCAAGGCCTCTGGAACAGTGCCACCCCTGCGCATCACTAGGGGCTCAAGGGCAGACTTGTTTTGCCAGCAGTGCGATACTGCCTCCGGTTCACCTCCGTCACTGAGCATGCTAATCGTGTGCTTTTCTGTTTGGGTGTGTGAAAATTGGGTAAGTGAAAGTGAGAGGCGCGTTCAGGAGCTGGTGTCGAAGAAGGACCAGCCGAGTCTGCGCGCAGACCGCAGCAAGTTTGAGCCCCAGGTGGACTTTGTGCCCGCCGCGGCCTTTGCGGCCGCCTTCCAGCGCTCTGCCGTGTTTGCTGACACCAAGGCCATCCTGGGGAAGCCCTTTGACAAGTCCCACAGCCACCCCGCCGCGCTCATGCGCTCTATGTACGGCATCCCAGGCTGGGACCACGTCAAGGCTCTGACGTGGCGGGAGAAGATCCTGTTGACGCGCAACAAGAGCGGCCAGCTGTACCGTTACATCCAGATGGCTGTGCTGGCAATCATGCTGGCCACGCTGTTTGTGCGTGGCGAGACCGTGGACAATGACTCTGTCCGGGTGCGTTGCGGCCTTGATGCTGTCTTGGCCTGGACTGCTGTGATGATTGCAGCTGTTGCGCGTGAACCATTGCGTTCAGCAATCCGTAATAATGCACCACCGCCAAGCGGCTCTCACAGGGTGGGAACGCCCATACAGCGTCCCTATGCAGGCATGCTTTGCCTTGACTGTGTTGTGTGAAGATGGTGTGTCCGTTTGATGTGGTCATGCTGCATCGAAGGACCGTCAGTTGCTTGGTCGCTTCAGATCGATTGTGCGTATCTCGCTGTGCATCCCTGATTGAAAGTTCTATTCATGGCTGACTGATGGCTTGCAGCTCAGGCTAGGGGCAGCATGGGGCACCACTTGATATTTTTGTGACATGCAGAGTGCTGCAAGTGGATTGTCCGTCCACCTTTTCTCCATGGCGTACATGCAGGCACGTCTCCCTTGGCTCTGTAACGCATGTGCATCCACGTGCAGATGCGACTTTCACTGATCAATCGGCTCAGATTGCCAATGTAACTGGTTGTACTACTGTGTCGTATCCATGGTCTCGCCGGTACCGGTCGGACCAGATTGCAGTGTCTCTGGACACAGCCTGATACAACGTACCTGAACCGTCAATCTCAGCTGGCCTTTCAGATACAGCCGGCTCACCACTCTGCGCCTCTGGGGTAGCTACCCCACAGGCGCAGAGTGGTGTGGCACAAACAGCATCTAGACATGGCTTCCCTGTGTATCCTGTGTCTCCTTTATCACCACAGCAGTGCACAACGCCGGACATCAATGCAGGCAGTGATCTGCACGATCCTCATGCACTGCTGTTTGGTCAATTATGCCTGTTCCTGCAGTTCCTGGGGCTGGCTGAGTGCGCAGAGACGATGATGCGCCTTCCAGTGTTCTACAAGCAGAAATTTGCCCTGTTTTTCCCGAGCTGGGCTTATGCGATCCCATTTGCCGTCATTCGCCTACCCATCACCTTTATCGAGGTCTCTGCTTGGAGCCTTGTGGTCTACTTCACTGTCGGCTTTGAGGCTGAAGTTGGGCGGTGTGTCCCCATATGTAGTCTCATCGATGCGTCTTCCTGATCTTGTCATTTGTGCACTCGCTGCTAGTTCGGCTTGCGGGGATGTGCGTCCTGTAATCTGTTTTTCGAATACCTGGGCTATGTTTCACAGCTGTGCTGTGCACGTTACCAGTTCTTGGCTGCATGTACAGAAATGCCAAAGATGATGCAGGTAGCATTCAGTGACCTTTGTGTGCTGCCTGCAGGTTCTTCACGTTCTGGGCCATCCTGTTCACCCTGCAGATCTACAGTGCCAGCTTCTTCCGGCTTCTTGGCACCACATTCCGCTCCATCGTCCTTGGCACGTCAACTGCAGGTATGTACAACAACTTCAAGGATTGCATGCTGTCAAGGGATTGCACATGCGTGTTCCGGCGTTTGCCTCTGTCCTGGCTCCAGCAGATGCCGTGCCGCTTCTGTCCTCTAGCTGTAGCATGATGAGTGCACCCAATCATCTGTTGCAACAACATCACTTCAAAAAGCGGAGTGCTGCGAATGCGTTTACAGTCCAGAAACGACCGTTTCAAGCTGCCTTCGGCCCACAGACCCACCACTTCAGCCCAACCGTAGCTTGAATTTGCCAATAACCGTAACCACTGGCATGCGCGACCACTGGATCCATGCCTGCCAACCACATGCCACTGGCTGCATAACGGGCAGCAGCTGTGTGAGTGCTGTTGTGGCATGCAGTGGTGGCGATGCTGCTCACGTTCCTCGGCTGCGGCTTTGTGCTGCTGCGGCCGGACATCCCAAACTACTGGATCTGGATGTTCTGGGTGTCTCCTCTGCAGTACGCCCTTACGGGCCTTGCCAACAATGAGCTTCTCGCCGACAGCTACGACCGCATCATCCCGGAGATCAGCCCCACCGAGCCGCTGGGCCGCCTGGTGTTGAACACTTATGGCGTCAACATTGGCAACGAGTGGCGGTGCGTGCCTGCCTGCACTCGCCTGTCTCTGACAGCTATGCACGGCCCAGTCGCTCGTACTGCTATCCAAGCGGACAATTGCTTGGCCACTGGCAGCAATTAGATACCTGTCCTGAGAAGCTGCAGCGGAGAGCTGCATGTCGCTTTGTTGTGCACGTGAACGCGTGTGCGGTCACCCAGTGCCACGTCAGGAGCACTTGGCATACCTTGCTGCAAAGCAGATGTGTACATGTGCAAGACACTCTCATGGCATGCAGCGCCACCCATTCCACTGTCTTTGAGCAGATGTGCAGCCGCTGGCGGCGCAGGAGGCAGGCGACCACGGGCGGTTGGTCAACGCTCATAGGGAGGTGCTCTGTGCAGGTGGATCACGCCGCTCGTGCTGATCGGCTTCTACATCACCCTCAATCTGCTCAACATGGCCGCACTGACGTACCTGCCACCGCCGCCAATGCCGCCGCCGGCGCCGCCGCCGGAGGAGGAAGAGTACATCCTCTCGGAGCTGGCAGAGGCAGGCGGAGACACTGCCAAGATCAACGAAGTCCGCATCGCCCTCTCCAAGGTGCGGCCTCGTGCTCTCCTCGACGTCCGCCCGTAGATCGCACCGGCTGAGAGGACGTGGCCAGTGCCGGTATATCTCCCCTAAGATACTTGCCCTAAGATGAGAGGACGCGGCCCGTGCATTGTACACTTCCAGGTCGCTGAAGCTGTCACGGCCAATACATCACATGCACAACCTGACTCCCAACTCCATATCTTTCCTGCTGCGCTATCATTTCTGCCTCCGCGCCCGGACTAGCACACAATCAGTTGTGGCAGCGCAGCGGACATGCACGACCAGAGTGGCTGCCGTGCTATGGGGCATGTGGCTGAGAGTGTGCCTGGCATGCAGAGGGGCGCGTCATCGCGGCACAGCAGCAAGCGTACGCTGGACTATGCCTTTGAGCCCGTCATCCTCGCCTTCAAGGAGCTGCACTACTACGTACCCAACCCTGCCGGCGCCGGTGAGCTGGAGCTGCTGCGCGGCGTGTCAGGCGTCTTCCGGCCTGGCGTGCTGACCGCGCTCATGGGCGCCAGCGGAGCCGGCAAGAGTACCCTCATGGACGTCATCGCCGGTGAGCGCTCGCGCCGCCATGCGCAGCCTGTCATTGCACGCTGTTGCACGTTGGCGTCGTGCACCGCCTCCTGCAGTCTTGCAAGAGTTGTCTGGCCGATGTATGCGTATGTGTAAGCAATGCTTGTGTACACGCGCTTCATGCTTCGCTCCCAACAGCGGCCGGCCATGCACATGGCGGTTGCTGCGGCCGCCTGCCCTTCATGGCGCCAGCAGTGCGTGCAGCGCCCGTGTTGGTATCCCACCACCCGGTCAGCATGAGGCCTCTCACCGATTGCTGCTGCATGCTGCTCTGGGCAGTTGACGATGTGCCCCGGTCTGTGCATGGGGCCTGATGGATGTGTGCTGTGCAGACCGGAAGACGGTGGGTCGGTCGGAGGGCCGCGTCACCGTGAACGGCTACGACAAGAAGCCGGCCACGTTTGCCCGCGTCATGGGCTACTGCGAGCAGTTTGACATTCACAGCCCGGGCCTCACCGTGGCAGAGTCCATCCACCTCTCCAGCAACCTCCGCCTCAGCGACAACATCACTGCCGAGCAGGTGCGCCACGCCACATCAGCATCCCGCCACGAATCCCGCATGCCGTCCCCAGCATGCACCCATAGCCCGACATGCTACCCTCCCACATTCATGAACTCTGTGACGCCCTCCAACGTCAACTGCACACGGCCGTCTCGTCATACCAGGTACATGCTTGCCTGCTGTGTAGACAGTGCAATACCATCGTGGGTGCAAGGTCGTGCTTGTCTCCACGATGCTCGAGATGAGGCATTCGTGATGTGCACAGACTGTTTTTGTTGGTGCTCACGCATGAGTTCCCACCTTGTCCAGGTGCCGCGGTATGTTGCAGCATCTGACAGCCTTGTCGGCATCTGATGGCAGTGCATGGGTGTGCAGAAGGCCAATCTGGTCGAGCAGACACTGTCAGTGGTGGAGCTCGACTCGATCTCGGGCCAGATTGTGGGCATGCCAGGGATGTACGGCCTCTCTGGGGAGCAGCGCAAGCGCCTCACCATCGCCGTGGAGCTCGCAGCCAACCCCTCCATCCTCTTCATGGGTGCGCCCATACCTCCCGGTGCATCTGTCGCCACCTCTCTCCTGCCTCCTGGGCGACCAGGCAAAATCGCCCTCACACCTGCGCAGCTGTGGCTTACGCACAAGTGGGACTGCACTTGCAGCACCGTGCACGCACCACGCCCGCCGTCACGCCCGCCTTGGCCGACTGCTCACTGTGCACACCATGGATAGCCTTGTAAGCAGCTCCGCCATCTGATGCTGCAGTTGCTGACTGTTCGACTGTATCTCAGACGACACACTGTCACGCTGTCTGCTCACGCTGTGAAGAACCCTGTGTGTGCAGATGAGCCGACCAGTGGTCTGGATGCGCGCTCTGCCGCGATCGTCATGCGCGTCGTCCGCGCCATCGTCGACACAAACCGCACCATTGTGTGCACCATCCACCAGCCGAGCACAGAGATCTTCCTCAACTTTGACGACCTGCTGCTGCTCAAGCGCGGAGGCTGGCCCATCTACTATGGGCCGCTTGGCCAGGATGCGGAAACCCTGGTGCACTACCTCAAGACGGCCGCGCCCTCCGTCAAGGACCTCTCGCGGGGCTACAACCCCGCCACGTGGATGCTGGAGGTGCGGGCCGTTGCGAACTGGAGATGGCTATGTGCTGTGCCATGTGTGCTGTGCGATGTGTTCTAACCGGCCCAAATGTTCTCAGCGCCTGGCGACAGTTGCTGAGGACAGAGCTGCAGTCGGCTGATGATTTTGGGTGATGAAAACGAGCGTTGCCGCTTTGCGTTGCCTGAGTGCAGCGGCTATTGGAAATAGTTGCGGCCATGCGCGCGTCTGCTGCGTCTGGCGACGCGCATGCTATTCTGGTCGCACAAACATTGCTCCTATATGTAAGGACATCACCGAAGCGCCATTGGCTATGCCACTGTAGCAATGAGGATATGATGCACTGGCCTATCAGGCACATCCACTGGCAGACAGTGTGATATTTTTTCAGCCACAAGATTGTCTTGCAAACGGAGTGGGGTGCAGGTGAGCACACAGGCGGAGGAGGAGCGCCTGGGCATCGACTTTGGCGACCTGTGGAAGCACAATCAGGAGGCAGAAGTGCTGACCAAGGTGGACCAGGCGCAGAAGACTCCCGAGGGCTCCAAGGAGCTCTCCTTCCCCTCCGAGTACTCCCAGCCGTGCGCCGCTACAGCCTCTGGTGCTCATGATACAGCCAGAACAGAACCGTGCACCTTTGGCTCCGTGCTCTGATGCCACTGTTGCCTTCCCGTTTGCCTGCGGCTTCAGTGCATTACTGGGGGCTGCTCTAGGGGCAACATCATGAACCAACACATGCATCAGTTCTGCCTTGGCCTGCCCCGTTCTCTCTCCCACCAAGAATCTCACATGTCTGTCCCCGCAATTTTCAGCTCTCATTGTTGCTTGCTGGCCCTGCGCTGCATGGCAATCCTCCCAGCGTCTGGACATGAACCACAGCAAGCCATCCATGCGCATGCTCGGCACTCTGGACAGCATTTGAGCATCCGGTGATGATGCATAACTCCTCAAGTGTCCGCTGGTCACCTGTTGCAACAGCCTGCTGTCCTGTGGTACAGGCGATACACACAGTTCAGGGTGCTGCTGACCCGATACTTCAAGAGCTACTGGCGCTCCCCGCCCTACAACACCACACGCCTCATCCTCGCTGTCGTCTCTGGCCTCATCTTCGGCAGCTTCTTCTGGGACAAGGGCAACACGTACACCACGCCCCAGGACATCAACAACGTCCTCGGTGCCCTGTTCCTCACCACCATGTTCTCTGGCTTCATAAACTTCCAGGTGAGCCATCTCCTGCAGGCGACCGCATGTTGCTACATCATGCCAGCCATGTGTCTGGCTGTGGTTCTCCTGAGCCACGCCGGAGCCGTGCTGCAGATGTGGGGCAGCAGCAATTGCCTGCACTTGACAGCAAGTGCAGGCAGGACAGCGACAGGAGTGTTGCACAGGCACATACAACAATACACTTGTCGAGTCCATACGGGTCGATGAAATGGTGCAGAATTGCATTGATCTATGATCAGCGCACGGACATGGCACACTTGAGCACACACGGATACAAACTGTCACACCGCTGGCAGCTGGCATTGTGCTCCTGACTTGTGCTGGGCACTGCTTCGACACGCTGCGGTCCCTGTGTCGGGGTCAGGTCAAATTACATGGTTACGATTGCACACATGATAGGCTGTGCCCAGAAAGCGGACTGCGGTGCAGATGATCATCCCGACTTTCGTAATGGAGCGGCCGGTGATGTGGCGTGAGCGGGCTAGCAAGCTCTACTCTGTGCTGCCCTGGGTGGAGTCCATGCAGGACGTGGAGATCCCCTGGATCATGCTGCAGACGCTGCTCAACTCTATCATCACCTACTTCATGATCCAGTTCGAGTTTGATGCTGGCAAGTTCTTGTTCTTCTGGCTCGTGCAATTCCTCTCGTGTGCAACGCTGGGCTACCTGGGGATGCTGGTCGTCTGCATCACTCCTGACCTCACAATGGCCGTCACCATCGGCAGCAGCATCCTTGGCGCCTGGTTCATGATGTCTGGTGCGATTCTTGGCTGCCTGAGATGGTTGCAAAGACGACCACATTCTCCGCCTGGGTCGGGCATGACCTCGAGCTCATGCTTGGTCACACGCTGCATCCCCCATCACTTCTGCCGGCTGCAGTGCCTCATTGCAGTGCACCTTTACAATTTGACAACATCAGCATGTTGTCTTCGCAGCTGCTGGTAAGACTGTGTGATTGTTGACAGCACAGCAGCTGCTGAAGCTTGCATCCCTGTGAAGACCGCAGCACAAATTACCGAAGGCTCTGACACTCAATCGAGTGAAGCCTCCAGACTGAGCTGTCATGGCTGGGGACTTGGCACAATGCGCCATCGTCTGCATGTGTAACGGGGGCCACATGTCCTCGAAGTGAGCTTGAAGTGCCGTCGTGCGTGCAGGATTCATGCTGCCAAGGCCATACACTCCGGACTGGTGGCTCTGGTTCACTTACCTGACGCCTCCGGGCTGGTCCATCCTTGCCATCACTGTCGATCAGGCTGGGGATGTGGTATGCCCCGATGTTGTTTGAATTTTTGGCCTTGGTTGTTGCAGTTGTGCAATACACTGCACAATAACCAGTGCAGGAGGACTTGCAGTCCATGTCTGCAATGATGTATGGGCCAGTGCTGATGGTGCCACGTGCAGATCAAACATTGCCTCGTACAATTACAGCATGGCCTGCTCGCACAGAGTCACGTTGGTCTCACTGCCCTCATGAAGGATAATGGATTATCCATCTTTCCCTGGATCCAGATTAGGTGTTGCAGAGTTGGCCCACAGCGTGTACCTTGTGCAGGAGACCATCGTTGAGAACGATTTTGCCAGCGCCACCCCACGCACCGTCAAGCAGTACATCGATGACGAGTATGACTACACAGACAACATGAAATGGCCTGCAGTCGCCATCCTCTTCGGCTTTGTCCTCTTCATGCGGATGTCCGTTGTGATCACCACCAAGTACCTGAACTTCCAGAAACGCTAAGCTATGGGTCCCCCGCTCTAGCTTTGTGCACTTTTGCACAGCCTGCGTACAGATCCCAACAATGTGCTTTACTGTCTATTCGAGATCGTTGTGAGCGCGCCTAGCTCGGATCCATGTTTGTGGCTCCACCATCACAGCCTGCTCCATGCCGACAAGCTTCTTCCCATATTTTGTACCGTTGTGCATGATGCACAGGCTATCGCTGCAGTTGTACACGGCATTGGCGCTTAGGGTTACATGTTTGTGGCTGGGAGGTGGGTGGCCCGATGTGTTGGCAACATTTGATCACCCTATGGTCATGCCAACCTACGGCCACTCATAGCTCCTGCTGATTGATGTTGGACTGACGCTGTCTGGGTGCTATTAATGCTTTGGCGTTTGATGTGGAAAAGCTGTTTGCGAAATGAAAGGTCCATACGCAAAGTGATCCACAGTCCAAGCCTGGCGGGTCGACGCGTGACGCTTGCGCTGTCGGCATTGTGGACCGTGATGCAGCAGACAGGTCAGCTGTAGCATGTGGAAAACACTGAATTGCACATGGACGTGCCGCACGCACTGTGTGGGCCATCTGAAGTGAGTCGCTGGTGTAGGCTGCTGTGGGGCATCCATGATTGTAATTGAAGTGATTCGCGTCATGCGTGATTGTGACTCAAGTGCTTCCCATCATGCAACATCCAGGGCAAACCGCATCTGGGCACCAGTGTGCTGGAAAGCAGACACGTAATCGTAGCGTGCCGGCCTGAGGTCAGTCCGACTCGTAGCAGAAAGGCAAACATTCTCGTCAGCCTCACAAGGCTGCATTAGTACCGTGGAGGATGGTCCCGCCACCGAAATCCTGCTATGTGTACAAGCCATACAATAAGCACGGACTGCAGCGGCTTGCTTGTGACATGCTGACAAGTCTTGCCGTGCCGGCCAGAATACCCCACCTACTTTTTTTGGCACGTTTACGCAGCACGCGGCCCCAAGATGGTGTCAGTGTGGCCGCTGCTGCTTGGTCGGCGACAGACTCCTGTCCCAAGAACGGAACCCCCCCCCCCCCCCCCCATAGTGCGACCAGGAGTCCGGCAAGTGCGCCTCAATCAGAGTGCAGCGCAAGTCGCGCAGCGGCGGCCCCGGCATCAAACTGTGGCCAACTGTATGCCTAAAACTGTATCCTGCAATCCGCACCGTGCTGGGTGTAGTGCACATGACGGTCACCGTGGGGCGCCACTGCAGGCATGCCATGTGGCAACACATTCAAAAGCATCAGTGACACACACACAGTCAGCCGCCAGATGTGTTACTGCAACAGCTTCCCAGAGGATGCCAGTCACCGTTTGATAGACTCCAGCTCCAGCTGCATCACATCTGCCTACGACTGACATACCGCCAGCCACTCCGCAGTGCTGAAGAACCAGTGACCGACCGCCACATTCATGCGCCAAACCCCGGATCAGCCGCGTTGTGACAACCTGTGAGTGAGTTATTGCTGCAAACGTCACGCTTTTCAAGGGCAGCTTGCTCAGCTAATTTCTTGTCGCGGCCACACATGTTGATGTTGTGCTGTGGCCACAAGTCCCGGCCACGCATGGCTTTTTTAATTACTAGGTCGCAGCCATGTGCACAGAACAAGCTGATGTGAGTCACGTCTAGGGGCTCGTTCACCGTTCACCACACGTGTCTACAGATTCCATCAGCCCCCCATGGTGCGAGAGTCCATGCTAACGCTGCCTGGCCAGCAAGCTGAGCGAGCGTAGGAACTGGCGGAGCCGCTGCTATGACCGCGGGAGGCTGCCACACCATCGCCGCGCGCAGCCGTGTGATCCAGACCCCGCCAGCCAATGCACGCATATTTACCAGGCTCGTGGCCTCTGTGGCGCCAGCCAGCATGCGTAGGAAGGGCAATCCGCCATGACCTTCCCATGGTCCAGACAGCTGTCCCTCAGGTTGTGTGTCGATGCCTGGCAAAACGCCTGAGTTCCTTGCTCTGGGCAGCCTACGTTGCATGGTGTCACCAATCAGGGCACAAACATCGTGATGTGCAGCGTAGAATCGTCTCGAAGGTATGCTCCACAAGGTGGCAGAGCAAGTGGGCAGGCATACATGGCAAGTTTTGAACGCCTGGCCAAAGCCGTACACGAGCTGGAAGGCAGGAGCGTCAGTCTCCTGGGTGTATTTTCACAATCCACTCACTAATGCTGCTCACAGCACAACTCACTACACTCTCAGAACTGCTGAACTAGCACATCCAGGCGTGGGAGGAAGTGCTTGCCGGTCACACGGGCGTCAGCGACTGCGCATACATGTTGGCGTTGCCATTCTGCAATGCACAAGACAAGTTCTTGTATGTGTTCATGACAAAGTTCCGCTTGGAGACACAACCCGACATGGCCGCAATCTTGCCAATGAAAAAAAAGAAGAAAAGATCGAGTATCATGCCAAACCCAAACGGATATCAACATGGCCGCAATCTTACTAACCTCTTTCACGTGCGCAACCACCGTAGGGCCCATGCGCCCATATGCCTCCATGGCAAACGCATCGGATTCGTATGATGTACAGTGGAATACGTTACAGAGGTATGGTGAGCAGTGCACCGGCTGGCACTGCAGCAGTGGGGGGTGATCGAGCTAGAGGTGTGATGATGAATGAAGGACCTCTGGGGTGATCTCAAACCATACTGTGTTACATCTGGTTCTCGGAAGAAAGCTCAGGTCGTCTGTGCACGTGCTGTAAATGAGGCTGCTCTCATCCCCCACGTTCGGCGCGCGGCGGCTAATTTGTGTCTTCGAGGGAGCCCGCCGCCAGGTCGCGCAGGTCCACACCTGAGCCACGATCGGTTCCTTCCAAGACGATCGGGACTATGTGCTATAGCTGCTCTTTGCATTGTTTTGATGGCACAATGTACACAAGGCTCCATCACTAATTGTGAAAGCGCGATCTCAAAGGCTGTCCCCTCCGATTCGCGTTGGCTTGGCACAGTGGCAGTAGCGCTGGCAGTAGCGCTGCCATAGCCATCCTGAAAACAAGTGCCTGAGCACATTTGTTGCGAGTGCTACATCGCCTTACCTTGGCTGGACATGGGGAGATCACGTCGACGTATGAAGAAAGACGCGCCGAAGGTGCGATCCTCACTGAGCGCTGCGCGCAAAAATGGCTGGCCAGGCGCGATCACGGCATTTGGCCGCAGCCATTGTTTACTCGCAAATGACGGATGCAGGTGCGAGTGGGTGTCGTGAAACGCAGTAAGAAGTTAAAAGCACCTGTGCCCAAGGATATTGCAGCGGGCTGTCCGGCTCTTGCAGCGAAACTGCAGAAGGACTGCACTTGGGAGACTTGCACCACGCCTACCACGAACTACCAGCAGAATGGTCTGATAAATGAAGTGAACAGAATAAAAGCACCAGAGACAGATGCTGCATCACCTGAAAGTGGTATGTGACAATGTGAATGTCAGGTCCACTGGTAGCTGCTTGATCCTGCACTCATGCCGCTCGGCGCACAAGTGAAACACGCTAACATGTGTTCATGTGACCATTTGCGACAACTGTACTGCCCGATTCTGCCAGTGTATCTTTGCCTTGCGTAACAGCATGTGATGCATGCTTTGCTTGGGTGACACCGACTAGTCGCGACTTGGGTGAATGGTGTGGCTCAAATGCACCTGACAAATATTTATCACCTGCAGACGATGACGCAGCCGCAACAAGTGACCAAGACTTACAGCGCGTGTTATCGATGCAGCATCCGTCTGGGCCTCGTGCACCAGACCCACTCACAGCAAATCAAAGACGTGTGGTTGCAGCGCTTGTGGCTGCACATGGTGACAATCTACAAGCGATGGCAAGAGATAGGAAGTTAAATAAAATGCTCCTGCCAGCCAGCAAGCTGAAACGCATGATTGCATCTGCCCAGATCTATAAAGCGGGAGACCGCGTCCGGTTTCAACAACCGAAGCGGGGTCTGACATAATGCACACTTTCGAATCGCGGCCGAGGGAAAGTGCCGGACAATATTTCTAAAATCAATGGCCCTGCATAAAGGTGGCCATGCAATGCACATTGCAGACACGAAATGGTTCCTGTTTGTGCCTGGTAGCGCATGCTTTCGTCATCAGCCATGCACAATCGCAGAGGCATTCTGATGGTCCAATATTGGCTGGAGGATGTGAGAGCGCGGTGCGCAGTGAGAACAGGTGAGCAACGTGCATAGAGTCATAGGCAGACAGTTACACCTGGATCATCATCACATCCAGAATTCATGCACACAGTTGTGGCCTGATGACAATTGTATTTGCTTGACAAATCATGCTTTTATGTTCGAATGAAGCGGACCCAAATTTGTGTGGGGAGGACTGCACGTGCTCTGCTGTTGGTTTCGCATGCCAGCCACACGTGATGTGCTCCTGCAGCCTATAATGCACCGTTACGGAGAATCAGGCAATTACAAGCCTACCTACGGTATATGACCTGATTGAGCAGGATTGTGCTACGACTCGTCGTCGTCCAGATAGTAGAAAGTCCCTGCCAGCTTTTGCTCGCGATCCTTGACCGACTCGAGCTTGTTGATCCGTGGCCGATAGTTTGTCGGGTCCCTCCGGAACGTAATTCCCAGGTTTTCCAGGAACATGTTCATCCCTGACAGAAGCGATTGAGGCGCATTGGCCGTCGCCTTCTTTGACGGTTGGCCCTGCACATGCAGACAGAGTCTGTGCCCATGAAGGAGCATGTTGGGACAGATCGCAGTCCACAAACCGCGCACTGCTGAACATCCTGCCGCTTGGCTGGTTGGTGGCCATATGTCTTTTGAGGATATCATATACGACCCTACTGCGCCTGTGCTTGTACTGGCTGCGAATGGACTGTTGCCCTCGACTACAAAAACCTCTGAACACAACTGAGAAACCAGGGACACAATCGGCGCAATTCGTCACATATTTGTCCGAGCCACGATGTCGGACAACACATGACCTGGTCAAGACTGGACTGCAGCACAAAATCATGCATGCTGCAGCTGAAGCGGTGACATGTGCACATTGTGTGATATACATGTACAAATGGCACTTGTCAAGGCCTGCAAGGAGGCGCACCGTGTAAACAAGCACACGGTCCGCGAGGTATGCGGACATGATAAAGTCGTGCTCCACGATGAACGCCGTCTTCTTGATGTGCATGATGTACCGCTTGATCACCTTGGACGCGATAATGCGCTGCTCCGAGTCGAGGTATGCACTTGGCTCATCGATCAGGTACAGATCCGCAGGCTTGCCCAGGCACAGCACCAGCGCTACTCGCTGCAGCTCACCACCCGACAGGTTCTGCACCTCCTGGTCCATGAGCTCCTCAATCCGCAGCGGCTTGAGCACGTCCGTGTTGAACTGCGGGTGCAGCACCGAGCTCCGAATCTTGCTGTGGAGCAGGTTGCGCACGGTCGACTCAAACCTGGGCGAGATCTTCTGGGGCTTGTACGACACGTTGAAGCTCGGCAGCTCCCGCTCTTCGCCGTCGAGGAACTCGTCTGGAGGCGCGATGCCGGCGAGCATGCGGATGAACGTCGTTTTGCCGGTGCCGTTCTCGCCGAGCATGACAAGGATCTCGGAGTCGTTGAAGTCGCCGGGCTCGATCGTGAGCTCGAAGTTCCCGGCGCGCTTGATCATGCCGGGATACTGGTACGTCTTGTCATTCTTGCGGCGCTGCTCGTCGGCCTGGTCGGAGACTTTGAAGGTGAGCTCCTCGTCGCGGAAGCGCATGTTCTCGGTGGGAACAAAGCCGGCGAGAAAGATGTTGATGCCCTCACGCACGCTGAACGGCATCGTCACGACGCCGTACGCGCCGGGCTTGCCGTACAGGCAACAGATGAAGTCTGAAAGGTAGTCCAGCACAGACAGATCGTGCTCGACGCATACAACGAACGTCTTCTCGTCCAGAATTTCCCGAATGACCTGCACGTGGCATGCATGCTGTCAGATCATGCCACCGGATTGGGGTCCTGGCATACCCTGAAATCTGAACAGGCTGCGGCTTAACAATCAAAGCAGCGTTGTGCATGGACAGCGCTCCTGATGCTTCCTTGATGCAAAAGTGGATGTAAATACGCGTACCTGAGCAGCTTTCAAACGTTGCCGCACGTCCAGATACGATGATGGCTCATCAACCATGTACACATCGGCTTTCCCGGCTGCACACATAGCAATGGCGAAGCGCTGCAGCTCTCCCCCCGACAAATTTTCGACATTCCGGTCCATGACCTGTTTCAAGTCGAGCTTCTCTGCAAGTTCATCCACACGGCCACGTTCATCGCGTTTAGCCAGAATCTGCACATCACACCGTCTTCCCGCCCGTTTGCAGATGAGAGGGTGCTAAGGCAGCATTTGGTCGGATTTCGCAGTGCACGATTATCCAAGCATGCCCGCCTTGCGGCACATGGATTGCTAGAAACGGTGATGGTGCCAGAGCAAGGACATCTCCAGTGCGGGGGCCAGACACAGCTGCACCTCAACTGATGACTGTGACTGTGTTTGTCTCACAAATCAAGCATGACTGGCCTCCTTGCATCACAATGGATACGCACCCCATCCACTGGCCCCCGGATCGCCCGGGGAATGTGATCTACATACTGGGGCTTGAGCACGGCCTTCAGATCCTCTTCTACAATTCTCGTAAAGTAATTTTGCAACTCGGAGCCGCGAAAATATGCCAATATTGTCTCCCAATCAGGCAACTGCTCAAACTTCCCAAGATTCGGCTTGAGTTTGCCTGACAATATTTTTAATGCAGTTGACTTCCCTATACCGTTGGTCCCTACCAGACCCAGCACCTGCAAATGACATCAGGAATTGAATATGTTGCATTTTTTGACAGGCACTCGTCTCAGCGCAGCGCGAGCAGTTGATCGGCGCATGCTGACAATACCACTTGCGCGCCAAGCAGTATGAGCGTCACATCGTGCACGTCACAGACGGGCACCGTTTCGAGTGATCGTGCTAGTACCTATGCTTAACGCATCAATAGGCGAAAAATGATCTTGCCATGCGAGCCACGCGGCGGCGCGTGAAGCATACCTGCCCGGCCCGGGGCGTCGGAAGACGATGTAGCTTGAAAGAATTCGGGCCATACCGGTGCGTAGTTTCACCTTCAAGGTTACTGGGCAGATTTATGATTTGGATTGCATCGAAAGGGCACTTCTTGACGCAGATACCGCAACCAATGCAGAGCTCTTCTGAGATCCATGCTAGTTTCGACGAAGGCGTCACTTCCACACAGAGCTTCCCGACCTTGACAACGGGACAATATCTCTTGCATTCTTGTTTGCACTTCTTGGGCTTGCACCGTTCACTGCTGACCACTGCAATGCGTGTGGGTGTCTCATCCTTGTCTTTCTTCGTGTGCTTCTTCTTCGGCGCCATAGCGCCAACTTCCACTTCCAAACAAAACCACTGTGGCCAAATCTGAGTTTACGTATTCGTCGCGACGCAGAAGCCGCGAACTCAAAGCGGCTTGTGCAGCGGGAGCGTGTACGCTTGCCCAACGGTGCAAGATGCAGCCCGATCGTAGCTGATCAAAAGGAAGAGACAAATGCGGCGCAACACAATATGCAAATTCGATCCGGCATAGTTTGCCGAGGAGCGTGAAAAGTTGAGGATGCGACCACAATTTGCGTGTGTCTTTGGTGGAGCACGGCTGCTGTGCACGTTCTCCCATTGGCCCCGTGGCACGACAAGAACGAGACAGCCGGCGCAGAATATCTGATCACAAACTCTGTCAGAAACATGCTGGTGCCACTGGTTTATGCTTCCTTGATGGGACTGTGCACTCTGCCTCCCAACCATGTGTGGTGATCCCATACAGTGGCTACGGAATGTCGCTGGCCCACTGCCACAGCAGACTGGTCCGGGCCACTTCCATAGCTAGAACGGACGCAAGCATAAAATCGTGCTGAGCTTGACCGGACGCCATCTAGCCGTACCACCATGACGTGCTGCAATGCTGGATACTGCTCAACAACACACTGACCTCGGCATTTCGAATCCAGACCTGATTCGATCTTGCACAACCATCCCGCGGAGATGCCAAAATAGCTTGTACTATCAAGGGCGGACATAAGCACGGTGATACTCTGTGATTCATCGGGTACTGTGCAGCGCAACGGTACTGTGTTGTACAAAGTTCGTACACTTATACACACGCATTTACAGCGCGACAATGCTCACTATCCGTGCTTCTGCCTTCACTCATACTCGTCTTCATCTTCTTCGCTATCGCTTTCTGCCTCATCGGCTATTAATGCACTCACACCAGTCTTGCGCTTTCTCTTCTTCTTTTGCTTCTTGAATTGCGCACGCTTGGCCTTTGCCGCTAGCCGTTCCTCCTCCTCCCGCTCTGCCTCAGCATCCTCTAGTCTACCTATGCGTTTACTGCGGGCTTCCTCACGTCGGATGTCAGCTGCTGATGCCTCCATCATACGATCATTCCCAAATTCATCATCATGGCGCTCCCGATACAATCCCCGGGTCACCTGCGGAGAGGCGTCACAATCATGCAATGGATTGATGTAGATACGGCAAGCAACAGTTGGAACACCCCCAACAAGCTCCAGCGCACCATACGCAACTGGGGCACTGCTTGGCAATCAATGACAGCCTGACAGCATTCAAGATGGTATGATTTGTGTACACGCGCACCTGTGACAACTCCTTTCGCCAGTCTTCCTCTTCCACATCGTCCACAACGAAGTCTTCCTCGTACTCGTCATCCAGGCGTGACTGGGGCATTCGCCCACCACTGTACCGGCCACCAAACCCACCCGGTGGCATTCCCCGTGAAGCTGAGCTGCCATAGAACTTAGCATTCCCAGACCCCATCCGTGGCGCTGACGGTGCCATCCTGCCCTGCGCAATCCCAGCTGCACAAGTGGCAGAAGGCTGTGGCGTCTTGACCGGCCGTGCTGGGCTTCCTGTCGCTCCAGATCCAGAGTGAGTGGCACCATTCGCACCCTTGGTGGCACGCGGGAACATGGCCATCACCTCTTCCCGTGTCAAAAGGCGGCCCGAGAGGCCTTTCTTCTTTGCGCATGTACTGCACATGTGATTGGCACCATCGGCCAGTCGCTTGTCGGCGTAGTACTCTGTGAGGGGCTTCTCCTCCCGGCAACTCCTGCACTGCTTCGACGGGAAAGAAGGTTGGCTAGGCTGAGGAGCAGCCGCTTTGGATGGGCCTGCGGGTAGCTGCTGGACAGGCTTTGGCACGCCGAGCTTCCGTGGCTTAGGCACACTCGTGTGAATCATGACCTTTTGGCCCGATGCCATGCGCCTTTCCACCGGCTTCGGAGGACCTCCCTGAGCCATGCGCTTCATACCCATTCCTGCAGGGCACAGGTGTTACTGATCAGCAGGAGATCACTCTGGATGACAACTCTTGCGGTGGGATGAATGCACTGCCGGATCCACAAAGATGCCAGCGCCACAGACTAACAAAGCATTCTTTACGACCATCTCACTCATTATCGCTGGATTAAGCAGAATTCCGGTCTATGAGCATGCAAACAATTGGCCTTTGAAGTGCAATACATACGGTTGTAGTTGCCCAGGCGCACCACCAGGGGACTGCGCATGCTTAGCAGTTATTGGGGCAGCCGCAGATGGAGATCGTGCGTCAAGCTTTGTCTTCTTCGCTAAAGGGGCACCACCAGCACCAGTCTCCGACTTGGTTTTCTTTACTGCTGCTGCACCATGCACTTCAGGCATAAACTTGTCACCAACATCAGCATGCATCTCAGCCATGACTCGAGCTTGCATCCTCCTCCGCTTTTCATCGAGTTGACGTTGACGTTGTGCTTTTTGCTCAGCAGGGGTCAATTTCGGTTTGCTCTTGGGTCTTAAAGCAGATGACACTGCACCTGAAAAGTGCTGCAGTTGACACACACTCCAGGCCCACGAACCATACAGAGATCGTAATTCAACCTGATTGCGAGACAACAGTAGAGCCTCGATCTATCTGGCGAGCTCCGAACCTGATGATCCCCGCGACTGCTTTCGTTGCTTCAGCAAGTCCAGGCGGTTTGCATTCTGCGGTACCACTTTGTTCAGATTCTGAGACTGCAGCCTCGTGGACACAACACCACCGAAGAAAGAAGGCCTGCAAAATAGATGAATATAATTGCGTGTAGACGGCTCCGTGCGCGACGGCCAATAGACGGATTCACAGTGACCGTGCGCCTGGCTCCCCCGGTAAAGAAAAAGGCACAAAAGTTACCGAGATGTTAGCAACGCTGTCAAAGCCATCCTGTTTTCCAGTCCATAGCCAGATGAACTCTTTCACATACGCATGACGTACAGGTTCCTTCTATGGTTGCGTTGCTCACGAAGCTGAGACACGCGCTACGCACCGAACATTGGCGCTGTACGCCTTGGCCAACTCATCCATCTCCTCAAACGATTAATTCAAAGAAGATATGCATCAGCGGCTGAAGAAGGATTTCACAAATGTTGGCTGACGAGATGGGACTCCCCCCCTGAAGCACCATGAACTCGCGAAAGTTTCTGCTCAATCCAGGCTTGTGTCGATTTGTGCACCCCAGCAAGTGTTTGCAGTGGGAAGGCTCAGTATGTGCGCATGGCGGGTTCTCTTGCGCAGCATGCTCGCTATGCATGCATGCGTGAGTATGGTATGCCAGCGCGCGAGCTGCAGGGCCCTGTAACATGCTTCAACATGGGCGCTCAAACAGGCACACACGTACCGTTGATGGTCGGACTAGAATACGCATGCAACAGTTAGAGAAATATAAGAAGTGTCTTTCTATCCATATTACACCCACCAGACAATCATTCTGGCCTCGAGTCAGAGTCATGCATGACACATCTCAGGGTGTCCGATGTTGCTAAGAGCGCTGAAGCGCTTTAGTGATGATTAACCATGCTGGAATATCGCAAACTCCATGAGTGATGCAAATCTATGCTGTGCTCTACTTACGATCTGCATACGTGGACATACGACGAAGCGGGATGCTTGCATGCGGGGGGGTGTGAGAGGTGAAAATTAGCCAAAAGGCTGTGTAATGGAAGCTAGCCCTGTATAATCAACGGGGTCACAGTCAGACACCCCTCTTCAGAGGAGCAGCTGACCCTATGATGAATCAAATTGCGGTCGACCTGTCTAGAACAGCCCGACCTTCTTCTTCTTGTCCTGCCTCTTCCACAAGGGCATTGCTGCAAATGCGGCTTTGTCCATGGAAAATACCTCCTGGAATTGCTCATCGGACAGGTAGCGCTCCTTGATCGTTGGATCTATGCCGTCTGATCCTTTCATGTTCTTTAGCTTTTCCAGTTCTATAACATCCTGCATACAAGCAGCGTCTTCTCCGGCGCACCCGCTGCCAACGGACATCATCTCAAAGTGTGGTGTGTTGCAATCAGCACAGTCGTGTCTTGACATGCCAAGGCAAAGCCTGAACAAACCACAAGGGCGGACAGGTAATCCATAGATCTGCCAAGCACAGCCCCAGCTCCCTGCACTTTTACTGCGGCACCAGAAGACAACGTACTGCTGTGGATTCGCTGCTTACCTCCCCCGGCTGGAACTTGATGTCAGTACCCTTAGAACCGGATGGATCCTGGTCGCTGGGCTTAAAGTCAGCCGCACCCCGCACAGTCTGTGCCGTTAGGACACCATGCTTCATACTACCCGCTGGCACAGGACCACCGCTAGTGCTTGATCGAGCAGACCCCAAGTCGCCATTGGTTTTTGGTGGCGCTTGGGATGGCGGTTCGCTAGATGGCGCCGGAGGCGGTGCAGCCTCAGCCTCAACCTTTGCCGGAGCCTTCTCTGGTGAATCTGCAGCCTTCTCTGGCTTAGATTCTGCTGCTTCGGACCTGCACCCCATGATCAACTGTTCGGGTACCCACTTCATCCTGCGTTGCTGGAGCTGCAAATTCATGTGCCACAACCTGATCCTGCCAGGCATGATGACATTGGCCAGCGGGCGGGTCAGGAGGCGAGGCCTGTTGCGGATACAAGCACATGTGAAGGCTGCGCGCGCATTGGCATGACGGGGTAAACTGCGCACGTATTTTCAGCATCAGCAGCCTTGGCTGATTCCTCATTAAGAGCAGCGACTCGCGCATCGTAGTCCGCTGTGCTCCGCTGCTTGCGTGTTGCATCCCACGCCTGGAAGTATGCGGTGAACAAGGATGGCTCTTTGCCCTCCTTGATCTGCGCATTGAGCAGACAGTTAGCAGAATACTTGTGACGACATTGCCCAGCCCAGCCAGACCTGAGGACAGCTTAGAACACGACAGGCTTGTTCATGTTGTGCCATGACCGATACAAACGTGGACATGACATTTTTTACATTGCTGCAAGATTTTGCTCATCAGCAATCCACTGATGGTGATAGAACAGCAGGCAACTGTAAATACATAGGGGTGACTGCACGTCTGGGCACTGCCAATCAGGCTATTTCAGACGCAGCGCACTGTGGTGATGGGTGTGTCTGTGCTCCGTTTGGCCGCCTTGAGGTATGTTTCAGCCACCTGTTGAGCAGAAGTTTGCTCATTCTTCGAGCTCTCATTGCCAATCCAGACAAAGATCTGCACAAATCTCCGGTCATTATTCTGCTCTCAGGTGCTCCTCCGTCTGGAGTCAAGCATAGCAAGATGTCTCGATATACGCAATTCAAGCTTGCGCATTGCACTGCTCAAATGATGTTAAGCAGAGGAAGTGCCGAGACACATGATGCCGGCGCCTGGTAGCACCAGGCAATCAGCATACTGAGCACAACACAAATGTCTACGCAGAAGGTATTAATCATACACAGTTAAGGGCAGATCTGCCTGCATAAATGTACTCAAATCCCTTGATAGCAAAAGGCAAGTCCAGCGGTGGACGTGCACATGTTGAATGCGCACCTCAGCAAACGTATCAAGCAGCATGACGTCGCCACTGGCGAGGTCAGACTGGGCAAAGTGGAGGATCTCCTCGGTTCCGACACCCTTGCCACCCGTCACTGCATCGCTCAGGCAGAAGAGGCGGGGAGGATGCTGGATGGTGACATCGGGAACCTTTGAGTACTCCCCTGCACAATGTGTTCTCTGTGGGCAGAGTGGCACCCAAGACCCCGGCATGCAATCTCTTTCACCGGCCTCAGACTGCGATGAGCAGCAAGATACACAGAAGAGGGAGGACACAGACAAGCAACCATACCTTGCCCTCCAATGACTGCCCAGAAGTCATCGCTTTCGCTTCCCTCCACCACATGAATTGTCTCCCGTGGAGTCGCGCCCTGTAACAAGTGCCCTGATGCAGTGCTGGCTGCCGCCTGCTCCGCAGGTGTTGATGCTTCGCCCTTCCAAACATACGTCTTCTCTGGTGTGACAGCAACGAACACATCACCTGCAATGACACACATCAGATGTTGCGGCCAGCATCCCTGGCATGACCGCTGTGAGCGATGCGGAATAATTACTTTGCATACTCTGCACTTGAGAAGACACTTATAGATGCTCAAAGCAGGCAAGACTGACGTATGATGGGCGGTTCACAGACAGGCAGATGGGCCTCTCCTAGCTGTACAGGTCTATTGCACAAAAATGACCCGCAGCTGTGTGGGTCAGGCCAGAAGACATCAGCTGTAAGGAGGCATCTTCGTCGACAACTCTTAGCCGTTGCAAACCATGTAGTGCACAACAGCAGGAGAGCAGCCTCCGCACCGGAGTTGAGTGAGGAGGCGACCGCAGGCACCTGGGACGCGTACGGTGGACTGCTGCCAATCCCTCGGACCTGGAACAGCTGGGCGCCGTCGTCCCCATCGCCTGCTTCGTCGATCTCGGCAATGGTGCGGAATCCAGATGCCACACCGCCCTCATAAATGACCATCTCACCTTGCCACATTGCAATGAAGTGTGCTGGCTCCTTGCCTTGCACAATCCGCACCTGCACACTCTTCTGACAAAGATGATAAATGATGTACTGTTGCGTTTGGCAGAACAGTCAGCGGAAAGCAAGACACATGCGGATACATTTGCATGTCAGCATGTTGCGACGCACTTGTTGCTTCATTAGGCCGATGAAACACGACTGATATGCATTGTGTGGCAGGCGTCGGTGGTCCCTATGCCAGGGAGCCCTCGCGAAAGCATCCCCGAAGGACTGGCATGCAGACTGGCGCACAGCATCAGAGATCACACAGCAAAAATACAACAGTTGCGACTGTTGCAGCAATGAGGGCTTCAACAACACGCGTCCGCACCCAGTGCCGCGCACTGTTGTCACGCACAATCTGCAGGACGCCGTCCACTCTCCAACAAAGCCACAGTATTGCTCAGGGCCATGCCAGCCCCGCCAAAACAGCCAGCTGGCCTGATCGCAGCAGATGCGCCAGGCAGCCAGAGAGACAGCACCTGCACTGCATTGCCACCGCAGTGGTCGTTCTCCACCGTCACGGCATGCATGGCACAGGCGGCCTTCTCATCCTGTGAAGACTCTGCCCCCTGCCACATGTACACAATGTGTTCAAGCTTGTCTGTGCCGTACGTGTATGCCACGATGTAAGAGTCGCCTGCAGTGAAGCAGCCGTGCTTGTCCACGGGCACCTCTGCGAGCTCCATGTTCTCAACCCTCCACACCTGCACAATCCAGGGTGTTGGCAGACGAGCGCGCCACATCCAGCAATCTCATACATGTGCATCGATAGCGCGTGCTGCTATCAGCATGCTGTCCGCACGATCACCGAGCCAGAATACCCCCTTGCCAGCCCGAATCACTCTGAAACCAGGCATGTCCGCATGGCGTTTCACAACACATGTGCAGCAATCTGCTGGCAGCGGCACGGATGGGTCAACAACGGTGCTTGTGCGTGCAAGATCTGTGTGCACTGTTAGCGGCGGTGTCTCCGCACCTGCTTCTTGCCAGATCCATCATCCACCATGGCAGGCTCCTCCTGCGCGCCTGCTGCGAGTGACTCGAGGTCACGCTTGCGGGCCTCCGCTGTCTCAGCGTCAGCGGCGGCCGTCGCGGCCTCCGCGCCTAGCGTGGCGATGCGCTTTGCCTCCTGCGCCGCCGCCAGCTGCACGCCATCCCAGTCCTCAAAGTGCGCTGTGAACAGAGGCCCCTCCAGCGCCTGCTTCACCACTTCGACCGGCACATCTGCGCCTATGTTGTTGTCGGCCTTGATCGACTCTGCGATGGCGAACGCTTCATCACGCAGCGCCAGAGGCACGGCCTTGCCCATCCACAGCCACAGGGAGCCGCCGGCATGCATGACCAAAAACACATCTGACGTCAGCATGTACGCAGACGGTGATTCATCCACGGCCTTGAACTCTTTAGACTCCACTGCCTGCACCGCAGGTATCGCCTCATGACGTCCTCAATGTTGCACTCCGCCCTCAGTGCATCGGTACAGCAGTCTGGCTGTCTGCTGTGCAGCAGATCTGCTGCCGTCTGCAGGGTTGTGGGCCTTAACTGAAGCAAGCTTGGCCCAAGATTGGCATGCATGACTAACCATCGAATGTTTTTGCCAGTTATTGGAGAGTTTGGCATGGGGGGTCTGTGACTCACTTCGGACGATCAGTGATGGCGCCAAGAGCGCAAAGGACAGCATGAGAAATTGCACTTCTGATTGATTGAGGCATACAGCATCCACGTTTGAGCCTAGTACGGCTGTCGGCTCATCCCCCTCCTGCTTCAAAGGCCATCCTGAAGCCGCGTCGGCACCCTCGCACTTATACTCGACAGCCCACAGCTTGGTTGCAGCGGCTGCGGGGGGGTCTGCCTGTGGGGGCGAAGGCTTGAACGATGCTGGCTGGGAGATACCAAGCGCCTTGTAGAATTTGTCAGCATATGGTGCTGCTGTCTCTCCTGGCGCGATCACTGCCACCTACACCACCACTGCGAGAGTGACGCAGGCGAATTTGAGACGCGTTCGCTCATTCCAGAAGCGCACGTGTCCTTCGGCTAGCAAGTGCCTTGCAAACCACATGACAAAAGGGAGGCACTCGTGAAAACCATATGCCATGCATTTATTTGCATACAGCAGACTCCGGCCACAACAGTCAGCTGGTAGAACAGGCTACTGACCAAACCCCGTTGCACAGTTAAGAAGCGCGGCTGAGGTCACAGCAGGTGCGCAGGGCTGTCTGACCGCTGTCAAGTACCTGCCAGTGCAGAGGGGGCCGTACCTTTGCATTGCCGGCATGGAACTCTTCCTTCACCTCTTCTGCCAGATCCAGTGTTCGGAACTTCAACATTGGTGATACGTTGTTCGGCACCCATTGCACGACGACATCTTCTGTCCCCAGGTCCAGCACATATGTATCACGCGAGTTGACGCTGTCCGCCGCCACTGGGACGGTGGTCACCCTGAACGTGCGCTTACCGCTGACCTGATATAATTTCGGTGCGACAGCCCAGTCCGCATTGTTCAGTGCACTGTCAATGCCCCCTTCCTTGTACTTGACGCCATTGGGGAACAGGGACACAAAATCTTCACCCTCAGACCCCTGGGTGTGCCTGCAATCATGTAGATGTAAGCTCCTTGAGTGCATGTGGCACGATCTGCTTTGTTGAAGGGTCGAGCAGATACCGACCTGGAAATTGTTGCATCAGAACCATCTGCATTGAGCTGTTTGTCAAGCTCCACTGCAAGCATGGCAGCGCCTGCGCGCTCATCTGCACCGCAGTCCATGCCCAACCAGAAGTGGATCTCATGGCTCAGCTTGCTGGAAGGTCCCGAAGATGACGTGTGCAAGATGATGTATGCATCACCTGCACAGAAGGGAAGAGTGACTGACGGTACTGCGCTAATCATGCAATTGCTGGACGTTCTGGCCAAGTGCTAGTGCGAATGTGACCTTCAGCAACGGGTGCTGCTGAATGGTTTTTCTGCCGCGCTACGTAACACTGTGTGTGCAGTGGTGCCGCATTGCGATGCCGCTTCAACAGACTCCAGACCGCGTATTGACCATACATAAGTGCCCTCTTCAAGCGAATTCAAGCGGTTGTTCAAGCTTGGACAAAGCTTTGTGGTGGTACCGAAGGTTTCGCACCGGCATGGAACTCCCCAGTGCTCTGCACTACGACAGGCTTGAGCTTTTCTATCCGCCACACAACGATTCCGGCAGCTTTGCCAACGTTCTTGAATGCATCAGACATGCTTCGCGCTGCTGATGTGTGGTACCTTACGAACTGAGCTGCAGAATCGTTGTGTTGACGGTGGACCGAAAGGTGTAAATCGTGAGATTACAAAGCTGGGCCAGCTGCGGATGTTAAAAGCAATAGAATCCAAGTAGACAAGTGACACGTCGCGATTCTGCAGTGCTCGGACGTGATCCGTCGTGCATGTATGCAAGAGCGATCGCACGGATGACTGTGGCCGTCGGAACCAAAGAGGACAGGAACCGCGCCCGATGACACATGAATCCAACCTGCGCCGGACATCAGATCGCATGCAACGAGTGCATCGAAGCGATGGTTGGCCTGCTGGCTTCGTAGAATAACACCTTCATCAGGCATGCATGTACAGTAAAGCCCAACGCGCTTGCAGCGGCCAGGCGGACTCCTCGTGCCGATTGATTTTGGGCAAGGTTGTGTCTCCAGCAATGACATACACACCTACACGTTGAACCAGTGCTCTGGAAACTTTCCAACATCCATAACGGGACACGTTTCCGACTTCATCACATCAAGAGGTCAGGCTTGTGCTGCGTGCTGGCCATGCCAGGCATCATGAAGCACTTGACTGATCGATTGAGCAGTGTTGGTGCAGGCCCACAACTCCAGGACCTGCTGATCGCTGCCAAATCGGTTGCAGTGTATGCTCAATGAGCAAAAAGGCCAATGAAGTCTTGCCACCTGATGTTGCCCTCGGAGTCGGATGTGACCAAGTCGCGCACGTATGCCTCCTCAGCATCTGTCATAGTCACTCCCAGGGCAGCACATCCAGCCATGAAATCCTTTGGCGCCAGGAATCCTACAGAGATGAGTTATCCACATTTCGTATTTCGCCACTCACCAGTGTCACAACCTGATACACCCACCGACTGTTATGCCCACAATCCTGAGAAAGGTTCGCACCAGTCTTTCTTGTATCCAAACACTCGAGCACTTTGTGCAAATCTTCCACGGAGCTTTTGAATTTTGCTTGGATTGTCCTGACCATCTTCTTCACCGTTTCCATGTCTAATGAAGACTGTGTTACATCATTATCACCAGTGTAGAGCGCAAATACATCCTCATCCAGGAGCACACGCATCAAGTCCTCATACTTCAAGAAGCCTGTGCACTCCTTGTCGTAGATATGGTACATAGCAAGTAGCGAGTCGTCATCCAGCTGAATTCCAAAGGTTTCCATCATCATGCGAAGATCTTCTAGGTGGATGTAACCAGTTGCCTCTGTATCGTACATCTTGAACAATCGCCTCATCTTGAAAGCATTGTCGTTGGCATTACCAAGCTTTGCGGCTAATCGCTCTCCAATCGATGCAATCATCTTCATTAATCGCTTCCTGCACAGCTCCTGAAGCATCAAGAGCGCCGCGCTCATGCAGTGATAGCCGACGGGAAAGGTCAGCTGCATGCGCCTTTGGGCATTAATGATGCGCACTCTGTCACTCGATTGAATGAACTAGAGTATAGAGGCCGCAGATCTGTCGCTTTGGCCAAGTCGGGATTTCGCATGGGACTGCGAATTTTGGCCATTCGCTCAAATGGAGGCGAGAACATAGTACTATATGAAGTGATAAAGCCGTCAACGCGAAGATCTCCGTTTGCAATGTTGCTACGAGGCGGCCGAAACGAAGGCTGAGTAGCCTCATCCTGGAGCTTGGGCCAAATATTTTCTGCAAGTGCACGCTATTGCTGCTAGCGGAACACCATAAACTCCAGCAGCTTACAGACGATGCTGTGCAGGTGTCATTCCATGATATTGTGCATACTTGGCTGTGGTTTCTTGGCATTCTCAGGCTTGTTGCAAGGGTCTCGGTCAGGCATTGCACGCGGTGGGGCAGCTGTGCGTGTGTAGATGAATGAATGCTGCTCTGGCTCTACACATTCTAGCTGACCTGCGATTGGTGTTTTCGCATAAACTTCTTCCATGCCCTTGATGTGGCCAGTGTACCTGCATGGTCCCATCGAACCAGGTATGTTGACAATCCCGTGCGTTACCCAGCGTCATCACCATTGCATTTCAACATGTGATGCTTGATTAACAGTATTTTCTTGATCAAGGCCCGCACCCCGGGATTTTCCATTGCTCTTCCGTGTACGGCAGGTGTTTGGTGCCAACGGCGCTCGTCCTGCTAATTTCCATCTTGCCCTTGACTATAAAACAGAGTTCTTGGAACGCAATCAAACGCTCAAGTTCAATGACCGTGCAGCTGCGGCGCTCGCAGCTGGCTGAACGGCCTGGCAGAGATTCAAAGACTGCTAAGAGGGCGAGCAGAAGCGTGAGCGATCCGGTGTTCCGTCCCGTACTCCAACCCCACGGCTATATACTTGAGGTTTTCGTTTGCTGATGTTTGAATGCAAGCAGTAGACCGCATTTCACGTTGCATAGCTTGCGTGCACATGCATGTCGTGAGGGTCCTGTTGCGCTCGACAAGCAGCTCCGTTTCCAAGCGTGAAAGTCGTGAAAGTGCAGTCTCTAGACGCAGCATGATCGGCAAGAGCATGTGGATTGTGATGTCCTGCGGCTCACATCACAGTTACTGGACTGGATAGGATGGCTGCCTTGGCTCAGAGACGATTCCTGGGCCAGCCTGGAGCGTTGACAATACGCTTCGCAGACCACGCAGCTGGCTAAATTAAAATGCCGTTAATTTGAGTATCTGGCCAAATATGGTCGGCAGATCGTGTGGTGATACTATTCCTGCGGTGCCGCTGGTGTTTGACAATCTCCCTCCAAGGACCCCCAACCCTGCTGCGTCCACCACCAAGTCCCGACGGCCTCAGGCACGATTCAGAAGGTTTCATAGCGCAATGGTGATGACGCTTCCGCTGGTGCCGTCTTAGAAAACCATCAAGTGCCATGCAGGCGAGGCGGCCCTTCAGTGCTCCACCACAGCGCAGTGGTTTGTCCGGGCGACAACCAGGCAGGCCGCATAATTTATCCCTTGGCATTAGGAAGGAGTCGGGCGCCAATAGGCCTCCCAGGCCACACACCGCTTGCCCCTCTCGAAGCTGTTTCTCGGCTCGTCCGTCACCCTGTGTTATGCACCCTGCTGACGGCTGTGCGAGCGATCATGCAGCGGCACCAGCCATGAAGCATACAGTCTATGTGAAACGTAGCATACACTATGGCAATGTTCATGGAACCGGAAACATGCTGTACCCCGTTGTGCCTGATCTGGCTGGTGGGGCAGATGCGGGTATTGTGTCTGGGCTGTACCAGGTATCTGGTACACAGCCAGCAACATCACGACAACGCACAGGACGAGTTGCAAAATCAACATCATCTCGGCTGCAGCAAGCAACGTTGGAAGTTTCGGTACATGATCGTCTTACAGGTGATCCAATTGTGGGCGCCACCGTGGTTGTTGCTGACAGCGGCTCGACCTCGAAAGGCAGACTCACCAATGCTGGCTCGACGTCAACACACAGCACCAAAACAAACATGCGAGGCAAGCTTTGTTGCAAAATTTTGGCGCACAGGCCGTAAGCTGCCCCCCCCCCCCCCCCCCGCCCATATTGGGTTTTCCATCCATTCTGAGCCTCGCATCAACGTGAGCCACGCTGTAGATACTCTGTGATGGCACTTTGCACTGGCTACCACCCTTTTGGCTGCTTTGGTGAGCGAAGAGAAGTCATCATACAAGACAATGTCCGAAGCGCAATGACACTTCCCATGGTTCCATTGCGAGTAGCTGTAGTGTTCACTGTCATAGAATTGGTACCACGCACAAGCGACGAAATCGGTGATGTTTTTGACATGGAAAATGATGAGGACCACGTGGCACAGCTGGAAAGCGCGTCAGTTTCACTGTGGGACAAGTCTGCGAAAAAGGCACACAGGTTTTCTGCTGTGCCTGTGATGCAAAGCAATATTCTTTTGGTTAGCGATGCTGTTTCAGGTATGTCATGACCCCTGACATCATGGGCTGTACAGGTTTATCTGTGTGTGCTTTGTGGATCACTGTCATCGCTTGGAAGATGACTTGTGGACAATGACAATGCAGGCGCGCATGTGGCACACTTCTCTACAGATGATGCAGGTTGTCTCATTGTTTCAGGGCCAAAGCGATCAGCGCCAAAGGAAATTGAGTACCTGAAGGAGGCATCGAAGAGATCAGTGCGCACTGGAATCCACCTTTTTCGGCCTCAGTGGAGGCCCAGTGCAAGCAGCCCCAAGTCGCTGACGCCAAACCACAAACTCAAATGGCTAGTCCCCCCACCCTCTGACATCAAGCCATGGGCGCGACGCAAGCCTCCATCTGCTTACCTCATCCAGGTATGACCACAGGCAGGCCATGTTTTGGGTGAACAAAGTAAGCTTTGGCAACCCCAAGTGTTGCTCGTTTGCCTCACTGCCAAGCTGTGTCAACAGGGTGTCACAACCGATGAGACAGACAAGCTTCAACAAAGTGGGTCGCGTCCTGCGGCTGCTGATGTGGCAAGAGGCCATCCCAGCGCTGATCAGAAGAGCGGCAGTTCAGCCCGGAGAGTACGTGCCATTCTTCCATTCGTGGCTCCACTGACGCCTGAGGGGAGCAGCTTGTACGATTGTCGATTGCAGAGTCATGCTCGACAGTGTGAACAAATCGCTGTGCGGAGCCCCCGCCCTACTAGTGCTCCTGCTACACGCTCACATACAGTGCATGATGCTGCTTGCCAGCAAGGCGCGAGTCGGACTGTCTTCAACCCTCAGGAGGAGTCAGCACAAGCAAACCCAGGACTGCGTAGCACCACCATGGATATTGAAGCTTGGTAAGAATGCCATGCTGAGCTCACTGTGGTTGCATCAACTGACTGTTGCATCAACTGACTGGCAGCATGGTGTGTGCTTGAGTCGCGCTTCTGTGAATCTGCGCGCAATGTGTTGCAGGTGTCGATCGCATGGATGCTTGCCTAAACGTAGTTACACTGCCCTTCAGTGTGTACAGGAATCACGATGGTTCTGATGATGAAAATGGAACACAACAGCGGCGACGCAACCTGATGCGGCACTTGTCACGTGTTGACTCTGTGCTGGATCAAGCTAGCAAACACATGAGCAGGCCAGGAAGTGCGCCAAATGTATGTGGCTGCCTGCCAACGATGTTCTACTGCAGTCCCACTTTCAGGGCATATTCTTGTTGGCATGGATGCCTGACTGGATGCTCTGCTGTTGCAGAGGATGTTTCGCAAAGACTCCGATTTAGAGGTGCAGCTGCAGCAGGAGGTGCGGATCGAGGAGGGTGCCTCTGCGGCTGTCCTCCCGGCAGGTGTTTATGAGGCAAAGCTGGCGGATCCCCACCTGAAGTTTCTCTTTGCCCGCAGCAGGCACAGTGACAATGACTGTGACACAGGCGCCGCCCAGTCGAACGCGGTTCCATTCCGTGTGAATACCTCACTGCTGCAACATGAGCCCGGCGTGAACAGATACAATTATCTGCCGCACTCACATGTTGTGGACCACATTTACACTGACAACACTGCACAGAGCTTTGTTGGCAAGGGTGGGGTGCCTCCATGCTTGCAACTGGACATCTATGTTAGACGGCAGCCTCAGCTGCAGGTGCGCTTACACCAGCTGACTAAGAGTGTGGTGTCGAAGGAGGCTGTATCAGCGGAGCACAGGAAACATTATCTTGATGAGAAGCCAGATTAAAAGCTAGGGTAGAAGGATTTTAAACACCGACTATGTTGCCGGGCTGTGGCGGTGGCCCGGGGATGATGGACACAGCGTGGGATGCAGATCAATGTCGTGGAGATGAGTCCGTGCACAGAAGATGCCGGGACTCCTGCTCAGGCCGACTGCTTCATGTTCTCAGTGAGCCGGGTTGTAGCTCGCATTGAAGACGAGCATGCCCGAGATCCGGATGTGCGCCTTGCCAGATCCCTTCTTGCTCGCAGCAAGCACAAAGGCCGCCAGGCGGAGCTGTGGGTTGCAAGCAAGCTCTCGTGGCTGAAGAGGGAAGGCCAGCTGAAGGCCTCAAGCTCAGATGGCGGTGGCTTGAAAGGCATTCAGCGCTTCAAGCAGGCCGCGACTCGAGTGAGTCACATTGCCAGCACTGTGATGGCGCTTAACAAGCTCACAATGGGTTTGCATGATGGGGTGAGACCCTTCAGTGCTGCTTTTGATGACTGCAACATGGTAATCTGTCGTCTGACTGCCTAGCGGATCTGAAAATGTGACATGCAGCTACTGCCAATGCTGACAGCAACCTGCAGGGCAAGGAGTCGTTTGTTCACGAGACCACCAAAGACATAGTCGAGTACCTGCCCCTCTACTCTGCGCGTTTGGACGGCCAATATGGCCGTGGGGGCACCAATGTGAATGACATGCCAGTGGAAAGCGGAGAGCTGCTTGCAGTGACTGTGCAGGCACACCATCCATATGTCGAGTGGGTACAGCAGAGCTTCCACACCGTGTACTGGGCGATGGCTCCTGTCAGTTTCCCGGCGATGCGGAAAGTGGAAGTGCGATTTGGCGTCCGTGCCAACTGGAGCCATGAGCCCATTTCAGGCGCCTGCATCGCCATTGACATGATGGACATACCCAGACCCCCTCCACCGATTCCCATAGCTTGGGAATGGTGTGAGAGTGCCACCTCGTATGCTCAGCGTGTCTTGGTATGCCCTCTTTGAAGGTCTGGTCACAGCATCCTAGAGTCCTGGGCAACTGTAGCCAAACGCAGTCTTGGCTGTGCTTCACAGGAACCAATTGAGACAAAGCCCGAACAGAGAGTTGGTGCCTGCAGTTCCAGATAGTGGACTACGTTGTGGAAGTGAATGAGGACTCCGTGATAGCAAACATTCAGGAGCGATACAGCCTGGACACCGACTCTGATGGGCTTGCCTCGGTCTGGCTGCCACCTGGCGCCAAAGTGTCCATCCACTGCCAGCCCCCGACCGCTGCAACATGCCCTGAGGCGGCCGTGGCACCGCTGACCGTCCTGGATGCTCACCGACAGGTTGCTGTGTCTGCACGGCGGCAGCAGTTTGTGGGGTTCGAGCTGCAGCAGCTGGCGCAGGCCCAGGTGTACCTCCGAGAGTATGGCACCAACATGCCCATCAGAGGCGCCACGGTGTCGTTCGTCATGACACACGACGAGCAGGGGGAGGACGTACACCAGGCGCTGGGCGAGTATGTCACAGGCGACAATGGGAAGACCCAGTGGGTGAAGGGTCACACTGGCACGCTTGTCCGAGCAGACATCATACAGTTACCTGGTGCTGCCACTGATCACCCATGCTTGCAGTGTGCGGTGCGTGGGCTCGTTGCCATGTTGCATGGACTGCAGGCGGCATCACCAAAAACTACAGTGGAGCCAGGGATGATGTGGTGTGTGCGTGTGTAGATCAGTATCTTGGAATGGATGCAATTGAGCGCGCCGTTGACCAAGAGCAAACGCGGCGCATGGTCGGGGCTCATACATTCATGTGGTTTGTGCCGCAGAAGCCGCGGGTCAGTGTGCGGGTGCATGATGCTGCTTCTGGCGAGCGGGTGATTGGCGTGCGTTACCGTGTGATGACACAGCCGCACCTGCGTCCCGCGCCGGCCCGGCGCGTCAGCTTTGGCGGATCTCAGATCCTTGACGAGGGCGCTCCACAGGTGGGCAGCTAACATGCGCTCAAACCGCGCTGACATGCTGGTGGGTAAGCCATGGACCGTTACTGTTCGTGTTCGATTTGTCTGCCGGAGCCAGGAAACCGGTTGTGATGTGCAGATGCAGCGAGTGCATGCGAAGATGCCCCGCTTGGCATGTCTGCTAGAAGGCGATGGGACCCCGGAGCATGTGCACGTCGCATTTGCCAAGGCAGGTGATAGCAGCACACCAAACGCCACCGCAAGTACTGCCCCTTTGGACATCCGGCATGACGATGATTTTCTGGGCCAGGACTCCTCAGAAGATGAGGCTGTTGGGCCTGATAACAGCATGCGTGACCGGCGGAAGTCCCTGCTGCGTATGCACAACACACGTGAGGCCCGAGCAGCCCTGGCAGCCCGGAAATGGGATGAGGTGACAACGTGGAATGGGGACTACAACGATGAAGACCCAGAGTCATGGGGAGTTGTGCTTTATGAAGCGCATTCAGGCATGGACATTGGTGTCACGGTAAATGTGAATGTTGACATCACAGTGCAGGTTTTCCCGGTATACCCCTTCCTGCAGCGGCCCATCCTGCAGCGGCGGCCGGTGTATGACATGCGCGGCTGCCCCACGTTCGTGCTGTGGCTGCCGCGTGACCTGAATGCACACCTATTCTGGAAGCGCCGAGACCTGCTGGCACCTTTCTTCTGGAACTCTGATGGCTCCCCAGGTACTCCCTGCTTCTCCATCCATGTCATGCATGCCTATTCTGCGTGGGGCCAGCACTGTCGCACCTGGTGTGAGGGTTGTGACAGTGTATTACTCCGCTTGTGAGGCTACCGCTCACGTATGTAGTTCAGCCCTCGTTCCACACCAGGGTGGGGGGTGCATGTCGGGGCGTGGGCGTTCTCGGGTGGGGTTGGGTGCAGTCGTGCAGACGGGCCTGCTGGCGGACGGTGGCGCATGGTGCGGACGGTTGGAGTGCGGGGCTTTGGCGTGGTTGGCGCAGTGGTGGAGTGCGCTGGTGTGCGGGTGTGTGGTTACAGATTATCGTCATGCGCTAGTCATGCCAGTAGCACATCCGACGCACTACCTCATAACTCAGCAACCGATTGGACTCTGTCCGCCACTGCTGACTTTCCAGACGGGTGTGTGGGTTTGCGGATGTGTGTTTGCGTCGGCTCGTTGTGGCTTTGCGCCTGTGCGTGGTGCTGCTTGTTTCTGCCTGCTTCCAGGGGTTTGGTCGTGTGCTTGCATGCTGTTGCCCTCATTGCCAGGCTCTTGCGTTGATCTCCGTGTAACATGCCACACCGTCAGGCGATGGAGGTGATCATAGCCTGTAGCATTTCAGGCGCAAACTGTGTGCCAGAAAGTACAATATGACTCATCCTATTCAGCGTCGCTGGCTCAGACTTTGAAACTGACATGCATACGCGAGCCATGGCTTGAACAAAAATGGATGTTCAGATTTCGACACCCTGACAGGTGAGTTCTTGTTTGCAGTATTCCCGCCTCCGCCCATGGCACGCCTGCAGCCAACACCGGCATCGCACGAGCTCTTGGCTCCGTTTGACGTCGCCATACGAGCCCTCCGGCCAAACTGGGCAAAGCCTGACCCCGACATGCGTGAGGAAGTGCGGCGGCTGGGCTGGAGGGTCTTAGACAACACCGGCAGCGCAAGCCAGGAGGGCATCTGGCAGAAGCTGGATGCCACAATGGCTGAGCGGGGCGGCGTGGTGGACCCGCAGCAATCGGAGATCTCGAGGGGCATCTTTGATGAACTTCCACCGTGGAAGATACTGATGCTGGTGGAGGAACAGATGCGCGAGGATGACTCAGCACTGCTGCAGGGCACCGGCCGCCGGCGGTCTGCAGACCAGTACGAGGACAGCATGAAGATGCAGCTGATGTTTGGGGTGATGGTGAGAGCAATGCAGTTCCTGAAGCTCGCCGACACAACGCGGCTGCCGGTGGAGCGGCTTACTTTGCAAGAGCTGCTGCAAAAGTGGGGCGCGTTCCGGCACGTGGGCGCGGGGGCCTGTGCAGGCTGCTCTGGTGGCGAGGGTGGCGCACAAGACAACGGGGCGCTGCAGCTGCAAGTGCCAGTGGAGTCGCGGGTGATGACAATCCGCAATGTCCAGCTTGATATCGAGAAAGTACAGGTGTGCCTTGGCTCCATGCTGTCAACGGCCAGGCTCAGCCCGTGGCGGGCGAGCCCGGTTGCATCGGCTGATGCTGCAATGGCAAATGCGACAGGGCAGACAGGCTCGCGCAGGCTGGGCCATGCAGAAGTGGGCTGTTTGTGCAGTGCAATGCCAAGTGGGTTCTCAAGCAGAACTGGCGCTCGTACATCAGCAAGCGCCCACAGTCCCGCAGAGGGGACACTTCGCTCGCCAAAGCTGGCCGGAGGACGGCGCTCTACTGTAAGGGGCCATTCTTCACGTGGGAGCCCGAGGATGGGACCCACACACACGTGGGGGTGCACACTGGCCTCTACATGGACCTAATCGTGCTGATCAAGAGCATTGAAGACAGTCTCAAAGTGGTGGAAACACAGCTGCAGCGAATTCAAAAGTATAACAGCACCAGAGTGAAAGATGGCAGGTTCTTGTTTGGGCATAATATCGTTGATGAGGCTCGAGGTGGAATATTCATACTGGACACCTCGAGTGCCCAGCCTCACTCTGGCGCAGACTTCATCGTACACCAGCTTGCACAGATGCTGGAGTGCTGGTGCGGATAGAAGTAAAATTTTCCTGTGTGAAGTGTAAGGTGTTGTGTGCCAGGCGGGAGGATCTCTGATGGCGACTGCAACAAGCTGTACAGCATGCGCTTTCGTGTACATGTGTCTGAAATAGCACACAGTACAAGGCCAAGGTCACAGGCATGGCAGAAGC
This sequence comes from Ulva mutabilis, assembly GCA_900538255.1. Taxonomy (NCBI): domain Eukaryota; kingdom Viridiplantae; phylum Chlorophyta; class Ulvophyceae; order Ulvales; family Ulvaceae; genus Ulva; species Ulva mutabilis. Next base: position 218,899 of record UNSF01000059.1, on the reverse strand, counting down.
ATACATGCGCCATCATGCAGGGCACAGCAGGAGCGCCGATGCACCCTCCAGATGGCGTTCATGATCACATCGGGTGATACACTTGTCCAGTGGCGGGAAGGACTGAGAGAAGTCAAGTGCGGCATGACTACTGGGCTGCTGCGATGGTTCAAGGACCAGGTTGAGCGTCTGCAGGGCGCCCGTGGATTTAACATGGCAAAGGCACTCGAGGTTGCGATGCGCCTCTCCAGCGGCACCCTCCCCATTTTTCTGCTGTGCGGGACCTTACAGCCGGACATGAAAGCTGCAAGTGGAGGTGACGAGGGGGATGCAACAGCTCAAATCGTTCAGCAGATTGCCACCGCCCAGCAGGAGGTGGCAGCGAAGCGCCTGCGGTAAGCTTTGTTCCTTCTTGCTGCGTGGCTGTTATCCGCCAATGCCAAACAGCACATGCACGGCAATTCGTGTATGACTACAGCATGCTTGTTTATTTGATGCACATGCTGAGGAAGAACTCGGATGAAAGCAGTGTATGCAACGCGTTCAAAAATGGACTTTGGCTGGTATTGTGAGCGATACCAATCCGTTGCAGCATATTGATACCAAAAGCGACTGTAGGATCCAGCCAATCCACACAGTGGAGCTGTACCCTATGCCGATGCTACCAAAGGAGCTTCGAGGCAAAACAAAGGCATGTGCACAGCCTTCACTTGCAAGGACAGCACGTCGTTGGAGCTTGTTTCCATCCGCAGTCAGCCAGGCAGAACCGTCTAAGCGGGGCAATGCACGGTCTGTGTCACGGCAAGGCAGTGCACGGACACAACAAAGTGAGGCGTCCAGGTCTCTGGCAGGGTCTGTCGTTGGCTCTGGGAGTGATGCCTGGAGCTTGACTGGCAAGATATCTGCTGAGGGTAGCGGTGAGGTGGCTGGCAACTTCTCTGACGGCAGCAGCGATGGGTCACCTGCTGCTTCCGAGACACCCGCGGGAGGAGCTAACACTGTTGACGTTTTTGAGCGAATAACATCCGTCGCAGACTCAGAGCGAATGCGACTGGTGGATATCTTCCGCATGGTACGACTGGCATGCTGATCATGCAGGCCGCCTACGAAATAGGTCGCTCGTTCAGGCCTGAGCCACCCATGCAGGTGGACAAGCTTGGACGAGGCTGGCTCAGTCATGGAGAGCTGTTCAAGTTCTGCACCTTGATCGTTCCAGACATTTCTCCAGGCCAGCTCCGGTACCTGGAAGTTATGCTAGATCATGATGGAGATGGCATGGTCAGCTTTCAGGACTTGCAGGTGCTAGCCTGCCCCATGTTCATGTTGGCTCATAAATAGTCCTTTGCTGCGTTGCTGCCTCTCCTTTAGAAGCACATCATCTCCATGATAACGTGTCTGTTAGTGACTCGTTGTTCACGGGGGGCAATGAATCGCTTCCGTGACTGTGGCGTGCGGTGTTCACTGCGCACAACATGGAGCCTGCGTGCAGCATCTGGCAACACTAAGCAAGCGCACAGGACTGATGTTCTCTGTCAAGGCACAGCTCGATGCCACTGATGTGGTGAAGAAGGCGGCCGTATTCATGTTTGACAAACGCTTGACAACAAAAGAGTTCTTTGCTCGATTTGATGACCAGAACATCCAGAAGCTAGGCAGGAAGGCAATTGCAACAATTGTTCGGGTTGTGATGAAGGCGACATCGCCGGCAGAGAGCAGCATGCTTGTGAAAGAGTTCATCAAAGTGTTTGACATGGATTGTGATGGATCAATCTCACTCCACGAATGGGAACGGGCCATGGAAGAAGGCCAGCCACGGCTGCCAGAGTTGGCCAATGACTGGGGCACAATAGACATGCGGACGGAATTCAAGGACCAGGGCAAAACTTTGAACACAAACACACTCGAGCGTTTGCAGGCAGAGCATTCAGTTTTGCGAAAGGTTTGCTCGCCAATGCTGCGGAGTCGGCTGCCAATGACAAAATGTGACGTTGAGGCTCGTATTTACAGGTTGAGAGGAATGGCAAGTTGCTGTCAGCGCTTCTGCAGCAGATCAGTTCGCAGACTGGGGGTCGGTCTCGGAAGCTGGACATGGGGTCGGCCAAAGCAGCCGCACAACATGTAAATAATGCAACAGTGCAGTGCCTCCTTGATCAGACCAAGGCTGAGTTGGATCTCTGCAAAAAGTTTGAAGTCGCCTATGCAAAGAGGCTGAACTTGGAACAGAGCCTGGGCACACGTGGGCCAGTGGCCATTCCTGCTGCCAGGCATACCTCCGCATCAAATGTGCATCAGGCAAGTGGAGTCACAGCCTCAGCAAGGCCAGGACCAGCCAAACCTGTGGAGGAGAGCGCATTGCAGCAGAACAAACGTCGGCCAGCACAACGGATTCCAACCATTGCCTCCACGTCAAACCTGCTTCGTGGAACAACAGCACGAACAAAGTACAGGGAGGCAGTGGTGGCGGGCGCCAGCATGTCTGGAAACGCAAACGATGTCTCAAACCGTTCTAGTGGATACCCTGCCGGGGGCCCGGGCGGCCTCAAGCCAGCCCAAGCTGAGAGACAAGGCCTCAGGTCACCAGCAGGCAAGCTTGCAGCGCAGGCCATCCTGCAAGATAGCCCTGGAGGGGTAGTAAAATCGCATGCAAGGGAGGGACGTGAGCAGGCAGATGAGGCGCGAGGGAATCATGTTGGGTTTATCAAGCCACAAGTTGAGCCTGAGGAACAGCCCATGAACCCAGTTATGCCCCAGCATTCGTTGCATCAGGCACAAGGACAAGCAGAAAATAGCGTTACTTTGAGTACTATGCGTTCCGCACAAGCGGAGTTTTCAGTCCCACATGCAGACCTGATGAGGGCTATCTTCAAAATTGAATCGTAGGCGCAAGACTGCCACCACCTGTGCTGGTGTTGTAAGCTTGTAGTGCCGCCGTGTCGATTTTAATTTCAAAATGGTTCGTATGGCATGGAAACTCTGGCCCAAGTGGCAGAATGTGACGAGTTTGGAACGCCAATGGGCAGGCGTTCTCGACTCTTGTCTGGGAATGCGTCCACCTACATAACATGGAGGTCCAGATCTGGATAGCCCGCATCTGCCTTGTGCTTTTCGAATGCCACTCGAAGGCTGTCAATGAACTTCTTGCTATATGCATTGCACAATTCATCAGATGGGTCATCTGTTTGGTCGTCTACAGTTGGGATGGGATCCCCAAGGACCACTGTCATTGTGGATTCGTATGGGATGGTGGTGCCACACCAGCCCCAAAAGAGAAGGGGCACGAAGCCAATTCTGCGGCTGACTGCCGCCACAGCGGTGCTTGGTAGAAGTGGTGGGCCTGGCCTGATGTATTTGTACATGTCGGTCTGGCCAAATGCAAACGCAGGAACCAATGGAGCGCTGCAAACATACAACTGTGATAGACACAACCAAACATGAGTGTGATTGCTATGCAGAGACGCGAAGCTGGGTGCAGGACACACCCATGCCGTAGAGCTATGCGGATGAAACCAAGCCTCTTATTCAGAAAAGCAACTTCATGGCCCGCCCGCATGTACAGGCATTCTTGAACACCCCCAGGATTTAGGCACACTGTCTTTCCATCTTCAAGTAGGCGATCAAAGTGCTTTCTTGTGGCCGGGCGTATGTCTAGCCACCACCAGATCTGCCTTGCAAACGGCAGGGAAAACACAACTGATGTGGCAAGGCTATGGCAATTCTGACAAGCTTCCGGCAGCTTGTCAGAAAGGGTGTTCATCACAGCAGGAATGGAAACAGGAAGGACGGAGTGAGGCTCGACGCCTGCAGCCAGTTGTTCTTGTCAATGCCAAGCAGGTATCTGCTGTGGTGCGGTTGCCCGGCATCGGGAACACACCAATGACATAAGGGCCCTCGTCTGTGAAGTGGCTGGAATCGTAAACCACACTGATTTGCAGCCACTCCTGAGCCGCTAGAACCGCGTCCTTGAGCAGCTTCCGTATGAATTGTGGAGGCTGATCCGGAATCGGCACAAGGGCCAAGACAACAACCCCGGCGATTGGTATAAGAGCAAATTTGATAGGCAGGAGCAGCAAGCTTGCAGATGATACCACAAATGGCCATAGTGTACAACCAAACGATGAGGCGATCAAACAAAGTTTGTATATCCTCTTGAACGGTCCAGTACGTTGCTCAAAAGGCATTCTCGCCAATACAGCTCGTACTTCTTAACATAACGAGGCCGTCAAACTCGAAAGAGATGCTAAATATTCATTATGAGCAAGGTGCTCGGAGCTTGCGGTCATCGCGTAGAAGGCCACACTCTGCACCGACAAGCAGAGAGCGACCGACGACATCTGCAGCTCGATCGCGCGGACCGACCACGTACCACGGCATGTCGTGTGATGTGTGCGGTGACCCTCAGGCAGCAAGATGCTCCGGGCTGAAAGCGCCTCAACCGCATGCAGCTGCAGACTCCGTATGTGCAAACTACTGGTTTACAATTAAAGCACATGCATGTGGACGCTCATGGCCATGTGCACAATTGTGCACCCCCCCCCTCCACCCATTTCGCCCTGCACCCCCCCCCCCCCCCGCACTCGTCCCTCCTCTTCCCTCCCTCTTCCCTCCTCCCAGCGCACGTCCGCCGTTTCTCCTCTGCCCCCCTTCCCGGACACCGCTCGTGCTGCCGGGCTGGCTGTGGCTGCAGCTCCTCGGACCGGTGCCTCGCGGCCTCACAGATGGCCGTAGCGCGCGCCGGCGCGCCCGTGCAGACTGCTAGTGTCGAGTCGGCGACCGCTTGTGGGTCCGGTGCGTGCTGACTGTGTGTTTGGTGTGCGCGTGGGCTGCGTGGTACTGCGCGGTGTGCGAGTGTCTGCGTTCAAGCTGGCGCTAGTTCGTTCTGGCATTTGCTCGTGCGGCGCGTGGCCTTGGTGCTTACGGTGGCCGGTTTGTCGGTTTGCTTGTTGCCTGGTCTGTTGCCTCGGCGCTGCTGAGTCCTAGATCTATCACTGTGTAACACAATTGTGCGCAGCTGTGCCCCCTGTGCAGCCCAACGTAGAAGAGACCATTGCGGTTCCACACCAAGAGCATTCCAGCCATAAAGCATGCCGAAGCATTGTTGCAGACAGCCAACCCACCACATGCAAGCCAGTGACAACTGGTCTCTGACAAGTGAAGCACCGGTCTGCTCACCCATGTGGGGCCAGTAGTGATCTGACCACAATTGGCCATTCCAAACGTGAAAGCAGTGCATGTGTCACAGTAATAAGCACAGTGATAGGCACAGTCGCAGCGCGCGTTGCCCCTGCAGCAATGCATGCTGACATTTTCGACGCTAGATGGACAACGCGTTGCAACGCAGGTCGACGATCGAGGCAGTACTCCGAGGTGGCAGTGGTAAGGAAATGTTGAACACATGGTCTACACTTCGGCATCAATCGCACTCACAAGGAACACAGCCGGCAGCGTAAACACACAGCACACCATCCCAGCGCAACAAGGCGCAGTCTACGCACATGCACCAGGTGCTGGGGACCCGCAGCGCCCAGCCCACTCGTAGTCGGCCCACAGCCAGCCACAGCAGCCAGCATGGCCAGGGGCATGACATGATGACGCGCTGTTCTGCGGCCATGCGCGACCGCCTTGGCCCCGGCCCCGGACCACAGGGTGCCGGAGCTACTGCCGGTCAACATCGTGGTCAGGGTAGTGGCTGAAGATAGGCCGGGGTGGGAGGTGGAGACGGGGGGGGCGGGGGGACAATGCAGGGAGCTAGAAAGAAAGGGAAGGGCGGGGGGGACGGCGCAGAGGGGAGTGTGCCTGGGGCGGCAGCGCGCAGCACAGCGTCGTGGACAAATCGCAGATGGCAGTAACCTTGAATGTGCGCTTGGAGACCGTGCCATGCCCTGCAGCGACTTCTGCAATGGTGTGTAAGATTTGACATGCCTCCGGCCCAACTCTGCTGTATGTCTCATGTGTGAGGGGAATGAACTTGGCGGCGCCAGTGATGGTGCTGTATTTGAGGCGCTTCTCCTGCTCTGCTCCCTGCTCTGCTCCCCGCCGCTGTCGCGCCTGCTGTCACCGACGCAGAAAGTACATGGGATCGGGCAAGCGAGTGCAGCACCTTCACAGCACCATGCGCGTGGTGAGGATGGCCAACAGGTCGCCCCACTGCGAAGGACGCCGCAACCTTGGGGGAAGTGACGTCATCCCCTGCACGGGCAGAGGCGGGTGGCGTGCCGCGGGCTGGGGGCCCTGCTGCGTCTCCTGCGTCTCCTGCGAATGGTGAGAGCACCCGAAAGCGGCACGTGGCCACCCCCGTCGTACTGGTGACTGGGGCGCGGCCGTCGCTGAACGATGGCTGGGACGTGCAGCCAGGCGGCATCGCACCACCCCGTGCATGTCGAGGCAGGCCGCGCAAGGGCGGGGCGGGGGTGGCGCCGGGACCGCAGCGGGGGCGGTCGTGGAGGTGGGGGAGGATGAGGCCGGGGCTTGGGTGCCATGAGGGGTGTGGAGCACCTCTGAGACATGGGTGGCCTGCGAGAGATGGGACAGATGCTGAGTGTGTAGCTGCAGGACATAGCAAGCCGCCATCGCCCACAGCACTCCTGTAAAGGGATGACAGGTGGCTGGCTCTCTCACCCCGCACAGGCGGAAGTGCCTGCGACCGACACCGCCATACATGAGGGGCGCACAGGTGCGCAGCAGGTGGATGCGCAGCATGAGACCACCTGCGCAATTCAGGCATGATATTTCGATCCGAGATGGCGCAGCCCAAGCTGGCTGCACCTGCGATTCGGCAGGAGCCTCGGTTGCGGATGACGGCCGCCGAAATAGCTACGATGCGCAGTGTCTGGCTGCACCATGCCCATGGCTGAGCAGGAGGAGGGGCAAGCTCGTGGTCTCTTACATGATATGTCGTGCATGGACAAAGGGGTGTCGTGTGCCGCGGCATGCCATGCATGAGGATTTGTCAATTATCACCTCGCGAGGTCTCGGACGTCCACACTCGGGGACTGTGGAACGTGTTGTGCGGGAGCTGTATGGCATGCCGACCTCCGAACCACTCGGGCCATGCTCTATTTCATATGCATGGGTGGGCGTGAGCAGGGTGGCTTTGGTCACCCGAGCAGGGATTGGGTCCTCGTGTTGTGCATGGGTTGATGACCGTACAGTATAGTGGTCGAAAACTCATAGCACCGCACGCTGGCATGACGGATGCCACTGCAGTCATGACTAGTGGTCTCTGCCTGGTTTGACCTCCTGCGTTGATCCTGGGGGAATGAACCCGGGCAACTGGGCTGGGCAGCTATCGGGTCGTTCGCGATTCCGCAGCCAACTCTGCGATACACAGAGGTCAGACCGAAGCATAAACCGGTATCTCTGCACACATGTCCCTCCCATTGCGCCTGCAGCACAGACTTTGTGTCAGCAGCCTGTGGCGATGGCACACCTGCGCTCGGAGACGCCAGTAAAGTCAAACGTTCACAGACCAATTGGACTAGCTGGCGTGGGCAGTCGGAGTCGGTTGTACAAGTCTCGTGGTTCAGAGCATCACCGGCACATCTGCGGCCTTGCAGCTGTGGTAGATGGGCTTCTGGTTGGCAAGACATCGCGTTAGGCGTTGAGAATTCATGGAGGTTTTCCAAGATGATTCCAAAACGGAGTCCAATGTTGGGCTGATCATTGGTCACGGGCAGTGTACTCATGACGTCATGAGTACCACCAACTTCCAGGTGCAGGAACACATTCGGGGAAGAAAAAAATCGGGCATCACGCCAGACCCAATCGGGCATTGGCCACATCACCCCTGCGGACAGGGGCGGAAGATATACACAAACATAGCAGTCAATGCAGTGCACAAGTGTTGGGTTCGCCGGAGACGGGCACCCACGAGCGCTGAGAAAGGGTCAAGGAGGAAAGGCACTGCCGTCACCGCCGCGACATGCTCTGGTAGGAGGCCCTCCAGCAACGCCGCGAGAACAATGTCGCGCATAGCAGGCGCACCACACACTGCATACAGCAGGTCATCACGAAGGTACTGAAGGCCATGCACGCCGAACCGAGATAGTACCGCACCGCAAGAGAACGAAAAATTCTCAATGTGGCGCCACCGGTGTTCAACCGCATCATCCACGTTAAACAATACAGGCATATCATAAACCACAGCTCGCCACAGCTCACACACTGCGCCATCATTGCGTGTACCATAGGAGTGGGAGTAATCCACCGGCAGGTGTGACGAGCGTAGCGCCATGAGCACCCATGTCACTGATGAGAGAGCGAACGCATACGGCGCATACATGCACCTAGGGCGCTGCGAGTACAGGCAAACGGCCACCGGGTTACGGGGCTGGGAGGGCTCTTGCGGTCGCTTTCGTAGCCGGCGACGTGGGCCGGCTGCGGGTGGGGGGTAGCCTCCCACCCCGTGGCTCCGTACAGTGTGCGCCCAAACGCCCAGCCGCACAGTGGCATTACGGACTACTGGAGCAGCATCAGAAGGGAGAGTGCCACTCCCCCTGGCGCCTGCTGCAGTTCAGCGCACACCACATCCAGCGCCATCTGTGCCCGGGACAGCCACCCAGCCCTAGGGTGCGCCTGCGACCGGACCGCGGCTCCCATACAGTCCGGAGACCGGCCCGCCGGCAATGGTGCCGCAAAGCAATCTGATAGGGGATCATGTTCCCGCAGGAGCGCCGCACAAGCATCTGCTTTCCGGACGCGGCAGAGATGTCTAGCATGTGCCACTGAGCAGCAGTCCCGTGACAGCATCACACCAAGGTCTGTGAGCATGACCGACGGTGATACGCAGCGCAATTTGCACCATGCAGCTGGTATTTTGCAGCGGGTAGCAATTCTTGTGCGTTCACGACGGATGCGAACCATATATATACACGACTCGCCGCCCCCTTTGGGGGAGATGTGCTGACAGCTGTGCAGTAGCACGGGCATGGCCATGCGGCCGCAGTCCATGTTTGAGGGGATGTAGCGTCAGCACGCAATGCATGATGGGCATGAGCATTCTGCCGAGGTGTCCCGCGAGTCAGGCACAAGCCTGTGTCAGCAGTGACAGGGGTGAGTGGATATAACACCTTACAGGGAACATCCACTTGAAGATATGGCCAAAATACAATGGCCAGGAGTTAGCCTAGCCATATATGGCACCGAGCGCTAGTAGCAAGATGCCTGTGCACAAGACAGTTTGACTGAAGCTGGTCACAGCCCGTGCACCTCTGATGTCTAGAGGTGCACATGTGCATGCCAAGGATGCATGCGCTAGCACTCCCCCACAGCTGCAACGTCAAACAGGCAAAACAACCCCCAACTTGGGAGCGTAGTTTTTTGAAACTGTCCATGCCCAGCATTAACGCGGTAACTGGTTCAAACCATGCAGTGCCTTTTCAACAAGCCGTGATGAATATCAGGTGAAGTGCTTTTCATCATCACGCATTATAAAATGGTGTTGAATGTCAGCTGAAGCAAACTCCCCCATAAAATGGAATCACGGCACCATACTCCCCCATAATCGGGGTCACTGGCAGCCGCACAATATGCGAGAACGGAGAAGCCACAGACATGGCCTTTGGGCTCAGCATCGCGCAAAAACGCAGGCAAGGAAAAAGTCAGCGGATGATGGTGGGCAACAGGAAGGTAGCTGTGGCGGATTCAACGTCGCTCGTTATATTGGGTCCATGTCAGCGGAACCAGGCCAGCGTGTGTACTCGAACGCGGAACCAAAAGGTTCGAAGGGAACCCAGCGCGCCTACGCTCAACACATTGAGCGCCGCAGATTCAGCATACAGCACGCCTATCAACAAGGCAGTGTCTCTGTGTCCAACTCCGCATGCGAGGTTGTGCCGCAGATGCCATGGCGGATGGTGCCAACACCGGAAACGGGGCGGTTTCACCACCAGGGAGGCTGATAACAGCAGCGCCAGCAGGTGTAGACACGTCTACACAATGTCGAGCATCATAGCTCACAAACTATCACTCGCATCTGCTCAGCGAATGTGTCTCTGAATCAAATTCCTATCGACGCTTACAGCAGTCGATCATTCATCGGCCAAACCGCAGACTCATATCCGCAAAAGCGTCACTGTCAGTCTGGGTAATGCAATCCTGCAGTAGCGCGATCAGCTTGCGCTGAGTGGTCGCTCTAGCGTCGCGATTGGCCTGTCAAAGCCAACGTCCAACCGCCTAACGCCCAATACTTTTTGAGTAATTTGTTTCACTCCAAGTTGGAAACGGCGTGCCAGGCGGAACAAGAGCTTTCACCATTGACTGAAGTCGCTCTATGGAATCTTGCGTGTAAGCCATATGAGGCACCGTACATTCATCCAAGGGATGCTGCATCAGGTACGAATGCAGCAATATGTTATAAATGTGTTCCGCATAATGCATGATCTCACCCCACAGGTGGAGCGGTATGTTACCGCTGTGCATCATTGCACGAACGCGGAACATGATCGTCTCGTTAAAACGTTCGACGACACTATTTGAACGATGGCAACCAGCCGGAAGACGCTGAGTGCCAACACCCCATTCTATCTCAAGCATAGTGCGGGCTTGAAAAACTCTCCCCCGATGTCCGTTCGCAGCCAGACAACTGGTCGGTCGCGGATCACAGTCGCACGAGCAATCGTGGCTTTTATATAATGTATTGCCTGATCTTTTGTCTTCAACAGGCTGACGAATGCATAGTATGCCCTATCATCTATAATGGCAAGGACATACAAATGCCCGTCCAGATCAGGCTTAGCCACATGCAGCAAGTCAGCATGGAACACATGGTTGGGAAAATGTGCCCTGTACTCTAGACTCACAGTCGGGTATGGCTTCTTCTTGACATTCGTCTCATTGCACGATGCACAAGCATGCCCTTCAGCACCAGTCCAGGCAGCAGGCGGCAGACAACCTAGACGAACCCATTCTTGAATCTTGTCATGACCAACATGGCTTGTGGTCTGGTGGTATTTCAGAAATGAGTTCAGTGACAGCGACAGGTCTGCAATAGCACTGGCGCCAGGCGCTGTGACATGGACATACGGCAACGTATTCACATAGTGCTGTTCTTGATACAGTGGTCCCATGTCACTGGATCCAGGCCAGCGTATGTAATCGCGCATCGGGCCATTTTCGCCAAAACGAACACGGCACCCCAAGGTGCGGAGAGAATCCACGCTGAACACATTCAAGGCAGCGGATTCCAAATACAGCACATCGGACAGGAGAACCGTGTCATTGTGCATATTCCCCCACGGTCAAGAGAGGTAGTGCCACGGATGCCAAGGCAGATCGTGCCAGCCACCGACACGGGAGCGGTTTTGCCACCTAGGAACCTAATAACAGTTGCGCCAGAAGGCGTAACATGTGTACAAAATAACGAGCATCACAGCTCAAAGATCAGATGTACTACCAGAATTCCTCAACGGAAATGTACAACTGGAGCACTCAACGGCGCTGTTGGTGGAAACCAAACAGCAGCGCACAGCCAAGCCTGCTTAAACTGAGGAAATTCAGTCCGTAAAAACCAAGGAAACCACTACGCGCGCTAGAGAAAACAACGCAGACGAGGGCAAATTCTAAATTCTTTGTCGCTAGTCTGAAAAATCAAACGGGCACTCAGGCACAAGCCAGGCACAGGCGAACAAAGATCAGATGCACTACCAGAATTCCTCAACGGAAATATACAACTGGAGTACTCAACGGCGCTGTTGGTGAAAACCAAACCGCAGCTCACAGCCAGCAAACAAACACCTCCAAAACGGTGCGCCCGAGCTGATGAGCTCGGTAGCCCGAAAACGGTAAGCACAGCCAAAAAAAAGAAATTTGTAACTGCTCAGTCACGAAACGAGGCTTCAACAGATCCTCGCCGATACCATGTCAGACACAAGCCTGTGTCAGCAATGACAGGGGTGAGTGGATTTAACGCCTTACAGCGAACATCCACTTGAACAGAAGGCCAAAAGACAATGGCTAGGAGTTAGCCTAGCCATGTATGGCACCGAGCGCTAGTAGCAAGGTGCCTGTGCACAAGACAGCTGACTAAAGCTGGTCACAGCCTGTGCACCTCTGGTGTCTTGCATGCCAAGGATGCATGCGCTAACACCGCGCGCAGGCCGGATTTCCTACCTGCACTCACGCCGTCAGTGGTACCTGCATGCTGACCTCGCTATGTCGACTCACCTGGAAATCCAGGTGTGGAACCAGAGGCTCCTCGGGGGAAACCGCTACGTATACACCGCAACGCCCCGCAGCCGCGCTGTTCGAGACTAACCTTCTAGAAGGTTCTGCACGTGCGCGTGGCAGGTCGGGGCTCCGGGCTGTGCATGCTCTCGTGATCGAGGAGCAGTGCAACGCTGGGCTCGGGACCTGCGCAATCGGGAGCCCCAGCTACAGGGGCCCTAACCCCCCACGGGTGGAAGCACACTACCTGGCCCCAGGTAGTTGGCGGGTGTGAAAATCACCGGAAATGCCAGTGCATACCCGTGAGAGGTCAGATGGTGGCCATCTGCTCGAGTGCAGGATGTAAATGCGACAGACCAGCGTGCAGGCAGTGTGTGTCTGTACTAGCTGTGCACGCAGGTCAGATCGAGTGCATGCATGTGTGTGTGGCATGGCGTGTTCGCGACCTCAGGAAACCCATGCATTACATGCTGTAATACGATCCATATCATGAACTGAGGTGGTGCTGCAGCTGACGTGTACATCGTTGAATTCCAACAGTGTGCGCGCAGCGTCCTTGACACCTGCAGAGTCAACTCGGAAAAACACGTGAAATACATAACGTCTAGTGCGTCGTAAGCTGTGATGCCTAGCCGCTCATTAAGGGGGCGTGCGCGCGCGACGTGCGTGCACTCCCGTGTCGCACGTCTGTGCAGCAGCTGTGACGGTACTCCGATTGTACCTGGGTTGTGTCAAGCTGTACTGTGTAAACCCTCTAAGGTCCAGCCAGCACACCATAGCGCTTATATAGTGTTCCGGCCTGTGTGCGACTCCTGCCTTTAGCCCATTTGCAATGTGCTAATTCCCACACACGCCAACACCCCTTTCTAGAAGGGTCTATGCTCACGTCAGCCATGCTCTCTCGAGCATGCTCACGTAGCAGTGTTGGTGACCACATAACACAGCAACCTCGGCACAGGCATGTGCGCGGAAGGTCAGAGAAGCATCTCTGCCTCCTCGAGGACCTTCTGAAGGCTTCCAGAAGACTGTGCTGCCGCGTACAGCTTGTATCGTCACAGCAGCGCAGACGCATATGAGACGGTAGCATGCCGCAGCACCCAAAAGGAAAACACACGCACACACAGAGAAAAGTGTCAAGAAGGACTTGGAATGGAAGGCACTGGTCTCGAAGGTTCGAGAGGACATGCGACAGATACATACATAGATGTAAGAGTTCAAACTCAACAAGTACAAAGAGAGTGTGCAGGGATCGTACAAGGTGGTGCCGGTGGTGCACGAGACATATGGCAGACTAGGGTCGCGTGCCATGCAGTACCTCAACACGCTGGCAGTGTCGTTGGTTGGGCCATTCAACAAGCGAGCAAAGGCTCGCTGGATTGAGAATTTCTTGCGGGAGCTCAGTGCGGCGACAGTGAAAGGAAACGGGTTTGTGATCAGAAAGACCATGTCCAGGGTAGCACGGCTCACGGGTGCGCAGTTCGTGCCAGGCGATCGCCTGGCCGGCTCGCATCTGCTGGGTAGCATGTGAGTTTCTTAGAATCTAGTTGTACATTCACTTGGTGCGCTGGCTCGAAGCCCCTCGATGTAAGAGTACATAGATACATGCGCGCTATTACTATTACTAAGATAAAAAAAAAAGAAAATCGGGCATCACGCCAGACCCAATCGGGCATCGGCCAGATCACATACGTATATGATCTTCACGTTGGCCAAGCTTCGAATGTGCAATGTCATGTGGCGCAGCCGGATTGCTGTTCAACCTCGTGGCATGCCGCCAGACACCACTGTCACCAAGGTGTTCAGTTATCGACGCCGATGCATTCGAGCGAGTCTCGCATCCCCTGCAGCTGCGTTCGCACGTGCGCACGCGACCACGAGTGGCCACGCGTGGGATGTACATGTGTCGCCGCACCACAATCACACGAAGCGTCCCAAGATGAGAAACGTTACAGATTGAGGCTGCAGTACTTACTTGCTTCAAAGCCACACTGCGCAACATGCAGGCCCGGTGCACTCGCGGTGGCCAGCAGCAGCTGAATGCGACATTGTAGACACATGCCAATCCGCAAACCTGACTCAGATGTCGTCGTGGCAACACGTCAGATGTGAGTGGGACTGCGCACGCAATCACGATGCTTGGCTCGTTGATCCTGTGGTTGACATTACAATCATCACATACCTTGCGAAACGTAAAGGGTCGTTCATGTCCAGGGCAAAATGCTTCGAATTCGACGAATTTTTAATTTTGTGGTATTCGTGAAGTCCCAAGCACGCTCCATCAACGCACAAAAGCATGGCCATAATGCTGCGCATCTCCACATCTGTGACAGAAACCGCATCAAGCCCGCATGCTTTTGTCGCCCAGCCCTGCGAAGTTGTACAGTACGGCCTGCCAGCGAGACGTAGATCTGGCTTTACAGCACTTACGAGTAGCTTGTGATGTACTGACGACTTGCAATTGTGCATGAGTTTGAACCTGGATTTTTATGATATTCTGCGAGGTAGCGCCCGCGTTTGAATTGGGTGAATGTGGCTGGAACGTGCTGAGAACGCGCGCATGCATATCCACATATGGGGGTTCACGGTCTCAACATGAACGCAACAGCACGGAACGCAGCGTCACTGCGCCCGTTCGAACGTAGCTAAAGAAGCAGCAGCACACTTACCGTTTAAAGATGCTTGTTTGATGTCCAAGATACATACCTCCGCAAAAGGGGTCACTCGTCTCTTGGTGCGTCGGCCAGGCGCTATTCTCTTGCCTGGTGCAGCGCGCTTACGATGATAGGAAGTATGAAAGCAAGTCCTGCTACAAAGCAGATTGGTATTCCTAACAATGCGCCTCGGCTCCGTTCCGATACTGGCACGGCCCAGTCTCTTCCTAGTTCGCCGCTCAGTTCTTTCACCGAACGATTTGGGGATAAGCTTAATATCAGTAGTCCTCCCAGGCGATTAGCAGAGGCGACGTCCCTGCCATCTGATCCGCCACGAGTGCAAAGCCCAATCGGGCCTCTGGGGCGCGTCACTGGCTTCTCAGTTAAGAATTCCCCAGGAGATCAAGGGATACCGTTGTTTCAGCCGCAGCCCACGCATACCACCCAGCGTGGACTGTTGGGGAAAGCTTTCAGCAGGGAAACATTGAGCGACCAACATGCAGACGACAGCTCGGCCTTCCAGGTGCACAAAATCCCATTTTCCACTTAAGTTACCGCATAATCTTGGCGCATGCGTCATGCGGGGCCGATCTCGCGTGCTTGAAAGTGTTCGCTATGTTCTTCGCTCATTTCGCGCAACGTGGTGTCGGAGCATTTGCCTAGCGCGGCTGCTTGTTGAGCTCCCACAACATGTAAAGTAAGAAGCAACATATTTCACAGTGCCCATTTGTGAGCCACGTGTGTCTCTCGAGTCCTGCCATGCCGCGACTCGCATGTTTGTCTGCATCATGTTGTCGGAGGAGGTCGCCACCCGTCAGCGCCCTTCCAAGTTCCATCACCATTCCTAACATCTGTCGATGTCAAGTGGATCGGTGCGTTGCGATGGCATTAGCACAGCTAAAGGGGTTATTCTAGGTTTGTCTGCAGTACTGCGACACGGAGAGCGTCCGAAATATCACAGTCGCGATCTTAGGCTTTCGCTGCTGCTCCGAAATTCGTGGCCCTGAGTACAGAAGTGGCTTCATGCATTCATTTACAGGCATTTCGTAAACACTACGGTGTGTGCAGATTCGTCTGCGGAAAGCGATGTCCGCATCCAGCTCGGGCGTCTCAGTGGACTCCTTGAAATGGGCCGCGGCCAAGAAGTCCTGTGATAGTAATGTTCTGTATCATCCGCTTGTGCAGCGCGCGTATGTTGTCGCCACCACGCTTCAGACCGCTTGTTCTGCGCGCCAATCCACACGGCTACAGCAGCTTGAGGAGTCCGCCATCATCGTCGCGAAGCTGGGTTTAGACGCCACAATAGTCGCGGCAACTCTGTGTCAAGATGTGCTGGATTGCCCTTGTTTGACGGCGCAACCGCTTGCTGCTTACTTGCCTGAAGAGGTCGTACGTCTCATCAGGAGCATAAGGAAGGTAAAGAACGTTTCGAGCCTTCATCAATCATACCCGGACCTTCAAGAGCAGGTGATTCTCTGAACATCCTATCCTTGTTGATTGTTGATCTAAGCTGATTCTAATTCTGTCAATCTGCACAGTCAGTGGCGTGTGAAGAGATACCTTCCGTTGTAGCGTCCGTCCTAAGCTATCATCTATTTGCAGAGAAACACTGAACGGATGTGCTCGATGTTACTCTCTCTTGGCGATGTACGCGTCCTGCTGGTCACGTTCGCAAACCAGTTGGAACAGGCTCGCCGGATGGATGCGATGGATCCGCAGTCCAGGAAAGAATTCATACTCGCAACAGAGTCTTTGTACATACCTATTGCAAACCGTCTGGGTGTTTGGAGCATAAAGGCTGAGCTTGAAGACCTCTGCTTCAAGGTGAGTTTCCTGCTGCCTACCGAAGTAGCGTTCACTCCTATCACTGTGCTCATGCCTCAGCTGAACTTGAATGCATGCTTAGCTGCGGCCGCCCACGGACTGTCGTTTGAGCATTTATTTTCATGGTCGAGGGTTTAGGTTTTGCACATGCTCTAACAGTGATCAACAGGCCTGCACCGTGCTGTTTAATGTTGCGTGGGTGTCACTCTGTAGCACTGTTGTACAGTTGCACTGTCCAGACATGGCTGATCTCACAGTGCTTTGTCAATGTTCAGGCCATGAAGCCTAAACTCTACTCGGAGCTAGAGGAAGATGTTAATGGTATCCTCAAGGAATCCAAGTTCATCATCAATGAATTCATGAATGATGTGTACACATTGCTCAAGCAGCAGGGCATAGTCGTTGATGATATAGAGGGTCGACCCAAAAGTCTCAGCTCAATTCGTTCGAAACATGTGTCCAAGTCGATGGACACTTCGTCCAAGGTATGTTGTGGGCCTACTGTCACTCCTTCTGGCCATGCACCATGTCACTCAGATCCGCTCTGGTGGTATGGCGTGAGGCATACCTGTGGTGATGAAACTGCAGTAGTGGGCATCTTCATACATGCTTTGATGTGTAGCCTCTGGATCGAATCCACGATGTCCTGGCTGTGCGAATCATCGTCCCTGGCAAAATAGACTGTTACAAGGCGATGAAGGGAATAATGGATCGCTGGCCATCCGTCGCTGGGCGCATGAAGAATTATGTGCGGACACCCAAGGGAAATGGCTATCAAAGCCTGCACAATGTGGTCTTGGTGGGAGATGGCGTTCCCATTGAAATCCAAATTCGGACACCGCAGATGCACTGGAACGCGGGTGCTGTTCTTATCCTGAAGTGTCGCGGTGCAGGCTGTCTTTGAGCAGGCGCCAACTCCAGCATTTACACGTTTGGGTATTTATTAATGCCGATCGTGTGTGTTGAGTTGCTTAACTGATTGATTGTTATGCTGTAGAGTTTGGGATCGCTGCACACTGGGCATATAAAGAGAAGACGGGCAACAGCAGCAAGGTCAAAGACGCAGAGCCCGATGGGGCTGCTGCAGCTCTGTCTGATGCATGGCAAACATCTTGGGCACGTATGATCTTGCAGTATGGACACGAGATCCGTGATTACAACAAAAACGTTCTCGGCAGCCGCTCGTCAGTTCTGCGGGAGGTCACGCAAAACATCATGTCAGGTAGGATTGATGAGCTGCCGCCTCGACCGTGCTCAGACTCGACGCGGCGCCACACATTTGATGGCTTTGACCTGCCAGCACGCTCCCGCACCTTTGCGGACCACGTCCTCGAGGTGATGCGTCCACAGCAGCAGGACAATGTATACATCATCGTGGACGCGGAGGGCTCTGCGCGAATTGATTCGCTGAAAGCGGTTCTGGGCGCAAGCACTGTAGGGCAGCTTGTCGATGGGGGAGGAATGCCAGCGGCTGTTGATGTCACGCAGCTGCGTGTCAACGGCATGCCTGTGCTTAGCAGGGCACATCCCTTGTACATGGGGGATGTCGTGACAGTGCTTGAGAACGTGCCAGCCTTGCTGCGGGTGCCCATGCGTGCTATCGCGGGTGCCCCTGCGGCACTGGGAAGCCTTCAGCGTGAGCTGTATGGCTTGGTGTTGACAAACATGGGGCGTCCATGTACACAGCAGGGCCGAGACATCGCTGCAGTTTGATCGCTACGAGCCTTGCCATTAGTGGTGTTCGTTGCACCCACTTTACAAATAACAGCTCATCTTGTGCATGGCGCGTTCAGCCTTTGAGCTTCTGGCTTTGTGCCCGGGAGCGCGCTCAAAGCTTGGGACACGGCTTGGGGCATGGAGTGCTGCCAACGATGCCAGCAAGTGTGCTGCGGTCTGTGGTCCATCACGCCACAGCTTTCACATCTCTGCGTATGGGGCAACGTAGAATTCTTCGATGATATGTCCAACTCGTGTAGATTCAGTTATGTGTAGAAGAACCCGCATGCAGGTGAGCAAACCCCTCTGCTGCAACAGGCTGCAGCATCTGGGTTTTTGTCTTTGATTTGGGCCGTCGTGGCCGCTGATGATGTAAATGTAACTTGGAACTAATCTGTAAGGTCAGAAACTCGGAGCTACATGTGTGGCATGATGAGCTCATGCGTGCCTGTGGTATGTACATGGTGCTGCTGCCAACAGACTGGTGCACCATGTCAGTGAGTGGCAATTTTACCACTGCTGATGACCATGGGTAGTGCAGCGTACTCTTGCACTTGCTGACCTCGTTTGGTTGGGACGTCAGCTTCTGGTGCATGTTGAGCGCTGCGCAGCGCTCTCATGCACCTGGCACAGCAGCTCTGCTGTTGATATCTGGCCATATGGCGCAGGGAGTAACTCAATGGATGCCGAAACAGGGGAAGAGAAGGTGTGGTTGATTGCACTGGGGGAGCCGATACGGATACTTGGTGGCTCGGGCAGCGGCCCGGTCAGGAAGCTGTAACACAGGGAAGATCAGTGAGTCAGCCACGCCGGGCTGCCACGCCTATGCATGACGATAAACTGCACCAGCTCAGACCCAGACAGACAAATTGATCACTGAGCAGCAGCTATCAAGTGTCGCAGCATGAGGCAGTGCCCGTGTTGCATGAGCTTGTACAATGCGAGCTGCATGGCATATGTTCAGGTAGCTGTCCTGTGCCGTGATACATGTTGCGGTCGGGGTTTGCTTCTACGGCAGGCAAACTCATTCGGAAAGTTATGAATGCAGAGCTGTAGGCTTGTAAGGTGTCTTGGCTAAGCATGAGCCAGCCGCGGCTGATCCAAGGACGAGAGTATGGCGAGGTGCGTGCTTCCAGTCGCACTCACCGACGATCTTAGGGCATTACACAGCGATGCTGCACGAAACTATCGTCAGACATGCAAAACATGCTTGAGCATGCGTACCTACGACGCTGCCTATTCCCATAATTGCAGATCACGCAGCAGATGCATCATTGCTGGCGCGCTCGCTGCCTATCAGCCTGTGACGAACTGAGCGAGCTCAGGCCTCAGCATCCGTGACGTATGACCCCAGTACAATACGAAACATTGCATCATCCGCGATATTGTGCCGCCGCGGACGGTCACTTATCCCCCACCCGCCGGACCTGCCCATTGGCCTTCGATCCGCTTGAGCCCACTGCCAACAGAACAACCACTTTCGTGCAGCGGCCGCAACTCCAGTTCCACTTTCCCCCACACTATGCCAAATGGCTGGCCCTCTCAGAGGAGATGCGCGGGCACATGGGGTGTGTCAATCGCATTGCATGGAATGAAGATGGAACGCAGCTGGCATCGGGATCAGATGACAGACAGGTACCGTCCTTCCGGGTCCCTTCTTGCTGAACACGTTCTACCGTCTGCCAGCGCCAGCGGGGAGCTCCAGCGACAGCCAAATCGGCCACATGGACGGCCATAACGTCCAGCGCAAAGGTCAATGCACCATGCCAGCAATGCATCATCCCAGCACTGCAAGCACATGCACCTCTGTGCAGGTCATCCTGTGGAATTATCCACACCGCACCTCCCCGCCGCTACGCATCGACACCATGCATGATCTCAACATCTTCGGAGTCGCCTTCCTGCCCTGCACCAATTCCAGCCACATCGTCACCTCGGCGTTTGACCGCATGGTGCAGCTCCACCGCTTGGACCGCTCGTCCATGGTTCCCACAGCCGGCAGGCCCCGCCCTGATGGCAGGGGGGCACCACCCGTTGCCACCCAAGCTGTACGATGTCACACAACAACGTACCTGAACCACTCGGAGAGTGTGAAGGTCCGCCTTTTGCGACAGCTGCACCCGGAAACCATATTTGCCCCAGTCTCACAACTGATGTCCCTCAGTCGCCCCCGCTGCCAGGATACCTGGCCAGGCCAGCCCTGAAATGCACTTCCAGGCGTGTTGACCATCTCCTTGCTGATGGCAGTGCACCCTGCCGCGCCTCGTTGCATCCGTGTTCCTGTGAAATACAGCCCTGGGGTATTGTGTAGCGTTGGGGCACCCCAGAACCCTCAGGGCTTGCCACCAATGGTCCACTACGCACTGCTTACAGGATGTGGCTGTGGAGCCCGGGAACCCACATTGCTTCTGGTCGGCAGCACAGGACGGCCGGGTGCATCAGTTTGACCTTCGATGCCCTGACGTTGGGGAGGCGACGTCGGCCAACATGCTGATCCAGGCACCCTCCTCCGACGGCTACTCGGGCCTGCGTGTAGAGTTCAAGGCCCTGGACATCAACAACGTGCGCCAGCCCACCAGCTGGTGCCACCCTCCAGCTGTGCCACCCTGCACCGAATGGAAAAGGCATGCACAGCCATCAGCTGCAGCTCAGGTATCAGCAATGATGTGTCTCGATCCTCACGCCGTCAGTCCCACAAGTTCAGGGCGGAATTCGCATAGCTGCAGACTGCCTGAGTGCAGTGATAGGCTTCTACAGAGCCTGACATTCATCTTGTTGACACTGCTTGCTCTGCCTGTTAACACGGCTATATGTCTGATGCGGCACACCCCAGCAGGCCATGTGCCTGCTCTCATTGTCCCACCATCGTGTTGATGCAGTTGAAATCTGTCACCGTGGTCACGTTCTGACGCATTCAAATTCTGTCACAGTGGTCATGTGCACAAGTGCAGCATTTCAGCAGGCACACTATGAATCCTACCTTTCCTCGGGCCTGCCTTGCCAGTGCAATCCGTGCTCGGCAAGACACAGCAAGAGCAGGTTGCAGCACGTTCAATCCCGAGGGGCCAACACCACTGACACGTCGGCAGCTGCAGGCAAAGCCATGGATGATGGCCACGGCGTGCTCTGACCGGTTTGTGCGCGTGTACGACCGCCGCAAGCTCACGCTGCGGCTGCCATCGGCAGCGCAGCCGTCGCCGCCGCTGCTGGAACTGTGCCCGCTGCACCTCGCGATGCCGGGCCACAAGGCCTCAGCGGTGTACACGACGTGCGCGCGCTTCAGCCACCATGGTGACCGCCTCATCGCCACCTACCACCGTGAGCAGGTGTGCCGCGGCGAAGCGCTGAGCTCTGCTGCGCTGCTCTATCCTTGAGTAGCTCAGTTCAGCTGTTTTGGCGAGGTGCAATGCATCTTTGCAGCTGTGGCAGCAGGCACGTTGGATGTGGTGTACGTTTAGAGCCTTTGCACAAATGAGTCCATGCTGGCGGTACAAGCTAAAGCGCTGCTAGGCAGTTTGCACATGCAGTGGGATTGAGCATGTGGCTGGGTCGTACCATGGCATCATGACGGCGTGCTGAGCCTCGAACGTTTGTGTTTGCCTCTGCTAACATCCCGTTTGAAGGGCCGGACGGACCATTAGCACATGAGATGAAAGTCAATGTTTGTGCACGTGGGAGCAATGCTAGGCACCATACATGCACTGAGCGTGCCGGCATCGACAGAGGCCAACCGCCGGGCACGATGCAAGATCAGGCGCCGCACCCACCGTCGTGCATGCAGGCATACACGTTTGACGTGACGAAGGAGTCGGCTCCGCCACGCATGTCGTACTGCTCCACACGGCCGCGCCTCGACGCGCTGGAAGCAGCGGCGTGCCACAATGACGCCGGCTATTCCACGACCGGGCAGGACCCACCACTGGACGCGGAGGCCGCGGAGATGCGGCGTGCTGCAAACGAGGCGGTCATGGAGGACCGCTGGGACGACGCGCTGGTGCTGTACGGCCAGCTGCTGGGGCGCGTGCCGTGGCTTGCGCAGACTTGGGCTGCGCGTGCGATCGTTCTGCTGCGGCGCGGCTGGAAGGGGGACGCGCTGTTTGCGCTGCGGGACGCCGACACGTGTGCTGCGCTGAGCCCGAACTGGCCCAAAGCGTACGAGACGCGCATCCGTTGTCTCCGCAGCCTTGGCCAGGTGTGTCGCGGTTGCACATGCTATGACAACCACAGCCTCAGTGCTTCTGCTCTGATCTCACTGGATTCTGATAGGGGTGGGCCGGTGGAATGCACAGGCAGGGCTGTGTCACCCATGCCAGTCTGCAAGCTGGCAAGCAGGATGTTGGACTGAGACTTTTTTTGGTGGTGTGTTGGCGGCATCATGACCCTATGCTGCAGTATAAACCCAGTTGTGGATATCTGGTATAGTTTGCACATGACATGCAAAGACCAGGCATGTGCTTCTTGCACGTGCATGTCATTGTTCTGGGATGCTGCAGATCCACACAGCGATGGCGGAGCTCAGTCTTCTGATGGAGGAGTTTCCAGAGGAGGCCGACAGCGGCATGCTGCGGACGCTGCGGGTGAAGCTCGAGAAGGAACTGGCAGCAATGGCAGAGCGGCAGGCCCAGCGGCAGCGGCCTGGCTCCGATATCGTGCCGCTCGTCGCACAGTACTCCGGCCTGGACCAAGATCCGCCGTATGCCAAGCCAGGCGAGCCGGGCACCGCGGCAGCTCAAGCCGCAACGCAGAGCAGCAGCAGTGCCGGCGCAGTACCACAAGATGCGCCCTGCCGGCAGTTCAGAGGTGTGTTCAGCGTACACATGTGCAAGGCTTGCGCAAGATCATCCACGTGTCAAAGTGCTGGTCATTGCCTGGCTCAGGGCGTTGGCCTGTTTTGGCGCCGGGTAAATGTTGGGTAATTGGCGGAGTATGCATGTCTGCTCCACTGGGAGGTTGTTGCGTGGGCCACCTACATATCTGAGGACGATAGTGACTGAGCGGACAAACTGCCATGCGGATGTGCTCCGCGATTGAGCCTGGACCTTTGTCATGGCCGTTATGACCATCAAATATTCGTTGCATCTCTAGCCCCAAAGGCCATGCATGCAGAGATCAGGGAGGGATTGTCTGAGTGTGCAGTATCCATGTGCTGTAGCGCTGTCACTCGACACGCTGTGTGTCTAAAGCACATGAGCCCTTCGGTGGTATGGTGAGCGGTCACATCCCTGCAATGTTGCATCCGGTGTGCAGCGTATGTGCGCTCTCTGCACCCGATTGAGGATGAAACGACTGGAGTGCAAGAGAACGGCTGCAGCATCAGCGACGAGGTGTTTCACAGAGTGTGCAATGGTAGCGACAGCCCTGTCCGGAACGGCACGCACGCGCAGCCGGGCGCTTCGATGCCAGGTGTCGGCGGCGACCACGCCGGCCACGCGGCATGGGGCCACGAGGGCACCAGCGACGCCTGTGCCGCCGGCACGTCAGGGAATGCATGCGGCTCCGCACCCGAACGTGTGACGCGCTGGGTGCGGCAGGCTCTGCAGCAGTCTTGGGGTGCATGGCTTGCCGGCGACGAGTCGACCGCAGCATGGAACATGTGTCGCAGCGGAGCGACCGAGGCGGACGCTGCATTCATGGACGACATGCGTCGCATGTCATGGCATGGAGACGGCCCCTCGCAGCACGCACAGCATGTTGCCAGCACACGCGACCATTCAGACACGGCCGAGGGTGCTTGGGCAGCTGAGGTGGAGCCACGCAGCGGTCCTGCACCTTCCGGGCACAGCGGGGCGCCTCGGGAAGGGTTCGTGAGTGCAGCGTTGCGACGCGGGGAGGAGGAGCGGCCCATGCATGCTGGCAATCACGGGCTGTCACGTCGGTCTCACGGGATGGACACGGATCCATGGTTTTTGCGGGATCGCAGCTCACGGCCGGTGGGGGCTGTGGTAGACTTTGACGAGATCAGTGAGCTCCATGACAGCACAGGTGACGATGACCTCACGACCATGCTCCCCGTCGGCAGGGCCACGGAGACCCATGGCCCCGAGCTCTGCTCGTACATCTACGGCCATGTGCGTCTCTGCTTGACCTGACCATCATGTGGGACACAGCACGGCAACATGACATGTTGCCGTGCATGTCATGGGAGCTCCCGAAGCAGCAGCCGCCTGCTGACAGCTACACACCGGGCGGTGGTGCCTTATACTGGGAGCACTCACAGAGGTTGCCGCATCGCAGCATGCCCTCCTTTGCATCAGCCCAGCGTGCTGAAAGCCGTCAGTCAGCACCATGTCCCTTTCGCGTCGGCACAAGTCATTTGATTCTTCACCCCCTCCTTGGACCTCGCAGCATAGCCGGCATTGCGTTTGCTGTGCTGTGATGGCATGACACAGGCTACCGCAATAGTCGACAGGTGTCACTCGCAGCGCTGCGTCCGCATGCCCCATGCATTGCTGTACAAGATTTGCAGAGCTGGGCTGCCCACGTGGCACGGGGGCAACACGGGTGATGCTGTGCAGCGGCGGTGGGACGTCGCGGCAGAGGAGTATGAGGCGCCACAGGCCTGCAGCCGCGCAGCCACAGGCCAGGCACTCGAGGCGCTGGCGGCCGCGGCCATGCGGACGCAGCAGCGCTTCGTCGGGCAGTGCAACGTCATCACTGACATCAAGGAGGCGGTGTTCGTGGGGCAGGAGGACGCGGTCGTGGCGTGCGGCAGCGACCAGGGCCGCGTCTTCCTCTTCGACTCGATGACCGGAGAGCTGCTGCGCGTGCTGTGGGCAGACCGAGAGGTCGCGAACTGCGTGCAGTGCCACCCGACCCTGCCCGTGCTGGCTACCAGCGGCATGGAGGACGTGGTGCGTGAGCTAAGCGCCTGATGCTGCAGTGCCGCAGCCACACGCAGCTGTGCCACCGCTTGCGTGTGCCTCTTCAGATGCCAGCCCACACCTGGCCGCCATGACATGTCGGTTGGGGGCTTGTGTATTATGCTGTGAAACTCGGGACTGTTCCACCTGCATCTGTTATCCCATTTGCCCAAGATGCATACCGTGGTGAGCATGCTGTGCTGCGCAGGTTTCCATTCTCAGTCAAAGTTTCTGTGTGTCCGTGCGTGCTACAGTGGGATCCTTGGAGTTCGGTGAGCATTCGCGGTTGAGGCGTGGCTGTTACGTCCAGACCTTCGAATCAAAATGTCGTTGTCATCGGCGTCACTTGTTGGCGCCACGGGAGGCAAAGCTGCACACGCGCAGCATGTCGATGCTGTGGAGTGGCGCTCGCGCGGTGCATGTGCTTGCGTAACGGTGCTCTGCTGCTGCAGGTGAAGCTGTGGGAGGTGGAGCGGGACAACGACGCGAACCAGGTGGGCGCGGGCGTCGCAGAGGTGTCGCGCATGGTGGAGGAGAGCCAACAGGAGATGGAGGCCTCGCGAGTCGTGCTGCCCAACATGCGCGAGGCGCAGCGCCTGCGCGACTTTGTGCGCCACCCGGAGATGCTGCAGCTGATGGGGGTTACGCAGGTCGGCATCCGCGAGGACGAGCGCGGTTCCTCCGAGGTCACCTGCCGCCAGAGCTGATGCAGCCGTGCCGCCCACATATCATGGCAGCAGCATATGATTGGGACATGTCACTGGCACGCTCTGCGGTTGTGCGGCTGCTCGCCCGCAGCAGGT
This sequence comes from Ulva mutabilis, assembly GCA_900538255.1. Classification (NCBI taxonomy): domain Eukaryota; kingdom Viridiplantae; phylum Chlorophyta; class Ulvophyceae; order Ulvales; family Ulvaceae; genus Ulva; species Ulva mutabilis. The sequence continues at coordinate 192,907 of UNSF01000059.1, read as the reverse complement.
GCCATCCGGGATTTCACGCGCCACAAGAGCTGCGGCAGCTGCTGTGCCACTGCCAGATCGGCGGCCGTGAAGCAGCAGATGGCAGCAGGCACATGCGTGCAGCGTGCCGGCTGCAGATTGTGGGTGCTGCTGGTGCCTTCAGAGTAATGTGGGCACTGGCGCATGTCAGGGTGCGGTGGGGCGTCGCAGGGCGTGCAGCAGAGGCTAGGCGGCAGACCGGGGCGGCACGTGTGTACCCATGCGCCTGTGCGCCCTGCTGGCGCGCCAGGGGCTGCGTTGCTCAGCCTAGCCGAGAGCGGGGGAGAAGGGCACATCAAGCCTGAGATGGGGAAGCTGAAGAGTGCTGTGTGCAATTGCTGTCGCCAAAGCCTGATACAGTCCTGTGCTTTGCTGCAGGTCTCCATGTCAATGCGGCCTGGGGAATGGCAGAGCACTGAGATCAATGGGACTGTTTGTACGTGGGCACTCAGATAGTCCAATCTTCGCCGTTCGAGTAGTACACAGATGCTGTGCATGTGGACAGCGTCGGAATGGTGGCTGATGATTGCCAGTGTGGGGCCGCATGTCTGAAAAGTGGTTTTCGTATGTACAGGGGGGTGTGGGGCCCGTGTTGAGCAGCTCCAGTGCCGTTTGATAGCTCGATTGTCAGTGTGTATTGATTTTCGCTCCATGTTAGATGATGTGCATGGAAAGATACTACTTTGTCACGGCTGTGCCTGGTCCTCATCGTCTCATCAAGGTGACTGTGCCAGCGGGGCATTACTTTACAAAAGTACTCCATTCATAGCATTCCTCCAAGCAGGCACACCTATTACGATGCAATGCCATTATGTGATGCCATCGTCGCCTTCTGGGCCAGGAGAAACGCTCACGAAAACCGACTCGACCTGATTCTTGTAACTTGCAGGTGGTTCCAGCAAACCCTGTGGACTGAACGCAAATAGAAAACAGCGGGGGACAGTGGCACCAACCGCTCCAACGCCCAAAGCCAACGGCCTGGGCCACGCTGATTATATATAGCAGCCACAACGACTCCAACACTGCCCCGCAACAACTCAGCGATACACAACGGCAGTGCCTCTCGGCCAGCGCCGCCGCCTTGCGGGCGACAGGCACAAACAGGAGCACAGAGAGCAGTCAACGCTCACCTCAGAGCCGCAGTGTACACCTTTTGAAGCGCCGCGTTGTGGTGCTGCTTTGCCTGCAGCTGTGACCAGCACTGCCGGATACGGTCAGCAGAGTCATGGCTCACATCCACCCGAAGCTCATCGCTCACCCACACCAGCGCCCAATCCCCCACATCCACCCCCTTGTATGTCCACATTGCCCAACTCATCCCTAGCTCGTTCATGCTCTCCAGCAGCACTGCCGTCGCGCGCTGCGCCTCCTCCTCGCCCTCCGTAAAACAGTGCAGCTCCCCGATGAAGTATGGCACCTGGAACTGCTCTCGAGTGCCCGCCATCTCCTGCACGCGGTCCCGTACCGCTTGCGCGTCCGCCTGCGCATCATCTCCCCGGAACTCATACAGATGCGGCCCGTACGCCACGTTCCTCCAGTCCGCAGTCTCCTCCACCGGCTCCTCCCACACCAGAAACAGCCGCTTCTTGTCGACGTGCCGCAGCGCCCGGTAAAGAAACCCCGCACCGTGCACGCCCCCGTACGGCTCATTGATCAGCTCGAACGCCGCGATCGTTCCGCAGCCCTTGAAATGCTCGATGATGCCACGCCAGACGTGTATTGCGTGCTGCCGCTGCTGTCGCGCGAGCGGCCCGACCTCCCCCTCCTTTGTCAGCATGTCGTAAGCAAGCTTGCGCGCCAGCTCCCCAGCTGTGCCTCCGCGGCTCGTGCGGCCAAGCTCCTGCCCCCACCACACATGCATGCAGAACACAACATACAGCCCAACCCGTGAGGCCTGCTCGACCACCCAGTCCATCCTGGCAAAGTCGAGGCCCCCTGTTTCGGCTGGGCAGCAGTCGTCCTCATGGTGCACAGAGTGGGGGTGGACTGTGCGGTAGCTGAAGGGCACGCGCACACAGTTGAAGCCCAGGGCCTTGATGCGCTGAAAGTCGGCCTCTGTGATGAAGTTGTCCTGCCAGACCCGCATCAGCTCCTGCGCCTCCTCGGAGCCGAAGCGATCACGCAGTGTTTCAAGCGTGAAACGACCCGCCGCCACATCGTGTTCATCATGGATGCCACACATCCAATTCTCGGTCACCTGTACACAACGCATGCATTACAATGGTGATTGTAATCATGATGGTCATCATCGGACTGGTATACGATGGTGTGTCCACCATCTGATTGGTGGACGATGCTGTGGGCAGTGCCTTGAATACTGTGTGGTAGATGCTGAAAGACCAAACGTTCATGCCTCTACCACTGAGACATTGCACGCCACTCCAGGGCCCACTGTGGAGTAGCAAAGAGTACGCGCAGTCAGAGTGAACACTACAGACGCAGGGCTAGTTGCCGCTGTGTGGTACCCAAAGGCCCAATCCGGCACGCTCGACATGATGTTGCATACAGGCTAACATCACTGCCACAGGTGCAGAAGGCAGCACGCATGCAAACCTGGAAATTGAGCAAACGGCCTGAAGTCACCTGATATGCAGCATTTGAGTGTGCATGTTGACGATGACCACCTAAATGCTGCCAAATCGCGTTCAGGATGGGTCAGGCTCACCAGCCATCCTCCCAGGTTGACTCCACGGAGCTGCACTGTCTCCCCAGATGCCTTGACTACATGTGTACCCTTGGCGTGCAGGTAGTCTTGCTGCACTTCCGCCGCTGGTGCTGCACAGGCGGATGGCTGATGTTAGGTGGCTGGGGCAGCATCCAGGAACTGGGCAAGCGTTTTGCTCCTTTGCACTGCCGGAGATACTGTGGTCCAGCATGCGAGCCTGGGCAAACGCTCAACGTGTGTGTGCATCCCTGTCACCAGTTTTGCTGAGCAGCGATGGCTGGCTTTGCAGTGGCCAAGCGCGTTTCATCAGTGATCAAGGCATCAGGCGATCACTCAAATGCCCGCTGACTGTGCACGTGAGCAAAGAAAACAAGAAAGCCAAAATCGAATCAAGCATATCAGTCCGGGCGCGTCACTGCGCTCGTATCATATTGCTCGTTAGCAAGTAAACACGCTTGCGATGTGCGCACGATGTCGAAAGTTTGCAGCACGTTGCTTGCTACCTGCGGAGAACACGCGCAGCTTCCCAGCAAATCTAGGACGAAATGTGTGTACCGGTATGGCACAGTTGTGGCAACCTCGTGACAAAACGCTGTATCAGAACCAGAGGGACAATCCGCCGCTGTCAAACTCAATCCTGTACACAACTGCACGCCAGTCTGCAGCTGTACGCCAAGCAAGGCCCAGCGTCGTCGATACTGGGCCAGCTGACAACAAGAATGCAATAACTGCACGTGGGGCGCTGTGCCGAAGTGAAGGTGGCCGTTTCAGTGTTGACCAGACGACGTCGCTGCTTGCATCGTGTCAATGTACTTGGGGACCACTCAAGGAGTGCTTGGCAACACAAGTGACAGGGCAGCCCACACGGTACTAGAACAGGCCCATATTGAGTGCGTTAGGTGCTGACATCAGACGATCTGCGTTCCAGACGCAGGGGCCTGCGCTGTATCCTGGGCTCAGGTGTTTACCGGACAGACCAGAGTCAAGGCGAATGGAGTACCGCGTTCGAGTAGAATATTCGAAGGCTCGAAAGGCTTACTTCAGCCTGTGATGCAGGTTGTCACCGACGACTGCAGCATCGGTCGTGCAGACAAGCCGACTGTCATGCGAGCGCCACTATAAGTACTCGGTCTGTACAATGTGGCACAACAAGGCAGCAGACCATCGTCCTATGAGCGCAGCTTCAAACTCGTACCAGGTTCGTCGCCACCACAACAGCTGATGCATTGTCCCATTTTGGATCTCTCGTTTCACAACATGCGGTGTCGCAATTGGTGTCGCAGTGGAGTTCGACACCAGCGAGCTAATGCACTAAAGACGTGACGTACGACTCTAGACTATTTGCAGTGTGTGCATAAGCTCTGTTTGCCGTGTTTTATAGATTTGTCTACGGAGTAGCGTGGCATGCGAACACCAAAGCTTTCTGCGCACTGTGCGCGGCACCACCTGGCCTCGCCACGAGTAGCCGCGGCATGCTGAGCGCTGATTTGACCTGGCGTTGCAACGTCATGTAGTGACTGCAGGCTGGATCCTCATGCGTCACAGTTTGTGGAGACCATGGTTACTTGCATGACAGATCAAACGCTCCCGCGACGTTGCTTGCTCGAGCTCGTAGTACTGAATACGTTGACAAACCGGAAGATGAACGCTTGGGTAAGAGCTGGACCACACTTTAAAATTCAGGCAGTGAAGGTGAGTGTGCAAAACATGCCCACAGCGGCATGTCTGCACAAGCTTGACTGTTTTCAGCGGTTTGGGTAGCTATAGGGCCTGGGTGATTGGGCATACGCACGTCAACGGCATTGCTACAAGATGGCGATGTGTGCAGAGACATCTATGTCCGGGGTCTATCGTTAGCGACACAACCACAAATGCGCCATTTATAGACCTTTCTCTACGCACACAAAACAGGATTGCGAGGGGCGAAAGCAACAGGGTGGAGTGGCGCCATGCATGACAATCGCGATCGGTGACAGCATGCGAACTGTACAGCCAGGAGAAGCTGGCACCGGCCAAAAGCACTACACGCAGACGAGGACAAGCCATGCAGGAGAGCAAGCGAATGGAACGTGCATACGTCAGCCAACACTATAATCAACATAACCAGGGGCTCTTGCGTTGATCTCCGTGTAACACTATAATCAACATAATCAGTCCCCATGCACAATCTCGGTGGTGGTGGGGTTGGCTGACCAGATCCTACAACCCTGTTACAGCGCTCTGCAGGGCTGTACACTCTAGATGGCGCGCTATAGCTATAGAGTGGCATGCACGTGAACAGCGAGTGCAGCTGCAGTACTAGTGCAGCTCTCCACCGGCGCTCTATCGATGCACATGTGCCGCACAGGGCCCTCGACTGATCAGCTAGCAACTCAAGGATGACTCAAAGCCATATTCGTAGTGTCCAAAATTTTATGCGCGCGCAGTGCGGGAGTGGCGACTCCGTTTTGCACTTGCAATGGGATTCCACCTGCAGCCGATGAGCTGCAGCATGCTTAATTCTGCTCAATTAATATCATTTGTTGAGCCTCTAAATCCCCAGAACACCGGTTGTCGCAGGGCCCAGCAGTGAATTCATCGAATGCGGAGTAATAGTACTTCTCGCGGCTGCAGCACTGGAGAATAGCGTGTAAGAATGTTTCGTTTCGAGGGAACTGTAGCGCAATACAGAAGCTGCTGTGTTGCTGTTTGTGTACGGCACTCGGCCATGGTGAATGTTTTTGATGCATTGCCATGAATCGTACCTCTGTGTTCTACCACCTTGTGGAGCATACATCTGTAACGTATCTCATACAGTATTTCTCGCGTGCTCCGAGGTGTGATGTCGATTCTGTGGGCGAGCTCCTAGGCCGCGCACGGGCGCACGATTGTCTGATTGTCTCCAGAGTCCGGACGCATGCACGCTTGCAAGGGCACAAGTGACGCGCTCAGAACATTTGCGCGCAGAAACTGCCTAGAGACAATGTTTTGACCGCAACTGCGTGAAGTCATGACTGCCCCAGCAATGTAGCAACCGTACAACTCAAATGTTCAGGCCCCTTGAGTAGCCTGTGCACACACAGGAGCTGTGTTCGAACGTGACAATATGCAGCATTTCTTCAGTTGAAGATTGCTGAAGTCAACATGCAGCGAGAACCAAAACACCAAATTTGTGGATCATACAACCTGCATGCCCACTTCCTGCAGGAGACACAGCAGCGCCCCTTGCGACATGCCCCCCGCCTCTGCCCGGGCGCCTGAGTAGCGGACCGCGCACCTTCCCCCGTGCACCTTCCCCCCGCCCCCCACTCCGCGTCCCACAATGGCTCATCTCCAGCCACTACCCTCACCGTGCTGTCGATTCGCTCTGGCACCATGTGGCCTGGGGTTTGGGCAGCTGCTGGTGCCACGGGGGCCGCGCATGGCCGCGGGACATTGCTGCGTCGTGTCGTGCTAGTGGCTATGCTGGCTGCTGTGGCCGGCTGTGTGCCGACCTCGCGCCGGCTAGCCGCCGCGGTACCCAGCTCCTGGTGCCTGTGCATAGGCTGCGCTGGGTCGGTGTGCTGTGTGTTGGCGATGCTCGTTGTATTCCGGGTATGTGTGGGGTGACCGTGCTGCCTGTGTGTTTTCCCCGCTTTGTTCCATCAGCGCTGCTAGGGCCTTGATCTATCACTTTGTAATTGTGAGGTCACAGGAGTGAAGGCAGTAGCTGTCCGCCGCTAGCTCAGGGGCAGTGTTGCAGAGCGCGGGGGTGCAGAGGCGGGTCGTGGGGTACATATATATGCTTTCTGTTGCAGTGCTGGCATGCATGGACGCGTTGACATCACATGTGTTTGCATGGTGTGCCACGCACGGGGGTGCCTGAGACTGCAGGCACACTCTCAACAACCACCTTTCCAGGTGTCTGCGTTGGTTGTGCTGGTTCTGGTGCTGTGTGTGCGCTCGCTGACATCGGCGTTGCAGGGGGCATTACGCATCTCTGTGCAACACAGCGGGAGTGTGCGGTATTACATCAAATGCATACCTCCCATCACTGATGCAGCTACCGCCGCACTCTGCAGATTCAAGAAGTAATGCCTAGTTCCGTGCATTGCCAGCGTGGCTGTGAACGTTTGCTGCTACACCGCAATTACGACATTTGGTCGTAGAGGTATGAAGCAGATAACGATGACTTCCAGCCCATCGGACTGTCCATGGTTGCCACTGCAAGCCACTGTCTGCTATCTGGTCCATCCAGCCCCAGCGCTGCCCGGAGCACAGCCCCATCACGTTCATGCTGGACCCGGACTGGTGCTCTGCTGTAACTCTGGGCTGTCGATACTGGCAGCCAGGCAGACTCACCTTGCTCACTGTACGGCACAAAGATGTCCTGCGCTGCGTGTGCTGGCTTCAGTAGGCGGGATCTGTTGTAGCGTCCATCGTATATATTTCCAATTGCCTGGTCCGATACCGTGCGAGACCCCGCCACAAATGCAGGCACTGGCCTGAGTGACTGCGGCCGTTTGGCAGCAGGCGCTGGCTCCTGCAGCAGCCTAGCGTTTGCAAAGCCATGAGAACTGATGGTGGGAGCACTGGAGCAAGCCATTCAGGCAATCCTATTCCAGGAACTTTATTCTTCTGGACATGCAAGAATGCAACACCAGCAAACCCAGGAAGTGCTGCTTTCCAGTTTGTTATACAACACGATTACATGTTAAATGGTGCAGTCCCACCGTGACCACAGGTGATCCAAGTCTGCGTGCGGCTGCATGCACCTCTGTCAGCAGGCCAACATCCACATCGCGTTTGAACTCATCCATGAAAGTCAAGTTGGGATCTTGAAGTACAGCTGAAGGTGAATGAACAGTTGCAGCCACCCTGCCGCGGTCCACGACTTCAGATGTGCCTGCAGCTAGGTGGGCACCACTAGTGTGCTGCGGCAGATCCGAGCCCTGTTTTACACTTCCAACATGCGTGCCACCTGCAGTCAACAACGACAAGCATCTATGCCAAGTGAAGTTTCGCGGCCTGGGTGATTGCCAAGTTTGTATGAGTGCGATTGGCTAACTGACCATTGCCAGTGTTCCACAGCAGTGTGATATGGAGTTGTCCACAGCCAGAGACAGCGGATAGAGGTTCACGTCACACCTGCGGCGTGCTGATGCCAATGCCGTTGCGCCATTGCGGCACGGTGGACCTCATCACGAGTATGAGCTGATTCTACGGCTTGCTGCTCCTGAGTTGCCGCATCAGTATCAGCGCAATTCGATCGAGTGTCAGCTGTTGCAATCGTGCGTGGTTGCGGACTAGAGGATGTGAACATTCCTGTCGCAGGGTCCTTTTCCGCGAAGCGTTCGCTGTCTGTGCCAGCAAATGGGTGTCGGGCAGCGCGTGTGACGCTCTCAGACATCGTATGCTTCAGTCCTGTTTCCTGCACCTTACCAGAGGTTAATAAGAATGCATTGTGCAACATGCTGTACTCCTGCACGACGGCAGCACAAAACAACCCGCCAGGGGTCGTGCGGTGAACTAGCAATCAGCTGCGTGCACCAGTCGGCCATGAGCGTACTGAAGCATGCATGTAGAACCACCTGAAATATGTTGCAATGGCTGATCTAGAGCAAGGCAGATGCAGGCAGTGCAAATCCTGCTGGTTTACACGGCGTTGGGTTGCAAGTTGCGAATAGATTGAGGAGCACTGTTAGCAAGGGTCATGCCTGGAGTTGCTGCGTGCCCGTGGTCAGCATGTGCCTGAACCGAGCTGAGACCTGGAGCATTTCTGGGATGTCCGAATCATCTCTGAGCTGCCTGTGTTCCATGCCATGCACCCCCGACCTGCGCTGAACATACTAACATCCGGGATTTGACAACTCTGGGAGCTACATCTGCGGCACGCAGCGGATATTCACTGCAGGATCCAGTCATTGTCAGATCATGCAGCAGTCTAGAAGCAGAACGTGGGCGATGCTAGTATGATTGAAGGAGATGCTCACCCCAGCCATACATAGCCAGCAATCAATATGCAATTCGACAGCTGTTGCCGGTCCAGGCACGCTTTCAGGCTATCAGCATCGTGATGTACTGTTGTCACTGCTCATGCGGCTCACCTCATCATGGATTTGGACAGTACATCCTGCACATCCTCGGGTAGCCGCGTCCAAGCGGGTCGCACGGAGAACCCAGGCTTGTACTCGACCATGGCAATATTCCCATGACGCACAGTGCCAGTTCCTTGACCATTAGCGGCAGCAGGTGTGCATTGCTTCAGCATCGCAGCCAACTTGGCCCGGCGACTGGAGACTGGGGTCCGCACACGGTTGACATGCAGGGCAGCCCCAGAGGCCCTGAATAGATGTGTTCTGTGATGCTCTCATGCCCAAAGGGGCAAGTTCTGCGCAGCTGCATCCCACAACAATGCTACACAAATGCGAGTGCCAATGTTCCCATTCTGTGTTAGGCTGCTTGTGCCATACTATTGTTCAGTCAGTGTGTGGCAAGGATTGCCTTAGCATGACAAGGCTGTACACCTGACAATGACAAATCACATGTAACTCAGTGGTTGCATATGTTTGACAAGCAGTGCTTCATGTGGCATGCCGCACATCCAGCATGCAGCTCCACAAAGCCTGCAGTGTGACAATTGATGCCATCCCCTGACCCAAAAGCTGATATCTGGGATTCATGTCATATTCAGCATTCCCAGTTAGGCAATGAGTTTGAGTAGGACATAGCCGTAACTGCTGATGAGGCTCCATGCACCGCAAAATCATCCCAGGCGTTGTGATATGTACTCAGACTTGCAAGATCAAGAACATCACACAGCAAGCATGTGAGCTCGTGCCTGTCCTGTCGCAGACGAGCAGCGGTGCCGAGCTGCTGCGGTTCCAGATCCTGATACCTCCCGGTCATCAGCGGGCTGGCGGTATTGACGTCCGGCTGTGTAGCAGCTAGCGTGCGTGTTTTCGCTGTCCCAGTCATGCTGTGCTTGGTACGGCGGGATTTGGTCAGTTTTCTACATGCCGAAGATTTTTGATGCAGCGCGGCAGGGATGCGCATGAGCACTGTCCTGCCTCAGCAACAGCATACAAGCAGGAATGGCAAGATAACCCTGGGGAAATTGGTTGACATCTGTCATCCAGATGTGACGGCAGTACAATTCAGGACAATGTCGCATTGGGACGTCGACAAGTGCAGGATGGAAGTGGCAGTCATGTGTGAGCTGTCTGACAGAGTGACACTGAGGCATTGAAAATGACACCCAGAAGAGCGATCGAGTCGCACCTGGAAGCTAGGTCATGCCTGTCGTGCCCCGTGGTAACGATTTCCAGTTTCAGCATGTGTAGAGCCTGAGCGACCAGGCGCACCGAGACTAGCTCTCTTGCAGTGCCTCCACCGCCAGCATGAGCCCACTGGTGGATATACACGACAACACCTCGCGCCTGATGCGCACTCAATCTGGTCGTCAGCCATCTACTAATGATCCTGTATGATACTAACGTGTCCATCTGCCCCAGAGCTTGCTGTAGCCTTGCAGCAGACTGTGGCCTGCATGGTCACTTGCCCTGAGCTGTTGAAATGTGCATCCAAATGTGTGGTGCAGTGGCCTTGACGTGTGTGTGTTGCACATCTGAATCCATACAGAGATGATTGTCTGGCCTGGTGCCATGGATGCTCAATGCTCGGCATGCCTTCGGTTGCAAACCGCCACTTAAGCTGTGTCAAGCGACATATGCAGTCATCCATGTGCAGATAAAATGCTGTGCACATGTTTGACCGTGGTGCACCCAGAATGCTCAAGTTCTAACACAGAATCGTCAACAGCACCATGTTTCACATGTCGAGATCACACCGTCCTGGCTCAGCCCTGGGGTTGGTCTGCATCTCCTGGATGGCTCGGTCAATCTCTGCCAGGGATGCGCCTGAGATTGCATCGATCGACTGCAGACCCTGCTCCCATTCCAGAGCATCGGCTACTGCAGATGCCACTGCACGAGCATCATCGTGCTTCACACCAGCTATGTCGGACACTCCTGAAGGGTCCATAAGGGCCTGCACAAGCGAGAGTTATCAGTGCTAACCTAACTATGCCATAAGAAGCTCAAGCTGAAGCAATCTAAGCCATCAACGACTCTCAGGGCTTGTATACAAGTCGTATGGGCGAAACAGGCTTGCAGTTGAGTCGCGTTGCAAGCCAGAAGCAGGACACAGGATGTGGCGGATTGGGGCACTCGTCACACCTGCCACAGATCTAGCACTGCTGCGTCACATCCAGGAAACAGTTGCTCTGCAACAGATGCAATGGCCAAGTGGTCAGAGTCACGAAATAGAGCCCTTATGGCTTCAGCGACTGTGGCAGTCAGTTGCACCGGATCGGTGAGATCAAAGCTGGTGTTGCATTGTAGATTGTCCTCAATATCGGTAGGGGGATTAATCTGGAGAACGCCAAACTGGTGATGACCGGTAGGCACCAACTGACCAACCAGCCGTGGCCATCTTGACTGCCCAACTGACAGAACCCTTCAAGTACGCTACCGTCACATAAGTTAAAACCCTAGATGTGATAAGTGTGTGCTAAAAGCTCACCGTTGGGTGGTGGCATCAAGCAGATGCGTGCCAGCTCCCTCGGCCCCCTCACATTTGAGCTCATGCAGAATCCAAGTGTCTGAATCGGTATGAGATGCATCATCATGCCACACATGCGACTCGATCTGCATACACCAGATGTGGTAGAAGCCAACAGCTAGAGCAGTGGTGCATGACCGGATCTGGAGACACACTGTGACGTTCTCCAACAGTAAATGACGAAGGGTACGAGCATCTTCACGATCATCGCCTGAATTACCTGCTAGTAGACACGTGTGGTTTGCGTGGCACCAAACAAGTAAAGCACAATGCGACAGAGGCGAACGCTTGACACCCGACAATGTGGCGTTGTCAACTCATGCGACAGCTTCTCCGTGTGGCAGAACTGACCTGCCTCACTTGGACAGATGTGCAATGGCGGCTCAGCAGTTCTGGCCTCCTCTCCAGGCAATGCTTCGCCTTCCTGTGTACCACTAGCATGTACATCCACTAAAACGCGATCATTCTCTGTACGAAATGCGACGACCACATGCTGCATAGTCACACGACCGATACTGTAAAAATCAAACCGAAACGATCTCAAGTTCCTGCGTCAAGTGCTGTTGATTCCGCGTTCAGCTGTGCACATTTCGGTAGCTCCTGGGGAGCTACAAACGCCTGCAATCCACGGTCACGCACGCCACAAGCAGGACAGTACCGTGGCAGAGCGTGCCTCACATAGTGAAGCAGTTCAGCGTCGACGAGTCCCCATGGACGCCCGAATAAGGTGTGTACAAGATCGGCAGTGACCCCGGTAGCCATAGTTGGCGCAGCATGTTGCAACATGCATGTGGCCACATCGAGCACAAGCTGCTGACCTGCCTACGGCGCTTTCGCATTGCTCCGATACCGGAGTCCTTGTGCACCTGCCTGGTGGCTGCGTCTGGTGCCGGTGCGGCTACTCGGGTGTCTGAGATGTGTGCGTTTTGCTGGCGGCGGCGGCGTGGCTGCCCCCGACGTCGCAGGTGCGCGCATGGTCTGCTGGATTGCACGGTTCTATACTTTGTACTGTGAGGACTGCTGCTACGACCTGAATTGCGCGCGCAGTTCCTTCTCCCGGCCGTGCTCGCAGGGGTCCTGTGGCCGATGCCCGTCTGGGTCTGGCTTGACGCCCAGTTTTTCTTTTCAATTCCTTGCTGAGGCCAGCAGGCAGGAAGCTACCAAGAGCATAGGTGAAAGGGGGCCACGGCCCCTACAGGCAGCAGGCGCGGCACCCTTGCAAGCAGGGGCGTGGAAAATGATTATGTGTAAGACCCCACCCACCACTGCGTCATCAGTGCAGCACGCACACCGCACGCATGACCAAACGCGAGCCCTGTCCTTACCGTTGTGGTGAGTAAATGACCACCGCACGCACAGCAGACCCCACCTAGGGGCAGTCAGGCTGAACCTATGGCTGTCGTTGGCCAGGTAACAACGCAGCAATCAGAGCCGCACACACACAGACAACAAGAACGTCACCAACATAGACAGACAGGGTAGTGGGCGGGCTCAGTACCTATATATAAGGTACGAGTGGTTGCCACGACATTGCACAGATTGGGTTGGATTGGAGAGGTGGCCGACGCGCACGCCCATGCTTGCCGGAGTCATGGGCGGCTGCAAGCAGCACAGCATTTTGCAGTAGGCTATTCCATGGATGTCCATGTGAGATTGGACAGGGGTGGAGCAGAATAGGTGCTGAATGTCCCATTATTTGTGGCCACTTCCACCATCGCTGGAAACATTCGGAAGTCATTGAGCGTGCAGCCATATGTCACTTTGGATGCACTTTGCACGCCTGGTGTTAGCACAGCAGGCGGGCATGGGTGCAGTGTCTAGCCGCACAACACCGCAAAGGAAGTTTGGAAGTGGGGCGTTGCAGGGGACAGTTGTTGGGTATCATGCCCAACCCAAGCGGGTATCTGCCACTGCACCCCTACGCATACGGGCAAAGGAGCTCACATAGGACAGAGGACCAGAAACCACGTTCGAGAGACGGAAACTGAATCATGCACAGCTGTCTAGGTGCAACAGTGAGGCGTCCATCGTACCATAAGTGTGCGTGTGCCAGCAACGTCACAGTCATCCCCATCACTCAGCTGACACACGCTGCAAGGGGCATACATGTAGCCATCGGCAGGGTGAATAGGTTCAGACGGCTCCAGGGAATCGGCTGACGAAAGACAGAGCACGTGTGAAGCTAGCACGGCAGGGCTGGCTTAGGATGGCCCATGAAGCATGCATCCTGTCAGGGGTCACAGGACAGCATGAACAAGGACCGGCCCGACAGATGTGCACCAGGCACCAGGAAAACATTACAAATCGTAAATTGCCGACTGCATATGGCAATCCATAGTAATTGCGATATGAAAACCAGCACAATACTCTAGGCACAATCTAAGCAACCTATTGGCTGACATGGCTGTGTCAGGTCATGTGGCCTTCACACCACTTCTGATACACCCAGCCCAGCAATGGCTGACTGCACGCCCAATGAGTTCAGAATGCTACTGCAGTTGTGATGACTTCAACCTGATTAGTATATATCTGTAAACGCAAACACTGTCCACCATGCTATACTCCATCGAATCTCAAGCACAAGCAAGAATGGTTCTAGAAATACTTAGACCACATGCCGGTGGCATATATAGCACAGCAACCCAAAGATGCTGCTATGCGAACACCATGTCCTCCATCATTCTCAGACGGTACACAGCGTAGGCAAAATGTGTCTGAGGAGCCAGCAAAGCTTCAAGCTGCGGCGGCACAACCCCTGCTGGGGTCATGCCAGCACTTGAGTCAAGATATCTATAAGCGGCAAGCAGCTTGTCCTCTCCCAGCTGCGCTTCCAGCCTCATACGGAGCTCCTCCACTTTAGCAGCGGTGGCCTTGCCAGCCTCCGTGCGGGTGGGTGACGACACCCGACCTGGTGCTGACCCTGCGCCCCTGGCCTTCAGGCTTCGCAACCCCAGCCCGCTGCAGCCCACATGCCCCAAATTCGCCTTACCCCGGCCTTCTCCTGCTCGCCCCTGACAGCCCCTAGTCCTGCCCACATCCAGCTTCACTGCTTGTAGACACACATCGTCTTTCTTTGTGTGTATGATGCACTCAGGAGGTGCATTGGCAACAGCTGTAGCAGCATCATCAGACACCTTGGTCAGGAACTGCGCACGCATGATTGGCCTGGCCTGGTCAGCAGCTACGTGGACATCGTGATGAACATCTGCGGATTGCAAACATGTGCCAGGGTTCAGTAGCGAAACGCAGCTGGCATGCGACACGCCAGCATGTATCTCGCTCGCATGTCCGGATTGTGACGTGGCTGCAGATTCAGAAATGGTATTCTGAGCAGCAGACGCTTGTACCTTTTGACTGGGAGGTTCTGTCCCTTGCAAACCTTCACCAGCACCTTTCTGTGGGCTGCAGCTTGGCACAAAGATCTCCACGGATGGCTCGGCCCGAAACATGGCTGCCAATGGCGCCACATGGCGGCTACTCGTCATCTTTCCTGCAGTACCCGCCTGGCCAGTACCAGGTACAGCCCCACAGCGTTCTCGGCCAGGGGGGAGACGCTCAACACGGCTGTGGGGTTTCTGTTCCGGCGCTGCTGCATCCTGAACAGGAGCACCATGTTTAGCTGGCGGCCCGCTTTGCCGTGCGCCCCCCTGAAACTTTGGGCTCCCGACCTGTGATTTTGCAGCAGCACTCGCATCAGTGGACTTGGCCTGCGGCCTCGCAGAGATAACAAATACTGGCGCGTCTGCGCGGCAAGTATGCCTCTGCTCGGAACTACTAAGCCCAGGCTTCAACCTGGCCTGGGCCTGGATGTCCTGACGACTAACACGGGCCTTGACATGCTTGAGTGCGAGGCGGTGGGCAGCTTGATGCTCAGCGGCCCGCCTCCGCGCCTCCAAGCGCTCCAGTGCCTTGGGCGGGTCTGCCTTTTTGACGCATTCACGAGTCTGTACAGCTGCCTTGTGTGTTGTACTCCATCGGGGCCGCGTCTGCATGGCACTACCTAATCTAGCACGCATACAGCGAGTCGCGCAGCTGCTTTGGAGCACAGGCTTAGGGCAGGCTTGTCGCATAAATTGCACAACATGACATTGATCGTGCCAGACATGTGAGCAGAACTGCATTCAGATACCTGAGCGACAGCCTTAGCCTTCACAGTCGAGGCCTCTGTGCGTGCACACGTCTTGGAGGAAGCTGCATGCACAGAGAGTGTGCTGCTGGAGTGCTGCAGCCTTGGCCGCTGGACATCTGTCCGCGATTTCTGTGGGTGAGGACGCTTCACGCTTTTCGGGCTGAGTGTGTCTGATCGGACCTCGCGCAGGCTCAGTGCAGAAGAATCAGGTGACAGCAGGGGCACGCTGCGAGTTGGCACAACCCCTGGCGCTGGCCTTGCTGCATCGCCCAGCTTGTTGGAGCATCGAGCGGTGTACATGCTCTGAAGTTTACCCACGCGCGGCTGCCGCGGCTTGGGCCCTGTGTGAGAGTCTGTTTGTGCTGTATCGTGACGACGAGCACCAGCCGAGCTTGCCTTGCATTTAGGGCTGGAAGGCACTGACTGTTCCACAGGAGGCCCATACTGCGGTGGTGTAGTACGAGGTGACACCACCAAGCTGGCGGCTTCAGCCCTGCTGCTTGCTGGTGTTTTGGCGCTCACATCAGTGCAGTGGGTCGGCGTTGGCGAGGCACGGGAGCTAGCAAACGAGCGGCTGCACATGCCATCTGAGCCTGCCCGCCGACACTCCATTGAGGTGGTCAGTGCACCCTGCATTTGCTCCAGGACCGACAGGTTGTCTTTCAGCCATGCCGGGCTGACAAGCCGCTGACCGTTGGCCTGGCGGTCGTCTTTATGAGAGTCTCGCGCAACGTCCCGTGCAGAGCGCTGTCCGGTTCTTGCACTGCCGAGATCTGCACTGCAGGTGCGTTGCGACGGATCTGCCACGATCAGGCTGGGTGGCTTTTGCCGCGCAGCACTCGGATGTAGGTCTGGGGACTTGCTGTACCGAGGCAGCGGTTGCATGAGTGGCCGTTGGTACTCAGCCGGAATTGCAACCAACGAGTTGGCCAGGTCCATCGGCTTGGGCTGTGGGCTGCTCAGTGTGATCCCGTGAACCGGCACAATGGATCCCCAGGGAGCTGTGTCGTCTTCGCTGCGCATTGGCTGGGAGCACACTGAGCTCAGGGAGCTCAGTGACTCAATATCAGGCTGTTCCGCGCATGAGGTCAGTGCCGCAGGTGGGGCAGAGCCACCTGGCAGCGCTGCCCCTGAAGCTGTCACTCCTGCATACACACTATGAATGTCCTCCACATGCAGTCAGAACCGAAAAGGGCCAGCAAGACTGATGGCGCATTGTTCACACCTGCCTCCAACACCTCTGTAGCGCGTGGTGGTGCGCCAGTACGTGTCAGTTCGGTGGACCATTCTGGCTTGAGAACAGGGGAAATCTGCACGTCTACTACATCTGAAAGGCAAAAGGACCGAATTTGATGGCTGGCTGAGAGCCTCATGCGAGCACCCGCTACAGCTGCCTTGCCCTTGATGACACCACTGCGAAGAGAAGCCCCGGCTGCGGCAGGTGTCTCTTTGATTCGCGCCGACAGGGATGCCGAGACGTTGCCAAGCAGCCGCCGCACCTCCTTACACGCCGCCTTTGTTCGGGTATCTGGCACAGGCTGTTGAAATTGTGAGACTTGCACCACGGCTGCAGTCAGGCCAGTAGCTGTGCCTGTGATAGGCTGAACTGTGGGCGGCATCGCCAGGGTCATCGCATCTGTGCATGCGACGCTGCTACCATTTGATGAGCATGTCTGGCGGTTCTCGGGTAGCTGCCGACGCATCAGCTCTGAATACCGCTGCAGGTGAGGCTGCATCCATGGCAACTTAAGAATCGAGTCTGCTGTGGGCCTTCGTGCTGGATTCTGTGCTAGCATAGAACAGATGAGGCTGCGGAGGTGGATACTGAAGCGTGATGGCACCGGGGGAAATCTGCCTTGCAGGATGTTGACAATCAGTGCTGGCAGCGTGCTCCCATGGAAGGCATGCTTCAAAGTTGTCAGTTCATATAGCAGGCACCCGAGACTCCAGATGTCGCTTTTTGCACTGTATGGCTTGTTCTCGCACATCTCTGCATGTGCAATACGATCTCGGGTGCACAGAACACAGTACACATGCCTGAAAAAGCGATCATCGCTATAAAGACATAATGGCAATGGCCTTGAAATCTTGGAGGAACAAGTGAGCCCTAGCCTATGACCGAAATCAATATTGATGAGGAGTGACTTGATTCAGAGCACAGTTCCCCGAGTGCTTGCAGAATGGTGCCATCAAGCCAGATTCTCTCACACACAGTGTATGCGCACGCTATCTCAACAGACATGCTGACGTGAGCTGCACCTGGGCTGCAGTAGCATGGTGTGCCAACAGTAGTTTCTGCAAGATTGTGTGGTGCCTGGGTCGGCTTGGCTAGTCCAAAGTCCCCAAGCTTGACAATATTGTCATGGCCCATCAGGAAAACGTTGGATGCCTTCACGTCCCGATGCAGATAGCCACGTGCATGAACATGTGACACGGCCAGCATGACCTGAACAAACACCAGCAAGATGAAGTCCTCATTGAAGGGTCGTCTCTGACATGCTCGCTGCTTAATGAGAGCCGCAAGATCTCCGCCCGTGGCATGCTCCATGATGATGTACAAAGCGGATTCTTCTGCACGTGTGGAGCTCATTAAGGAGGCAGCCATGGAAGGCTGGATTTTTGCTCGGGGTAAAGTAGCTGATTGCACATACTTTCATTGTACCGGACATCATGGTAACGGATGATGTTTGTGTGCCTTAGGTACGAAAGCGTCTGTGCTTCTTGCAATGCACGTTGTCTTTCATCCTCATCCAAGGTGTCCACTCGGACAGCCTTCACAACGACCGACTCGCCATTGCACCTGCACTTGCAAACCCGTGGATCATCTGGGCCGCGAGCGCAAAGGTAGCAGAGGTGACGCATAGGCAGCATTCCTTCTCGTGGCTGCATGAACGGTGCTGTACGAGCCTTCGCCGATCACCGACTCGATGGCATACGCTTCTTCGATGGGCTGCTCGTGCACTGGCAGCGGTAACACAAGATCGTCAATCGCCTGCACAAAACACCGTTTTTCGACGATTCGGTTCAATCTCATAGAGCACTGATTATGATGGCCGAGGAGCATGTTGGGGGTGAGAAATGGGTTACCAAGAATGTGCATGACTGACCGCCATCGCACTTGCACTTGTCACACCTGATCAGTGTCCACTGTCATTGCGATGGCACCTCAACACACATCCACTTCTACATCTACTTGTTTGATTCCATGCTTATCAGCTCCAGTTGCCCAACCAGCACGCCGTGTAGCTCAGCGACGCAGCGAATCCCGGACCGCAAGTTGTCAAGATCTACAAACATCAATACCCAGGCCAATGGCGTGTAGAATATGGGACACACTTTTTATCGGCTTCGTTGTAAGAAATCAAACTAAGAAAAACAATCAAGTGTAAGCACTGTTACTCTCGTGGCCCGCATAATGGCGGTCACAATACTCTGAACACGCTCCACCAAAGACCCAGAAACTTAAACGTTTTATTATCACGATTCCATAACAGTTCTACTTCTTTCGAACTCTGTCACTCTACAAAAAGAATTGTCGCCAACCTGGGAAACAGATGCGGGGTAAAGTGTCCTGAGGTGCGACTGTTGTTACGACTGAATTGAGCATGCTCCGATGCCCCGATATGCATTTGCCTGTGTGTGGATCGTACTGCAGTATACTGCAGCATGGCCTGAAGTTTCCTGAACTCAGAAGTCTGCAGAATTCTGCAGAAGTTGAGACACTAGCACGTTCTGCAGAATTCTGAAGTCAGAAGTCTGACTGCAGAACTGTCCATGTCACACTTGTGCATTGCCATGAATCGTGCCTCTGTGTTCTACCACCTTGTGGAGCATACATGTGTGACGTATCTCATGTCACACGTGCATGCTCCCGATCGATCTGACATGCGCGCGCATGCACTGTGATCACAGACACACTCTGCCTGCACGATCGTGAGCGTTAATCTGCTACATACATTTACATCCTGCACTAGAGCAGTTGGCCACCATCTGATCTCTCAAGGGTACGCACTCGCATTCCCGGTGAGTTTCCCCCCCTCCGCCAACTACCTGGTGAGCACTGGCCCAATAGTGCTGTGCTTCCACCCGTGGGGGTCAATCCTGTCGCCAGAGTCTCTCGACAGAGCAGGTACCGATCGCGAGCCTCGCGTTGCACTGCTCCTCAATCACGAGAGGGTGCACAGCCAGGAGCCCTGAGCTGCCACGCGCACGTGCAAATTCTCTTAGACGGTTGCGTCCGAACAGAGCGGCTGCGCGGCGTTGCAGCATTTGTCGCGCGCGGTTTCCCCCCAGCTTGCACATGGTGCCTTTGCATGGTTCCACACCCGGAGTTCCTTTTGAGTCCACATAGCTATGTCAGCATGCAGAAAACTGGGAACGGCAGCTTGGGAAGGATCACAGGCTGGGCTTGCGCTAGTGATGTAGGTCAGCTGCTGGGCTGCACACATATGTGCCGAGCGCCTGGTGAACGAGCCATGCTTGTTGAACTACCGATGCACTCGTTATGTCATACCGCAGCGGGTTATCATGGGAGCGGAAACCCGGCCAGTACCACTGACGGCTTGAGCATTACAGGGAGATCGATGCAGGAGCCCAGCAGTGAGGGCAACACCAAGCACAGAAGCAACCGAATCCCAGCAAGCGGCCGGCAACAAGCAGAAACATGCAAGGATCCATCAACTACTATGCACTGTCATAACCGCACATCAGCACACACAACCACCACGACACACACGGAAATGCGATGCACTCCACCCAGCCACACTGTGCACTACCACCCACCAGCACACAGCCAAGGGCACAATCAGCCTATCCGCACCCAGCCCCCCCATGGACACTGGTGCTGGCCCCACTTCACACAGCCCTACCCGAGACCTCGCATGCCGGCCCCAACATCCATGTGAGCCTGGGGGCGCGCGCCCCCCGGCGCAGGGAGCACTGGCCCCTGGACCGCGGCCCAACAGTTACAGCAGAACGAGGACAGGCGGGGTGCCCGACCTCCACACCACACTGCGCGCGGCAGCCCAGGGCTGAGCGCGGGGAAGTGGAGGCGGGTGAGCACACGCAGTCTCGACCCCAACCACCGCCGCTGCGCCCGCAGTCCCCACCGTGGCGCAGCGGCCAGTGGCCATCTATAGACCGTCCGATGTGACTGGTGTCCAGGCAGCACCGCCCGCCCGCCCGTCAGCCGGCTGCGCAGCGGAGGCGCTGTGAGGACCCGTCTTGTGACACCCCGGCAGAAAGTGGTGGACAGGTCGTACATGGCATTCTGCAAGACCACACGCCTGGACACGGCGCCAGAGGCAGCGGCAAAGTCAGCAATTTCATTCAGGAATACACATGCACTCTTGCCAACACGGCCAAACGTCTTGTGTGACCAGACGTCTTCGGTGACTTGGCTTGAGTGCATGTAGGAACAGCTGGAGAGCGCGCTAGAGAGCGTGCTAGAGAGCGCGCTCGAGACACATACAACTCACCTTACGACTCAGACACAGCTGCGAGGCAGTTCAACTTGCATCGATTTCTTGAGCGTTGTGTACTTCCAGATCAAACACTTCTACTCTTGCAACAGCATACACCTCCGCATTCAGTAACTGGGCCAGACCGACTCTGGCGTTGCGCCTTATACACGCTCACTGTCCGCTCCTGTGTACCTGATCCTGGAACTGCGTTCCTCCAATTTCCCTGGTGACAACGCGGTGGCGTACGGGGTTGACCTGTGCGGGAACACTGTGATCAAAGTGCCGGCGATATCAGACCCAGACATACGCTCCTCCTTACCCAGGCCAGACGACAGCAACAACACACGGGACACAACAACGTGTGTGATATCTGGGCCCGAAACCTTTCACAGGCAGCCAAAGTGGATGTGCCCCAACAAAAGGTCGGATGCAGCCCAATGCGCATGGAGGCTGGGGCGCATGGCGTTGGTGTCCGTGAGCATGCAAAAGGTATCGATTGCAGCCCCAGCTCGCCACCACGGGTGTAGTGGCACAAGCGTTTGGTTCAGCACCAGCTTGAGATTACTAGGCCGGGTGGTTCACATACTAAGCATGTCGTTCATGGCCCCCACTGTTTGTACATACGTTGTTCCTTATCTGTATGCATGTTCATTCCAGACCAGCCGTATGGACATATATGTTGGCAGACCAGCACACCCAAGATGGTAGGCATACATGAGAATTAAGGGCATTCATGAGAATTAATGGTGTGCAATACGGGTTTGCAATGATCACAAGAGCCAGCTCTGCTTGATTTGGGCACAGATACAGCGTGAAGCCGAGTTTTCTAGGCTGCTGGCGTGGTACAGCCGTGAGGTCCGCTACACCTGCAACAGCAGGCGTGTGGATACATGCAAGTTCACAACAACACGCGTGGTCTCGACATCGGTCTCAGAGCTTGGCCGCGGCGTGTCCACTCCATTCAGCACAGCTCGTTCCAGCCGGAACAAGAAACAATGGACCGTACAGCAACATGCCAGAACATGCGGTCTTGAGCAGGTTCCGATCCAACACACGCATGAACAGCGGAGCGCGGCGTTCAAGCGCTGAGGCCATCCCGAGATGATCCTGTCTGCGAGCTGGCTCAAATATGACTGATCACAGATATCTGCTTTGCTTGTTATTTGAGAGCTCAGCCGCTCATCGATAGGCGCCTGGGGCATGTGTGTATCGCACCTGTACACGCTGACTCCCTCCTTGCAATATGACACCGCTCTGAAGCACTTGACGTCGGCAGTGTCCGATCTGCAACCTACCAGTATACGTCCATGGGAGAGATGTGCAAGGTTCGACGTCGCTTGGATCCTGTTGCCTATCATGCATTGATTGCTTGCCACCGGTGATGTGTCTCACCTGCAGGTTTTGGTCTCAAACCAAGACGGGGCAGGATGAGGAAGCCATGCTGAAAATTGTCCCCGGAGTTCTCAATCCTGTTGTAACAGTCCACATGCAGGATACTTGTGTCATGTTACATCCGGGCAAGCCTGGGCAGGTGCAGCACCTGGTGGAGTGTGGCCCCGCAACAGACGTGCTCCTTACTTCGCTGCAGTACAATCAGGCCAAAGAGGTGTGCACTGGCTGTGTGTAGTATTGCTGTCAGTGACCACCGCAAAACCATCAGCAGTCCACACAAGCCATCATGAAGGGGCCGTAACTTCGCTGTGTCAATGTTTTGTAGGTCATGTTCACAGGGACGGAGTATACGTTGGGAGATGTTTCGGTTGTGTTGGGAAGGGTGACCAGGAGGACAAATGACCTGCAGCAGGTCTGTATTTTCATGTCCTTGTGGCATCATGAGGGCTGCATGCTATCCCGATTAGAAACTGTTCTTCACTCATTTGCAGTCCGTATTAGGGATTCCGTGAAGGTTCTTGGAAGTGGTCAGGAACTGTCGAAGCTGGCTGAGTTTCGGCGAGTGCGTCCAATCAACTTTCAGCAACAAGGAGACTTCTTCACGCCCTGCCATGAAGCCCTATACTACTTCCACGTTGCAATGCAGTGATGCATGATTAGCGCTTAAATTTGAATTGCATATGTGCGATGCTGCTGGAGCCATATTAATGTAAGCTTTGGTCGAATCTCTGTAAGAAATGTTGGAGTGGAGCGGAAGCACAAAATTATATCATTTGGCCTCTTGCACAGCCACTGGAGTGCCGATCCAGCAGGGTGTCATGTCCGTCAAGATTTACTCAGACATCCGTGCAATATCCTTCCGCGTGAAGACTAGCGCCAGAGTGGTTCACTGATGCCAACATACTGCAGCCCTGTGCCATTCAAATGCTGCCAGTAGAACAATGTATGTCACGTGCCTTTGAGAGGTCGTCGTTTCTCGCCTTTTCTCAGACACTCATCATGATTGACAAATAATGTAACGCTGTGTAGATGAACCGTTGGCATGCCAACATACAGGTGAATGGTCTGCGCAGTCGCATTACAGCTCACATTTTTTGTTAGTCCGACCTTGGCTTTCCACAATGCTACGCAAACCTAACTAGACATCGTCCAGATATCGTCTATCACTATTTGCATTCAAAGGGTTCAAAGCTCACCCGATGCAACAATCTTGATAGTCGCAGTCGGCTTGCCGCTTGGGGAGCCTTTGGCCTCGATATCCTTGACGATGGTCATGCCTTCAATGACTACACACAACCTTGTCATGTTAAAATTTGTGCGTTGACAGCAGATGGACACCAAAATCTACAACACAATCGTGTGGGCTGGCTATAGCACGCTTATCAATGACCTGAGATGTGGGTCGGTTGACCTCATCGACCTGATCCCAGGTGTAGTGGCATAACAAAGCTGTTCCAGCCACAGTGCATGGCACCACATCTTGCACCAGGGCACCAAGACTGCACCTTTACCGAAGACCACGTGCCGGCCGTCCAGCCAAGAGGTCTTGACAGTGGTAATGAAGAACTGTGAGCCATTTGTGTTCGGGCCGGCATTTGCCATGCTCAGGTATCCAGGGCCTTCGTGTTTCAGACTGAAATTCTCATCCTGAACAGCTAGACATATTGATGAACGCAATCACACAACGCTAAAGCAGTGTGCCACGTTGGCGGGGTAGCACACAAGGTGTACATCCGCGACAGGAGACATCAGGCTCACACCAACGGCATTCCCAAGTAAGAACATATGCACGCCAACGCCAAACACGAGTGCGTCAACGACATCCACTTCTGTCGATGAACCATACTGTGGATATAAATCACACCTGGAACTTGTTCCCGTAGATGCTTTCACCGCCCGTTCCATCGCCACGTGTGAAGTCACCTCCCTGCATGCCAGTTTGCCTTGCCTTGCCCGACCCACGATATCATGAATTCAGGAGTGGTTGACACAACACCCCAAACACACCTGGATCATGAAATTGGGGATAATACCTGCAGCATGGGAGCATTTTGATGTGCGCACACAGTATGCATGAGAACGTCTGCTTGATAGTTGCAGTGAGTGGACACGTACGGTGAAACGTTGAATCTGCGAATGTCAATGGAACGCCAGATACTCCCTTACCCTTCTCACCTGCACGCACAGGAAACCTTGCAATTAGGAAGACTACAGAGAGTCATACATGTGCATGCACGCACGAGGAAGCATTACCTGTGCACAGTGCCCTGAAATTCTCCACAGTTTTTGGCACAGCATTGCCAAACAAACCCATCACAATGCGGCCTGCAGACCTGCTGTGTTTTCAGCATCGAATAGTCTTCATCACAGGCAGCTCTCAGGGGCAATAATTCGGACGTGTACAAAGGCGCAGAGATCGACCAGACGTACCGCCTGGCTTCCCTCCGATCTCAATGTCGAAGTAAACCTGCACAGATTGGCTGTAAGCATTCAGCTGATATTCGTGGATCTACGTACTCTGTTGCTGGCTTTCCATTGACGAAAAGCCAGGAGAACACTGGTTAGCATGGACGTACAGGTTAAGTGTCACTCATTTGTACAGTTCACTGGCATGCTCTTGTGTTTCCAGCACAGTCCACACACGCAACCAGGTCTATGAGCTGGTGACATTCAGGTCGTAATCGCTGGCGGAGAAGGGATCTGCTTCGGCGACAGGTGAGAACCATCCGTAAGCTGGCGTGACCAGGCACTCCAAGAACACAATTCTCCCACCTACGCCAGCTGGATACTATTGATGTGCACACAAACAATCAATGGCGTAACTTTCAACCTGCGATCGGATGATTCAAGATTCTATGCCGATGGCGCGAAAGAACCCGAGAAGGCCGAGAAACACACGGACCTTGTGCGTCACCGTGTCATCTGCTGCATAACACGAAGTGAGGAGAGTGAATACGAACAAAGCCCATGTGGATCGCCACATCGTTACTGCGATTTCTGGTCCAAGAGCAAACTCGCGATCTTCCGGAGAGCGTGCGCCTTCGATTGAAAGAGCACCAATTGTCTTCCGGTTGTAGTGCAAGTAGTCTTGCGCAGATTGCCGACCCTCATTTGCGCGCAGGCACTATAGCGGCCCTCGGCCTTCAGCGCCCGTGCCATCTGCATGCATATGCACCGGCGCGCGTCACGAAACCACGATCGCACTGAAGCCACTTGGTCAATGTGCGCGCGCGCAAAGTCTGTAGGAGCCCTAGGAGCAGTCACCTGAACCCGACGTCGAGGACTCAGTTCGCTTTAGCCAGGGCCGACATGGGATTCATTCAGCAATGAGTGATCATGCTCACGGGATGGCACCGTCGCTTAAGATTCACTGGGTCTACGGAAAGCATGTGTACCTTCCTTTATGCACTGAGCCCGAACAGAACATAGATGGACCGTAGCAGGCTATGCCCAGAGAGCTCATTACCATTCAAGTTGGCCAATGTGGAAATCAGATTGGCTGCAGGTTCTGGGATTTGGCTGTGAAGGAGCACAAGCTTCACAATGCATCTGGCAAGTATGATGAGACAATCAGCAGGTGTGCATGGGCGATATAGGTAGTTGCAAGCTAGGGGCTAAGCTGTGCCATAGGCTGAACGTGTTCGCTTTGCAGCTTTTTCAAGAACGTCGACTCTCGGTCAGAGCAGCCTCTCCTGCTGCGGTGCGGGACCGGCAATCAGCCCATCGCTAATCTGAAGGTATGAAGACTCGTGTGTGACGAACAAGCTACTCGAGAAAAGTGCACATATGTCACAGAACCATGTTGTGCATGCAGGCCAGAGCCATTGTTGTAGACATGGAGGAAGGGGTGATAAACGCGATGTTGAAGGTGGGCTGCGCGCGCATGCGCAGACTGCTTGATGTCAGTCCAGACCTGCTCGTCCTTATGCCTCACGAACGTCCAATGCCACCAGCAACACAGCATCCGAGCAAGTAGCCTGTGTGGTGCAGAGCCCACTGGGATCTCTTTTTGATGCAAGATCCATGCTGGCCGATACATCAGGTGCTGGAAACAATTGGGCACATGGTCACCATGTCTACGGACCTCAGTACCACGAGCATATACTACAATTGGTCCGGCAGGAGGTGGAGCAGTGTGACTCTCTGCAAGGGTTCGTGCTTACTCATTCACTTGGTGGTGGCACTGGGAGTGGCTTGGGCACCTACCTGCTGTCACTATTGCAGGTCGCTCCCACAACTCTGTAGCGTGTAAACATCTGACATGTCCTGTGCTTGTGTTGAAAGGCCTACCTGAGTCACCCTCGTATTACAGGATCTTTACCCGGACATATTTCGATTCTCAGTTTCCCTATTTCCGTCAGAGGATGACGATGTAGTAACTTCTCCGTACAATGGCCTTCTTTCTCTCAGTGAGCTCGTTGATCATGCCGATGCTGTGCTTCCAATCGAGAATCAAGCCTTACATGACATCGTAGCAGGGGTAGACCGACAGCTTGGAAAGGCATCATCCAGATCAGCCGCTCAAGACTCTGTTGACTTGTTGGGTAGAGGTATGACTGTTTCAGCTTGAGAAATAACGGTCAGCCGCTAATCAGCTTCACAAGACCTTAATGCATTAGAAACAGCGGAAAGCTGGTGATCTCGGCTAGAATCTGTAGGAAATCTGAGCAGTGTTCATCTTGTGCAGGCAAGAAACCATATGACCGCATGAACAACGTTGCCGCGTCTGTCATGCTCAATTTGACCAGTGGAATGCGCTTCCCTGGCATGCTCAACGTTGACATTAATGACATCACAATGAACATGGTGCCCTTCCCAAGGCACCATTTCCTCATTCCAGCAATGTCACCTTTGGTGACAGCTAGGGGAGTCCCAAACGGATCACAGAGAGGCATCGATCGAATGTTTCATGATATTCTCACAAGAGAGCATCAGCTGTTGAGATGTTATCCCCGCAACAGCACGTATCTGGCTTGTGGGCTGCTAGCTCGTGGTAAAATTACCAGTGCAGATGTTTCAAGAAACCTTTCGGTGCTGCAACCAACCATGAAAATGGCGTACTGGAATCAAGAGGTGAGACATTTTGCTGCCCAACAGCAGTGTCCTGACCTACTGATTAAGCAGTTGCGGGATGCTCTATGAGCTGAAGCAGCTGCATGTGCGGCTTCAAGATGGCCGACTGCATGTCGTTCTGAATTTGAGCTGAGACATATTTCAAAAAAGTGGACCAGCATGCTGTCTGTATGAATCAGAGATGGTTCGCATGCTGTGCAGGGCTTTAAGGTGGGGTTGTGCAGTCAAGCACCGTTGGATGTTCAACATTCCCTTCTGTGTCTGGCGAACAATTGCTGTGTATCTAGCACGTTTGATGCCATGATACAGCGTTTTGATCAGCTGTTCAGTCGGCGAGTCTACGTACATCATTATTCACAGTTCATGGACCCTGGAGATATGGCACAGGCACGTGAAAACGTGTTTGGCCTCATGCGTTCGTACCAGGATCTAGATGGACAACAAGCACCAGATCACTTGGACAAATATGAATCCCGTGGTTTGTCGTTCGGGACCAGATGACTCTGACACAAGGGAGTGGCTGGTGGCAGACCAATCTGGAGAGAACCACCAGTTTGGTAATGACAGATGTGCTTGCCATAGTAGCCAGCATTGGTAGCAAGGATAGCGTATGCCTTTGCATTATGTGCCCACTGCTTCAAGTGGTCATGCTGTCACCAATCATCTGTCTGCGTAATATTTTGTACTTTTGAAGCGGCCTCGTGCACAGCTGCCAGGTATCTCATCCTCTTTGGGATTTCAGCAGCATCAACGTCGTTGGTGACGTTGACAGCACTGAGATATGAGTTAGTCGCTGCAAACACAAGCAATGGAATGCTTCACATCATGCATGCAAATGGTGAATAGCATGGACCTTGCGTAGCCCATACTTCTTTCGTCACTGCTGTATCATGATCTGGACATGTGCACTGCGGATCCTGTCAGCTGACAAAAAGGTAGTGCCTATGCGGACACACACATGCCTGTCCGTCTCTGTAGATACCAGCCGTTTTGCTGTGCCTGGATGTCAAACTTGGGACCGTGACACTGTGGGCGCAGTGAGATCCAGCAAGCACAGAGCAACAGCTTTCTTACAGTTGGAATAATCTTCAATAAAAACACACACACACACACACACACACACACACACACACACACACACACACACACACACACACACACACACACACACATGCATGGGACACATGAGCCGTGAAGCTGTTATTTTACATCTGGCAGTTCATCCATGCCGAAATGCGGGCAGAATGAATGGATGCCACACAATGTGCAGTCCCAATCCTTGGACTCGGGGATGCCTGTGTATCAGTCACACGTACTCGGCTCGTGTGTGATGTGTTGCACCAGCAACATGTGCGCGTCATGACATGTAAAAGAAAAGAGGGATGCCATGCTCACATGAAGTACTGTATGGACTATGAGA
The DNA here is from genome assembly GCA_900538255.1 of Ulva mutabilis. NCBI lineage: Eukaryota > Viridiplantae > Chlorophyta > Ulvophyceae > Ulvales > Ulvaceae > Ulva > Ulva mutabilis. The sequence goes on along the minus strand of UNSF01000059.1, from coordinate 164,168 downwards.
GGTGGGTGCGACCACGACCTGCGCATGTCAAGTCACCAATCGCGATCAACACACGTCAATGTTGACGGTATGCAACACTTGAAATTATTTAGGGCACGAACATGAGGGCAAAAGGAGCAAGCCAGGGAAAGGCAATAGCATCCATCCACATCTGTCCACCCCATGCAACGGCAGGATGGCCTGGTCTGACCGAACTCACCGGAAGAATGGCCCATATCACAAGCTGTGCGTACAAAAAACACATAAATTAATTGCGTACACAAAACCTCAATTCTGAAGTTATTCTGAATTTTTCGCAACCAGCACGATGCCCTAAATGTGGAATCCTAAAACCGCCCAGATATCGGTTGCCTGCATGAAGATATGCAGAAATCGGTCGCCTGTGATCTCTGCTAATCTGTCTTGCCTGACGCTGCTGCTTTTCAGCCCATGCACGGCCATACTTCATGAGATTGAGCTTTGCCATGCGTAGCCAGCCTTCCTGCTCTGCCACCTTGTGGAGCATACTCCTATAATCTTCCTCACAATCTGTCTTGCCTAACAGCAAGCGCTTGCAGTCAGCCTAGACGGGCGCCCAGCCATTCCTCGATTTGGTCAGGCGGAAGCTCCAACTGCAGTGCTACAGCTGTCCCTACAATGGGTCGTGGAGGCATGCCATTCTTCGGCATTGGCTTCTGCCTGAAGAAGTCACGCACGTAGGCCTGTCTTTCCCACACGTTCAGCAGCATGGCAATGCTATCAAGCTTGTCCAAGTACTGCTCAGGTGTCATCGGGAAGCTCCTTTGGTCCAAATGCACCCTGCACAACGAAAGCAAACCAGATTCATCACGTACGCAAGGTTGTGCCAGCACCATAACGATGCGTCACATAGACCAACAAGAGTCGAGGATGCATCTGATGCAGGCTTGTGAGGACGGACCTCCTCAAGCCACATGCAACTGAAGCACAAACGCCTTGTGTTCGGTCCTCACTAGTTTGGCCTCATACGTTTGAGGTGGACAATAGCGTAATGATGCATGAAATTACGTCGCTCAAGTGGCAGCGCTTGCATGGGCTGGATCAGCTCTGACAAACAAAGTAGAAAATGAGCGTACCACATGATGTTCAGTGACACAAAGTCTCTGCCGGCAAATGGTCGTCTTGCAATGGTCAGGTCATACTTCTTTCCATACTTAGATGTCACCAGAGTTGCCAGTTCCAGCGCTGCACGCACTGCTTGATAATGCACAACCTTTCATTGAAGGTGCACGTGGTGCAGACACGGTCGTGATACCCGTCCATAGTTCATGTACATCAGTGAAATGCATAGATCTATTCAGTGAGCAAAGTCATTCGATAAACACATTTGATATTTTATCAACGTCTTGCCCTAACCATCCACGCCAACCATGATCATGCATCGAAGCATCTCATAGTTCATCAACACTGCCATGAACCTCGCTTGCCGCACTTTCTGTAGAGCATGTTTGGATTGTGCATCGCTGGCGTACATCTGTGCAAACAGTCAGCAGACCATCGGCCGTGCACGCTACTTCCATGCAAGCAGATGTGTCACCAGCGAGGAATAGATGGAGAGCACCCGTGAGCGGAGCCTGATTATCAGCCGGCTCGGTCTCTCCACCATCAACTCTTGACGCTAGAGCAGCTGCTATGTCATCGTCATCAGCCGATGAAAAGCTGGCATTTGGATCCACTGGAGCACTCGAGCTGCGCGCGTCCATTGACTGCAACGTTTCCGCATCCGCGCTCAGCTGCTTCATTCGCAGCTCCAGCGCTTCAGCCAAACCCTCTGATTGTGTCTCTGCTAGAAAGTATGTGTTAATTGTGCGCGTGATCAACGGATTTGCCCAATCCGTCTGTCTGTGTACACGTTGCATCGCTGAGGCCCTCTCGAATGCAAGAGGCGACGAAACTGCAAAAACTAGATACCTGCAGAGCTACTGACATGTAGTGTGCGAATCATACCATTTATATCCAATCGTGGAGCCTGATTCAATCGCCATGCTCTGGATGACTTCGGAGCCCAATTTTCAAACTTCGTGCGTTCAAAGAAGTCCTTCACCGAGTCCATGAACGAATTACATGCACAACTACGCACCCGAGTATTTGAGCATGGTCGAACCTTGACAAACGAGCTGCTCTTTGCGTTCATGACCACAAACCCGTGCAAATACACTGACAGCAAACCTGGACGGACGATAGACTTCCTTTTACCAGGCTAACGATCCAACACAGCGCTCAGGAGCTATTGCTTTTATTGCGCAGTCATCGTTTGTTGCTCGTTGGCTTACCTCAGAATTCACTGCTGTGCGCACATGTGTCAAGCGGTGGCATAGGTGCGATCTTCGACTCCGATCATTCAAACATCCAATCGAAACTGGCAAAGTTGCAACAGAGACTTCTGCTGCACAGGAGAATAGCCCAACATCTCGCGCATCGGCTGCATCCCTCGGTCCTGAAAATGTTGTGACATGGAAGGAAGATGCGAGCTGGTTCGCAGCGTTCGCTCCGCTCATCCAAATGAACAACTGTGAGGATAACTCCGCTGATGCACCTGATGATGATGCGCAGCTGCGTGCCGTGGACTTGCAGGCGCCTTGCTCCGTGTTCCCGGTCCATCTATATCAGGACTTGTACTCTGACCTTTACGAAACAGCGAGATGGACTATACATTACGAAAATGTAGAGCAGTGCCTGGATGCGACTGCAGAGATCCTGGCAGCTGGTAGCAGGTGCGTTTGATGCTTGTATATTTGCCAGCGCTGTTGGAGAGCGCGGGGAGCCCGTTATCGCAGTCGAATCCAACGAACATGCGTAAATTCTTAGGACTTATCTTCTTGTGATAGTATACATGTTATGTTTACATCTCACGCGCCGACCAGAATCAACAGCTTCGAAGCAGTGATGTGTCGAGCCGCGTGCTCGTCCGCTTTGATGGCAACGTCAACCTCGTCAGAAGTCGCCCACACAAATTGTAAGCTCATGCAGATCAGTAGAAGATAAGGCGAATGTCGAGGAGTTTCTGCGCCACGTCCTGAATGACGTGATTTGCAAGGGCGTCGTCGAGTCAAATCATAAAGCCTGGAGCGCGGAAGTCCGCGCGCACCTACTCAATACATGCATCGCGCTTGCGTCTACATGCTCAAGTGGATTGGCATCGCTAAGGGTACAGCATGATGATGTATGGTCCACGGGAGCCACACCGCCTGTCCGACGCGTCGATATCGTCGCTCAACTCTTGGCGATTTTTGCGTCGATATTCGACGAAAAATACAGCAGTTTTACTCCCACATTTGCACGTGAGCCGGTACCAAGCGAATGTATGGACAAAGTGCATCGCATGCACCGATTTCTGCCTACCCATCTCCCTAACTGGACCAGGGCAGTGGCAGCAAAATTCATCGAAATGGAGGGCTACGTACGAATATTCGAGGTGTTACTTCTATCGCTGAGTCTTGATTGCTGTGATCGCTCTGTTGTATGCATCTAGCTGTTGTTGACTTGAACTCACACATGCAGGTGCTCCAACTGGTACCGCTTGAACTCCGGCATATTGACAACCTCATGAGACCCTTGGAAACTTCTGACTACATCCTGGCGGCACAGCTCGAGATGGGAACGTTCAAAGCGGTGTGTAGCCAATTCTCCGGACTGTTTGCATCCATGGCCGTCTGGTTTGATATGAATGGTCAACTGGCAGGTCAACTTATCGTTGGTACTCAATGTGCAGGTGGAAGTGGACCCTGTGGCCGCCCTAGACTGTGTGCTGAGCCATGTCACCGGCTTGCTCGATCCAGACAATATGATAGTACCCAATGCAACTGATGCTGATCTGGTCCTGCTCCCCCAGGTGCTTATGAAGCTACACACGGTTCTGAAAGTCTTCCACAGCGAGGAGTCTGCTTTCTCGAAGGTTTTGGTGGCCCATGTTGCACACCTGCAGGCACTGCTTGCAAAGCGCAGCTTTGCAACACTGTTGATATTAGCCCAGCAAGCCAACATGTTGTTCAACCCTGGCACCAAGGAAGGGCCTCGACCTGCAGGCTGCCTGAAGCCCTTGCTAACGTGGATCTCGGAACAGCAGGTGGCACAGCAGCTTTTGGGAGCCAATCTGCACCAGCGCCAGTACGTGGACGCCCTGCGGGACTTCCTTTTGTACCTCACTCAGTCTGGTCATCTTGCAGACACCACCATCACCAAGCTCATTGCCAACATGCTGCAGGTGCGATACCGCACAGGTAGTGCTCAATTAGGGTGCCTGGGGGGTAATTGTTTTGGGTCCTCATCATGCTGTGATTTCAGCGCAGAGTTTTATACTGCATGCTGTGATATAGCATCAGTCAATACCCTCTCAGCACTGAGCAGCTGAACATCATTACCATGGTATTATACAGGATGGAGTTATGGATGTCGAGAAAGACAACATATCTCGGCTCCTGAAGGACATAATTTCTGTGGCTGACTTGGATATCGTTATGGCCGCAAAGAATGCAATCGCGCCAGCGTCCATCAAGACCAGCCGTGACGCAGTGTCTGTCTTTCTGGTCACGCTATCGATGGCACAGAACCCATATCTGCATCAAAAAGAAGGCCTGGTGCTACATTGCCTGGATATAGGCTGGAGCTTGCTGCTGTCTGCTGAGCATTCGCATCTGGTCATCAACTCATGTGGAGACAGCAGAGGCCATGAGAATCTCTTCGCATGGGTGGTAATGAAGGCAGACGCAACGTGGCAGTCGCCTGAGCAGGCACCTGAGTACTCAAAGCTCTATGCTAAGCGGTGTCTACAATGCATTAAGGATCAACGCAACCTTCCAGAGACGCTGCACACGCTGCGCAGCCTAATTCACGGCTGCAAGGAACAGCAGCTACTGGTATGCCAATTCATTCAGGGTGCCCCATGCCCTGTCAGTCTATATTCCGTTGGCTGTTGGCTCCTTCAGTCCAGCTCGTTCACTGCAGTATGCATTTTGGCACAGGTACTGCAACAACGCAGCCTGGAAAGGCTTTCGCTTGTGGTGCTGCAGGCACATGCATGCTGCAGGCACATGCAGCTGGTCCAAAATCTCATGATGACACGCTGTAAAGTTGCCACTTGTTGCATTGCGTCTGTGCACAATATTGTACACAAACAGATTGATCTGTCCATTTCCTGACAAGGCTGCTACAGATTCCAGTCTCCGAGCTGCATTGCAGGACGAGCAGGAGGCGCTGGCTGTCATTGTCACGTCATTGTGTGACTGGATACAATCTACTGTCACAGCCGCAGCACAGAGCAATGAAGTCCTTCCTTTGCTATCACCAGCAAGCTTTTCAATCCCCTTCCGCAGGTATCTGGAGTTGATCCAGTACATCGTGGTCAAGATTCAGTTACCTGGTCGGGCATTGATTTCCAGCCCTGACCTGGCCATGCCTTCCAACCTGATCAAGGTTTGAACTGACCTACCCCATAGCACGTCATGTTTTTATATGTGGTTACAGAGTGTCGTTATGCGCTAGTCATGCCAGTAGCACATCCGACGCACTACCTCGTTTTATGTGTGTGTGTGTGTGTGTGTGGGTGTGTGGGTTACAGTGTGAGTATGTTTCGGCTGACCATGTATGCCATATAGGCTATGAAAACTGCATTGTGTGACATGCTTGCTTGATGTGATGTGCGAGATATGCCGCGTTGTACTGCACTCTACACTGCAAGATGATGTAGCAAATGCAGTTTGTGCTGTAGAGACTGTGGGGGAACACCGTCTGTGCAATTCCGGAAGGCCACAGCAGCCTTGAACAAGACGTCGAGTATGCCTTTGCATTCTTTTCAAGCCTCATACGTAACAAAGCTATCCCTCTGGAGGCGATCTCGGAGCTTATCAATGATCCGAAGCACTTCAGGCCCCCACAACATATCACGCTCAGAAGCCTGGATCAGCTATTCCATATCATGCTCCATGCCAACCTACATCTGGGAACTCTTGATGAAACCACTGAACTGGCCAGCTGCACACAGATAGCACCAAATGATCCTCTGCGGCCGCAGATCATTGTTAACGGCACGACTGTCAAGGTAGTTGGCATGGATTACTTGTTCCAGGTGAGTCCCGTTCAACATCTGGCACATTCCTACAGGTTAGGCGATCGCAATTTGCAATTGTACATTCTGCTACCAGTATTTGGGTCCTGTCAAATGCTTGTCCTACATGAAGGGGTGTTGTTGACAGCCCTTTGTCCGTCAGATCTCGTTCATGCGCGACCAAATCTGTGCCCAGCTTGGATACTGTAGCTGACCCTGTTGTGTACAGAGCATTGATCATCATTCATGATGATCATGCATTTGCATTACAGGTACTGGTCCATGCGTTGGATGGCCGAGTGGCACAGGAGGCAGCCAACATGTTGGTCAGAGTCTACATCAAGCCGTACTGCGACTACGGCCGGTGCCCTGCATCGTGGACGTTGTGCGTCCCAATCATTCACACATGTACATGCCCTCTGTTGTATAGTTTGTCCCTCTGACTATTGCTACAACTGCGTGTACAGATGTCCCTACATATCTGTGCATGAACACTATCCTGTCGCTGCGTGTTAATTTCTGCAGCTATGATCTAATCTCTTTATCAACACGCAATTTTTCACATCGACTTGCGTTGGCTATGCAGCTTTGTTTCAGACATTGTCAAAAAGCTGGTGGGTTATGCATCTGCCCTGGTGGCTGGTGAATGCCAGTCCAACATACAAAACGTGAGGACGGGTCCCGAGACAGAAGCCCGCGCCATGGATGAGGACAAGGCCTTGCCACAGGACTGCAGCGCTCTATGCGGGTTTGCACAGCGCACGATGCTGCTGTTGATCAGCATCCTGGACTGGTGCCATGGTGTCAGTATGCCAATCCGACGTCCGCACCATGCCAGCGCGAAGGGTGTACAGATAGAGGTGGCTGCAGCAGGGATGCTCAGGGTGGGTGTGCCAGCTATGGACAGCTCAAACTCAGGCATCGACATCGCGATGGACCGTGACAAAGGCAAGATCTTGCTTGCCGTACACAGCCTGATGGTGTGTTCCAAACTATTGAATGGTATTTGGATCCGTCCACTTTCATGTGAGCATCCTATGTGCTTGCAAGCAGCTGCCATTTGCAACTGTCGCCGTGGCTTTGAAGAGCGCAGGCGCATTTACCAAGTGATGCATTTGCAGTATGTTGGGGACATCCGGAGAATACTGGAACAGGTGGCTGGATGCAAGCCAGGAACTCTGCATCTGGTGATCCAGGGATCCGAGCGGAGTAACGACAGTTTCCAGCTGGGTGCCCTGATGCAGCCGCTCCTGGACGCAAGCGCAGGGCTGAACTCCCTGACTGTGCATGTAAAGCAGGCGCAGGCGCGCATTGGCAGCCGTAGCGAACGGCTGCTTGCTGCGCCGGCCGCATTGCATGTTTTGACAAATGATGTTCGTGAGGCTATTCTTGCAAGCTCGCCCGATGTGACAATGTCGGCAGATGCGTCTCTGGTTGAGGTGTTGATAGCCTTGCTGGACACCCCTCCTAGTGCGTATGAAGTGCACCAGCACGCGTACCAGCTCCTCTGCCGCCTGCAAACGTGGCAACCGCGGTTGGAGAAGCTTCGGTCCAGCATGGCAGACAGCACGCTGAATGCTGCTGACACTGATGTCAAGCAGCTATTCTGCATGCCTGATCAGGGTGGTGCTGTTCGTGACAATGGTGCTTCAACAGCGTGGAGACCGCAGCCAGGAGCTGTGATGTACACTCTTGAGGCATTGTACAGTTTGATGGAGCCGGCTATGCCGCCAGAAAGTGCGCACTTTGCTTGGCACTTTGCTGGGAAAGCTCTGTGTTGTGCATTCAAAGCAAGCGAGCTGTTCAGCTTGATCAGCATACTGATTGTTCTATCGCGATAGGTCTTGCCGTTCATGTCACACTCTTGATGTCAGGTTTGGATTTTGCTCCTCATTTCTCTGATGTACAGGTGGTCAGGATGCTGTGTTTGTGTGCTGCCCAAATCGCACAATTCTGACTGTCATCGAGGCGGCTGATGCACACTACTCGCCGGAGAGGCAGGACCCATACTTCTGGCTGCAATTCTACCACACTGTTGCGAAAGTCCTGAAGTGGGTTCTTGCGCATGCAAAGCTGCCCCCTGGCACCGACCCTGCTGAAACATCGCAGACCACTGGCGCAGAGGGCCCCCGTTCCCTGAAGAGCAGCCAGCCAGGAATGACCGATGAAGTTGTGTCTGGGCGAGCATCTGCTTCAGCCACTGCAGACAGCGGTGGCAGCCCACCCGCAGTTGACCCACCCGTATCTCTGACCGTGAACACGGCGCCATCCTCAGGGACAGCCGGGGTCACTGAGGGCCGGCCAGGTGCAGATGCGGTGCTGGAGTCCTCCAGCTCCTCAGACCGAGCAGCTGCGACTCCTCCCAAAGCGTCGTCACGGCAGCTGACGCTTGAGCCTGACGTTCTGGGACGGCTGGTGAACTTCTGGGTTGTCCTGGCAACCCGCCTCAGCAATGGCTTGCCCCAGCCCAGGAGTGCGAGTGGCCGTATGCGTCATGCAGCCTGGCGAATGCATGCCGGGCCAGCCCTGTCAGAACTGGTGCTCCTTGATGAGGTGATGAGGATAATCAAGTCCCTGGTGACCATGCGACAGGATCTGCTGGAGGGTGTCATTTTCGGCAACAGCTTCCAGGACATGGCAAAGGAGCTTCTATTTAACGCGCATGAGGAGTCTGTCCGTGCAGGAATGCGTGACTTGGTATCACTCTGCGCCAGCAGTGCAAGCCCAGTAGGCCGGAGCCATCTTCTGTCCGTGCGAGCCGCCTCTGAATTTTCCATCTAGGTAGTTTGATGCCATGATGGACTTCGTGGCATCCTGTGTTGCAAACCTTATGAGTTTGTCCCAGTCCGGCTCCTGGCATGCTGGGTGCATGGGGTTTACTGTTACACGCTTTCCTACCTCGTGTTGTAACATCTGAGTCGGCCGTCTGTCGCACCAAGCGTAAACACTTCTCATGCAGGTTATGGCAAGCCCGGACATGGCCAAGACGGCCGAGAGCGAGAATGTACACTGCCAGCAGTACTTTGAGGCGTTGGCATCAGTTGTGCAGACTGCTGCAGATGCGGACGATGGGGACTCAGTGGTTCATCTGCAGCAATTGTTTGTGGCAGAATATGCCGTGCTGCAGGAACTACAGCCGCAAGCGACAGAGCGTACGCTAGGGCACCTCACGTTCTTGCACAGCTTGTGGCGCTTCTTCGTTGAGCACCCGTCACACACACCTCAGGATATGCTTGCTCCAATGCGAGATAATGCGACAGTTTCGTTGATTCTTGAATCTCTTCTCTTTCCCGAGGCTCTCCTCATGAAGAGGTATCACCAGCGCTCTGCAAACGCACAATCAGTGAACGGTGCTGACAATGGTGCCATAACGCAGCAAACCACCGCAGCCGATTCTGTGTTGCCAGCAACTGCACTTTCTCCAGAAGGACGGACGATGGCATATTTGTTGCTTCACACAATCGTGACATACAGTGACAACACGATGTCATACTGCTTGCAGCGGTTGTTGGACATGCTGGGGCCTGGGCCGCCTAGCCCTTCTATGCTACGGCAGCAGACCCTCGAGCACCGTGTGTCCGTGGAGGGAAACGCTCTTGCTCTGGAATGCGGCCAGTGGTGTGGTCTTGCCAATGCCGGGGCGACGTGCTACATGAACGCAGTCCTCCAGCAGCTGTTCATGCAGCCAACAGTGCGGGCTCTGGTGTTGGCGAGTGCAGCTGCCGGGTCAGAGGATGAGGATGAAGACACATTGTTCCAGATCCAGAGGACGTTCGCGCACCTTGCACTGTCAACGGCGAGAGCTTACACGCCCTCGGGCGTCTGGGCCTCACTCAAAGACCTGGAGGGACAGCCCATCAATGTCATGGTGCGCACAGCTCTGATCTCTGCCTGACATGGCGATTCATTCCTCAACACATGGTTGATTCTGCTTTTTGGCACCTTCATCATGGCATTGGCTAGAAAGCCATTCCCATCTTAGCTAGGTGCTGCCTGATACAGGAACACCAGGATGCGCATGAGCACCTGTACCAGTTGCACAACATCATTGACGGGAATGAGATCGAGACATGCGAAACAAAGCCCATGTTTGCGGCAATGGGGGGAACATCGGTGCTTCGTATACGTTGCAGGACTGTAGATTATGAAAGCCGCCGAACAGAGCCGTTCACTCATATCAGCGTGGATGTACAGGTATGTCCCTGGCAACAATTTGTTCTGTACTCACGCAGATTGCCGTGGTGCATGACCTGCTGTCTGTATCCACACACTTGCATGTTGGGGATGTGCAAACAGTGGCATCAACTTGGCGGCGGCATATGTAACGGTGCATGCGCAGCAGTGCGTACTGCCCTGATTTGGGGACGTGCTGGTCCAAACCTGGCAAGCTTGACTTTTCAGCTGAGACTGTTCCCTGAACCCAGCCTTTTCTGCAGAATATGCACAATTTGGAGCGCGCCCTTCATGCATACTTCCAAGAAGAACTCATGGAGGGTGACAACGCATATCACTGTGACCAAGTCAATGCGAAGGTGCCAGCCATCAAGCGAACGCTGCTTGCAAAGCTGCCCCACACTTTTGTGGTGCAGCTCAAGCGCTTTGAGTTTGACTTCAAAAACGGTATGCGTGTCAAGATTCAAGAGAGGCTAGAGTTTCCGAACAAGCTCAATCTTCGCCCGTTTTCTGAGGCTGCAGTGCTTGAGGCAGAGGCTGCTGAAGCCGCGGCTGCAGCAGGAGGTAGCCAGGAGAGCATCGGTGCCACGGAAACAACCTCGCTTCCTGCAAGCTTCTTTGAGTATGAGCTCAAGGGCGTCGTGGTGCACATCGGCTCAGCTTTTGCAGGCCATTACTACTCGTTTGTCAAAGAGCGAGGCCCAAACGGCAGATGGCTGTGCATGGATGACACGGCAGTGTCGCTGTGGGATCCTTCCAGGATGGAGGAGTGTTGCTTCGGTGGCCATGCGCCCGATGGGCGCATGCGTCCCAACTCAGCCTACATGCTGGTGTATGAACGACAGGACAGTCTTGAGCCAGTGGCTGTGAAGGAAGAGCTGAAAGAGCTTGTCCGAGCGGCTGCAAACGATGGCATTGGCATCAAAGGGGATGAAGTGTTCCTTCCTCCACAACGCGCGCTTCGTGCGAGTAGTGTTGTTAACAGCGCTGAAGACTCGCTCGCTCTGGGGCTGCCTCACCGATTGTTCTCAGAGGTGATGGAGCAGAACCTGCTGATGTCCCATGCAGCCAACTGGACAGCTCCGTCCCACCTCGAGTTCATGAAGACTGTGGTGACAGACTGCCTGCAGATCAACACGTCCAGCGACTGCCACGACATCCGGCACTCCATGGCTTCAGGGTCAATCACTGGCGTCAAGACAATGTCATGTGATACGCGTGACACAAGCTCCAAGCGCCTGGCGGTGGCCGCCCCCCGCGCCTCCGCATCGCTGACATCGACACCACAGGACACTCAGCAGCTGTTGATATCACCAGTAGCTGCACCACAATTGCAGGACAGCCCAAACAATGAGGACCTTGCAGCACAGCTGGCACTTAAGTATTGTGTATCGGTGCTGACCTTTGTGCCAGAGATGGACGATAGCATACTGCACTTTTTTTCAGAGAGTGTTGAGCATGGGCTGCAGCGCAGCTCGGTGCTAGAGGACTGTGTGGACATCGTGCTCGCAGCGCTGTTGTGGCACCTGCCGGAGGGTCCTTTGGTTTCGATTGAGAACGCAGCTGTGCACACAGACAAGGCTGTGCGGTTGAGCTTCACCGCATACGCCTTACGGGTCTTGTCCGCGTGCTCAGATCAGCTGTCCAAGGCAAACTTGTGCGTCTCACATGCGGACGCACCCCAGTTGCTCAAGAAGGTGCGGCTTCGCTGTGTTCGCTGCCACAGATATCATGTGCATGTGTTGCTCGCGTGGGATTGCTGTTGGCACCTCCTGCCGTTCCGTTACATCTGCGCTCTGTCGCCACATTTTCTGCCCCGGCCTCACCTCCAATGACAACCCTATTGGCTTGCGCCTGCCTCTTCGGTATGCAACTTGGCACGCTTTCAGTGATGGCTGTATTATATGAGTCATGTGGGTGCAGGTGTACACTTTCCTAGATGTGTTGTGGACGTTGTTGAAAACTTACCTGACGTCGAAGGTGTATGCTGCTGCTGACAGCCTTATGGCAATGACTGCGGAGATACTGTCACATGCTCCGCTGCGGATGATCACTGACCAGGTCTCGTCGGACCCTGTGGCAGCTGTCATTACTGCGCTTCCCAATGTCATCGATCGGCTCACCGAATCGCCACACTTCTCTAGGCCGGCGCATGCGCTTTGGAAGGTCATGCGTGCACTGCTCTTCAATGCATCACCGGAGCCACCAGGGAGATACGAGCGCATTGTTCTTCGGCATGCACTAGTCCCCACCAGCGAAGTTGAGCCAGAAGATGCATTCCTTGCAGCACGCTTTGCAGAGGATCGTGGCAGACCAGTATCTGACCTTGCTGTGGCAATGCAAAAGAATGACATGCTGCTACGGAGTGCAGACGCAGTAGTAAATACGTCCAGCAAGAACTACGTGTGCCTTCCTCGCCATCTGTGATGTCCCTGCACGTTGCCCCAGTCTGCATGTAGGCACATCTTAGGATTGTGCAAAGCACTATGTGTTCTGATCCTCTTCTTGTATTATGCTCAACTATGTCGCGTCCTCTTTGATGAATTTCCTATCATATAGAAGCTTTGGGGAAACGAGGTCGAAATACGACTTGCAGCACCCGACAGCCTGTGTTGTGCAGGAGAAGCTCATTGAATTTTTCTTTGGTCCGTTCCTTGCCATGGTCCGTGCACGACCAGATGTGCACGAACAAATTTTGATTCCTATTCTGGCAGCTTTCCATGACGTGTGTGTTGGCGAAGAGGACACAGACGCAGTGGACCGCGCAGCACTGCTGGTTCGAGTGATCGCTGCATCACATGTAGATGACCTGCAAGAACAGCGCATTCGGGTATGCTTCCATCGGTTCCTCGTTTGCATACAGAATGTACAACCAAAATGAATGACCTGCAACGTTTGCCACATTGTCTTGCTCCTGTGGTTTCGAGTTACATAGATGCTCTAGACCATCGTTTGCCTCACGTTGTGGGCTCCATGTCTTCAATATGCATCAAGCCCTGCATGTCAGCTCTCAGCTCTGTTTAAGCATTTGCGGGTGATGCGGCGTCTCTTCCAAGGCTGCGGTGATTCTGCGCCGGTTTGACTGGCAGATTTACACCCACTTGCCAACGAGGACTCGTGACCAGTATTCGAGTGCTACTATGGCCACGTCTGCTTTAAGGCATATCAGAATGCAGAAGTTGATGGAACTGTACACCAACAAATTGACAATTTGGCAAGCGTTTGACATGAGGTGGGCGTGTAGGACATTTTTTGCTACACCAGCGGACGTTCATGGCCAATGGGGATGTATGGATGTCTGTCCTTCGTGTTCCGATCTGCCCAGCGGCATGAAGGCCGCGGGCCGCAAGCCTTCACTGTCAGCCGTTTGTTCTTGTGTGTGTGCGCGGAGCTGCACAAATGGAATCCGGACCTCCTACAATTTGCGGTGCCAGTGGACGTCCGGGAAGCAGAATTGGCACTCAATTTGACGACCTCCGCACTCTCGCTAATGGCAAAATACCAGAGTAGGCATCTTAACGAAGCAGCTGGGAACCTGTACCAATTCCTGCGTAGTTATATAGATGGTAGGCGAGCATGAGTGGTAATGATTGCCGTGCATTTCGACAGAGGTCGCGGTGTGTTCTAAGGTAGATTAGAAAGTGTTTCAGTATCAATGTATTTGGCCAGTGGAATATGCTGGCGCACAGTGTTCGACATATGCCTCAAAGTCATAGCCAGGCAGCAGATACCATGTGTTGATGCCATGGCTGCGAAGTAATGAAGAAATATGGCATCGCTGTTGGCTTGCGCCACCTGCTTTCAACGGTTTGTGTGATGTTATCTTTCCCCTTGGACCGGTGATGAAAGTCTGCTTGCAAAACCTGGAGCTTCCAAGGATGCCGTTCTTCAAGTCATTGCCTGTGCACCACAGTGTGGCTGCATCAGGGGAGGGGATAGGAAAGTGAGAGTGTGGCAGCATGTGTATGCCAGCAGGTGCCGTGCACTCGGTGTCGTGCACTCCATGTCGCATGTCTGAGCTGCTGGCCACGTTCATATTCAGGCATTTGTACACACCCTGGGCACAGTTGATGGTCAGTTTGCGACACTGATGCCTGTGCTGTCGCCCTGTTGATGGTGCAGGACAAGCACCGTCAATAGCAGTGTGGCCCACAGTGTCCCTTCACATGAGTCACAGAAGGCATCGCCCAGAGGTCAGGTGGTTCACTGCACATGATGGTGATCCTGGTAAGGCTACCGCAATTGCAGCACAAGCTGTACCTCGTGGGTCAAAACTCCACCACCTGCTGAACTGCTGTGATTAGGCCTGCCCCAAATTCGCTGTTTTGTGGACAGCCTTGGCCATGTTTCCGTTGTGAGCATTGCCATGCATGCCTGCCTCCTTGCTCTGCCGCTTTGTGGAGCATACCCCTGTCACGTTTCACCGAGGCAGTGGGCAGGGCACAGCAGGTGCAATGTTTTAAGTCATAAGTATACAGATGACAGCTGGCACGTCACATCGGAGCATGCAGGACACAGCCCCTGTGCGGGTTGGTCCAGGGTTCTGCATCTGCACATGTGTATCCCCGCGGGCCCCGCTCATTAGGCATGCCTTGAGCGCGTTTGACGGAGACGCAGAGCACCGTCGCCACCACACCATGATGCTGCAGAGTTGTTCCGGCAAGTTTAGCTTAGTCTGTCATTCAATCTAGTGTTTCCGGGGTCTCTCAAACATACCAGGTCATCCTGCTCGCAAGCAACGAGTTTGAATAGGGCGGCTGCGTTGGTGATACAATTTGCGGTCTGTTCGAGCGGCGGTAGCGCGCATCCATGTCCGCGCTTGCAGCTCTGAAGGTGACGGAGCCACGGAGGAATCATCGAATTCACTTGCTATACGCCAGGAGGGTATGGTATATCTATGCTGAGCTATCCCCGTTGCAATGCACGTCGTGTTCGCATCTGCTGATGCCTGCTTGCAGGACTATGATAAGTGCTTAGATTTGATCCAAGATACAGTCACCGACGCTGGAGGGGGATTTGCACACTATCCCATCTTCATTAGAGCCATCATCCTGCGGCAGCAAGGGTTAATTAAAGAGTCTTTGCGCGTCCTGGAAGAGGCGATTCGGCTTGATCCACAAAACCCGGACAACTTGAAACAGGTCGGACACTCACTGTACCTTCTTGGACAACACAAGGTCGCACTGGATGTGTTTGATGAAGCACTCAATGTGTATCCCAAGGACTGGGAAATTTACCACGAGAGGGGGCTGTGCTACCTGTACTTGTCCCAGCTGCCGCAGTGCGGTCCGGACTACTACATTTGTTTCTCTCCAGCAGCCCTGCTTGGTGAGCACAAGCTGGCATGAGAGCAAGAACATACTACTGCAGGGCTGAAGTGGCGTTGCGCAGGGCCATCGAGCTGGAGCCGTATGAGAAGACATATGAACAACTTGGAAAAGTGCTCGTCATGCAAGAAAGGCCACATGATGCACTGGTAGAGTATAAGCAGTGCCTCAAATTGACACCTGACAATGCTGATGTCCTGTGTCAAATTGGATTGCTGTACCTGCGCCAAGGTGCGCCACACTTCTGCTTGGCATGGCCGCAGATGATGTCTTCAAGCCAAAACATGCTTTGCAACATCTAGCATTGGCTGGACTGCAACAGTATGAAGTGCAGATCGGAATGCAGCTGCATTGGTTCATCTGCAGGGGATAATGAATTAGCACTTGATGCGCTACGGCAGGCGAACGCCATTAATCCACAACATGCAAAGGCAACCCTTGCGCTGGGTAGTGTGCTTCAGGACAGCTTGGATCTCGATGGAGCCTTGCTGAAGTACCGTGTAGCTGCAGCAGTTCAACCCAACATTCCGCAGGCGAGTTGCAGGAATCCATCTCCGCTGATAGTGGCTAACATGTTGCAATTGCCGGCTCTGCATTTGAGCCAGGCACAGGGAAAGGCTGCCCTGAACACAACAACACACGGGTGTAACACTGGATCCAAACAAGACGTTCTTCACTGTATGATGCAGGTGTGGAACAACGTTGGACTGTGCTTTCTGGGGAAGCAGCGCTACATAGCTGCCATCGCTTGTCTGAAACGTGCTCAGTATCTTGGCCCATTTGAGTGGATCGTTTGCTACAATCTTGGCCTTGTGCATCTGAACACTGCGCAACATGCAGCAGCGTTCAATTACTTCTCAGCCGCGATCAATCTACGACCTACGTTTGCTCATACATATATGTACTTAGGAGTGACACTTGCGAGGCTCGGAGATCTTGACAACGCGTTCCACGCCTATGAGCGTGCTATTGGTAAAGATGGAAATGACCCTATCTTCTACTTGAACTACGGTATGCTGAGCCTGTCATTACAGTGCATGCTATGCCTGCCAGCAAATGGTTCATGATGGACTGCCTTGGATGCAGCAGTGACACTGTTCAACGCTGGACTTGAGGCTAAATCGCGGGAGATGTATGAAGAGTTTCAAGTAAGGTTTGATGAATGGGATGATGATCTCAAGGATGCAGATCCTGACATAAACGAACAGGCGCACGCGTTGGCATCATTACTACCTTCTCTGCAGTGAATGCGTGTTCAGTCTGATCCAAGGATGCCCTGTCACAGGTGGCAATCTGTGATGGTACCATTGGAAGAGTCATCGTACACCACCAACACGAAAAGCAGCCGAACTCACGTTGCTTACAAAAAATGCTACTTAAGATGCCGTCACAGCCTGGAAACGATCAACAAATTTCATGTCTGGCCGGTCTGTGCAGCAACCTCTGCCGCGAAGTCATCAGACTTCTTCTCAATTCCCTCTCCCAGCACGAAACGTGTAAACCGTCGCACTCTCATGTTCTCCCCTGTTGCGGCAATTGCCTCCTTGATGACGACCTCTACCTTCTTGTTGGTGTCCTTGATGTACTCCTGATCCAGGAGGCACATCTTGGTCATGGTCTTATTGACCCGGCCCTCCACAATCCTGGGGATCTGGGCCTCCGGCTTGCCCTGGAGATCCTCCTTACCAGACTCAATCTTGAACTCGGCATCCTTGACAGCCTGTGGGATGTCATCCACAGACACAAACTGGATGTCTGGGTTGGCAGCAACCTGCAGACGGGACTAGTCTGCGTCAGGACTGATGTAAATGCGGAGTAACAAGCCGTTCAACGAAGATGTGGCATGCCTCAATCATCAATGCAGAACTGTTGCGAGGCTTTCCGTGTTCAAATAACAGCCCTGGAACATGACAGTCTAAACCATGGCTACCGCGCGCATGCGGCTCAATGATGATGTACTGCGCGAATGGGGATTGACTGAGCGATACTTTAGTTCAGTGCAGCATGTAGAGCAACTGCCTTGCACGCCGCACGTGTACCACGCAGAAGCATACATTTCAGAGTGGCAGCCTTGCACGCCGCACGTGTACCACACAGAAGCATACATTTTAGAGTGGCATACCTGCATAGCCATGTCAGCAGCAAGCTCCTGCAAAACTTCGCCCTTTGCTACGAAGTCAGTCTCGCAGTTCACCTCAATGAGCACGCCCAGGGAGGAGCCAGCATGGATGTATGACGCAATCACACCCTCTGCTGCAATTCGCCCTGCCTTCTTGTCAGCTGATGCAAGACCCTTCTTCTTGAGCCATGCCTGCATCCCATTTGCTCACGATGTCACTCAGGATGTTGGACGCATGTCAAAAATTGTTGTAGAGCCAGTAAATTCATGTGCCAGAGTGCAAAGATTAAGAAAGCACCGTCGCGTTCTCGATGTCATTGTCGTTTTCAGCCAGAGCGCCCTTGCAGTCCATCATGCCTGCCCCAGAGATGGTCCTCAGCTCCTTCACCAGCTTAGCGTCGACCTTGACCTTTGGCTTCTCCTCAACAGGCTCCTCCTGTGGACTAGTCTCGTGTAAAATGCCTAACAAAGGGACAAGAGACCATCGGCAGTGCGACAACAGCGACCTTTTATGGCACAAACACAGACATCTGCAATGCAATCGAAGTTAGCGGCGGTCACTACAGTGGTAATTAGCTGCTCAACCCACCCACCGTGCAACAACTTGAGATCATATGATGAAAAATTGGACAGATTCATCGTCTAATGCATGGTAGATAGCCAGCACACCTGATTCTCCTCAGCAGGAGGCGCAGGTTCAGACTCCTTCTTCTCTGTCTGAGCCGCCACCTCTGCTGCAAAGTCCTCATCCTTCTTGGCCAGGCCCTCCCCAAGCTCATACCGCACAAACCGGCGCACGCTGATGTTTTCGCCAAGCTCTGCAATCTTGGCCTTCACAGCCTGTGCCACGTTTGAACCGTCTTCGGCCCGGATGAAGTCTTGCTCTAGCAGAGCTTGCTGGGCCTTGATCTTGGCAATGCGGCCATCAACAATCTTCTCGCGAATCTGCACAGCCAAGACGGTGACCATCAACGACAACAACCAATCCATGGATTCAAGTCCTGCCGGACTGCATGCCTGCACGCCATGCACATGAGCCCTTGCTGACTGCCAGCAACAGTCCTGGCCTTCGTCTCCAATCCCTGCTCCTGGTGTTGCAACTGCACCAGGCTGCTTGCATGCGATGACAGCCATGGTCCACCAACCCCGCAATGCTACCCCGATTCGCACCAGCCCAACATATTATGCGCGTTGGTGCCGCGCACCCCAAGCAGGTGGAATGACATTCCACGGCACATGCTGCAACCCATGCTAGAAAGCTCACATTATGCTGGCCACGTCATCATGGCCTGCAACATGGACTAGGATGCATACGTATGGACGAGGCAGGGAGTGACACAGCGCACGCACGTTCTCGGGCTTGGACAGCAGGTCCTCCTTCTGCATCTCGATCTCGCGCTCCTTCTCCATGTCAGCCGCCTCCACGTCGTCCACGCTGACGACCTTGACGTCCGGGCACGCTGCCACCTGCATCGCGATGTCTGCCGCAAACTCCTTGAAGATGTCCCCCCGCGCCACAAAGTCCGTCTCACAGTTGACCTCCACCATGACGCCCAGCCGCGAGCCGGCGTGTATGTAAGACGTCACCATGCCCTCCGCGGCCACGCGGCCAGCCTTCTTGTCCGCCGACGCGAGGCCCTTCTTGCGCAGAAACTCCTGCGCCGCCTGCACGTCGCCACCGCACTCCTGCAGAGCCTTCTTGCAGTCCATCATGCCCGCCCCACTGATGATGCGCAGCTCGCGGACCTGCCCGGCGGACACCGCCACCGGCGCGGCCTCTGCGGCAGGCGCAGCCTCTGCAGCTGTGGGCTCAGGCTCGGCTGCGGCGGCCTCAGGGGGAGCCGACTCCGGCGACGGCTCTTCTGCAGGCTCCGGTTCTTCGGCGGCAGCCGGCTCCTCTGCTGGCTCTACAGCAGGGGCTGTTCCAGCCTCCGGCTCTTCTGCCGCTGCCGGTTCCTCAGTGGGTGCTGTCTCCTCTACCGGCTCTGCGGTAGGAGCAGCTGCCGCCTCCGGCTCGGCTGGAGTAGCAGCAGGCTCCGGCTCAGAAGCGAACATGTCTTCGAGGCCGAGGGCCGCCAGGTCTCCAAGCATGGAGCCTCCGATGGCAGAGGCGGCAGAGGTCGTGGCGCCCTTGGCGGCCTCGGCCATGGAGGCGCGGTCCTCGTCCGTGATCGCTGTCACGCTGACCTTGCCTCCGTCCACCTTGAGCACTGTCACATCCATCATGGTGCCGACACTGACAAGCTTGTGGGGGTTGGGGTCGAGGTCCTCAGCGGCGGACATCTCGCTTGTGGGCAGAAGCACCTCAAAGCCGCCCTCGAGCTTAAGGAAGGCACCAAAGCCTGCGATGCGCATGACCTCACCCTTGACCTTGTCGCCTTGGCTCAGGCCGTGGTCTTTGACGACCTTGGCACGCGGGACACGGCGCTCCTGCCTCTTTTGGCTGCGGCCTGCATGCAAAGTAGGAGTGGAGGGCGGAAGTGAAAGCAGGAGAGCAATGTGATAATGCCGGTGGGAAGGAGCACTGGAGTGATGCACTTGGCAAGGTCACTGGAGCTGGCACCGCCTGCGAAAGGCTGAGCAGCGACTGCTTTGAGAGCAAACCTGATGCCTCAGAGTCATCCTTCATGGACAGGGAGAGCTTGGTTTTGCCCTCAGTGCCAATGACCTTGACATTGACCTCTTGCCCGACCGACACGAAAGAGTTCACGTCGCGGACATACTCATTGGCAAGCTGGGAGATGTGCACCAGGCCATCTGTTGTTGCACCAATATCCACAAAGCATCCGTAAGCTGCAACAGCTTTCTGCAATACCGCCACCACCACAGTCAAGTACATGCGTGGCTCGAAATCGGTCTGGCGCTGGCCTCACATGAGGTGGGCCAAGAGACACAGGCGTGGAGGTGCCACAGGAGATTAGGGCGTGCTGGATGGTGGGCTGGGGAGACACACCACAACGCCGGGGTACGACTGTCCTACGACGATATCTGCTAAATCAATCTTGTCGGCCGAAGGTTTCTGGGGAGCTTCCTCGGCAGAACTGGTGGCGTCTTCAGCCGCAACGCGGCGCACGACAGTTCGCGCAGGTGCTCGCCCCGGTTGAACGTCCGGACGCACGATCCTGAATACATGACATGCGGGTGAAGGCACGCTGCACGATTGTGAGTCAGAATACCGCGACGCCAGTGGGTGTGCTGGCATCCTGGAGCAGCTGAATTGCGAGGCCGTGCTGAGCCACACGCATCCAACACGGAAGGAGTCATCACGACTGTACCCCGTACACCCACACACACACACACACAAACGCATGCAAAACTGACACCACAAGCCTGGGTTTGTCTGCATCTGCGTGACTTACGGTATTGTGAATTGAAACAATCATGGACACGAGTGTGCAAGGGCATCTCTTACCATTTCCCGGAGACCTTGCACTTTGCAGGAGCGCGATTAACCTGTACAACATGAAAAAGAG
This sequence comes from Ulva mutabilis, assembly GCA_900538255.1. Classification (NCBI taxonomy): domain Eukaryota; kingdom Viridiplantae; phylum Chlorophyta; class Ulvophyceae; order Ulvales; family Ulvaceae; genus Ulva; species Ulva mutabilis. Next base: position 143,015 of record UNSF01000059.1, on the reverse strand, counting down.
TCTTCGGTTTTTCATATCCTTACTTTAGCGGGGCGAGTTGAAGCTTCACAGGAGCATGGCGCACCTTGGCGCCGGCGACAAACATGGATACGACGTGTTGGTATTCAAGCAACAGGCTCGGTTCGGTGTTTGAGGGATAGGATTGATCACAAAGACCTTGCAAATGGAAGTGCGCGCGGTTTACGGTGTTCGCATGTTTGCTGCCCGTGCATCGCTCACTTGCCGCGAATGCGTCACATGCTTTCACCCTGTGGCGCAGCGGCCCAGGGCGCATTGGTGACTGCCTCAAGAGGTCGCGACTCGTCGAACATACCAACGACATCTCCTGCGCGAGGCTCAATGCGACCAACTAAGGCTCGTCACGTCATCGTCATTGTTCTGCACATTGGGTTTGAGGTTCCCCGCGACTGCGGTGGAGTGGAGAGCATCACTCCCACTTGATGAGTCGAGGCGCAGACCACATAGGATACCGCGCCCGTCCGCCCTGGGGCAACTAGCTGCCAAACGCTCCAGGGCTGCTTGTTGCTCATCGGTTGCATTCAAGCCCGGATGCTGTGTGCATCGGTGGTCTCCTGCCAAGTGCCACGGTTGCGCCGGTCGCCATCCTGGCTGCCTGGCCAGGTCCGCAGATGTGACAGTGCACTGCAGTGTTGTCAGGGTACTGAGAGAGCAAGTATCTTCTGCCTAGACAAAAACCACGGGTACCTGGACTGCGCCGTTGTCGTGCTGCTGCAGCTGCCTGCGCTGCGGCTACATGTCAACAATGGCGTGTGTTCATAATTTACTTCACGCAACAAGAATGCTACGTGTTCGATGTCATATATCGTCCACATGCAAGCCGCAGTCTGGCTCAATCATGGTCACAGATTTCCGAGCAGACATGACACTCCGCACGGCAGTGTGGCCACCACCAGAAGACTAATGTAACATGCAATGCGAACACGTTTAGATAATCCAATCAGAGACAATCCAACCCCGCCTTTCAAAGAGAAGTGTACCTCTGTGTTCTACCACCTTGTGGAGCATATATCTGTAACGTATCTCACAGGCCTTTCAAAGACAACTCTCAAAGCCAGTTCCATGCCATGTCATGCCAGGCAGCTCCTCCCACACACCCACCCTAGAAACGCTGGTCTACTTGCTAGCAGGCTCCCCAAAAATGTCTTCAAGGCCAAGCGCAGCCAGGTCCGACATCATAGACCCGCCAACACCCGCCGAGGCGCCTGCAGATGACGCACCCTTGGCGGCCTCCGCCATCGAAGCGCGGTCCTCATCTGTGATCGCTGTCACGCTGACCTTGCCACCGTCCACCTTGAGCACCGTCACATCCATCACTGTGCCGACACTGACAAGCTTGTGGGGGTTGGGGTCGAGGTCCTCCGCGGCGGACATCTCGCTCGTGGGCAGCAGCACCTCGAAGCCGTCCGGCAGCCGCAAGAAAGCGCCGAATCCTGCGATACGCATGACCTCACCCTTGACCGTGTCGCCCACGCTCAGGCCATGGTCGACAGCCGCCTTGCCGCGGCGCATGCGTGGTGCACGCTTCCCACCGCCTTCGCCATCACCGGAGCCTGCAGCGCTGGTGACCCTGTCAGGCCTTCTTTGCACTGCTGACAGCCAGACAGCTGGGGGTGTGCTACCGGGGATTTAGTATTTGCACACACCAAATTGTGTTGCCCGTCCACGCTGTCACCAGAAGCGGTGCAAAAGCTGCAGCCCACCATGGCTGCGCCGTTGGGCGTGCGATGAGTGACACATCGTGCCTGCCTATGTGTTGCATGTCCATGGCATGCCAGCATGGCGGCGCAGATTGCAACCTACTGAAGCACTGCACGATAAAGGATCTATGACCCCATGGGAGATGGGTCATGCGAGGCCGTACCGAACTGATGCCATTGCAGTGGTGCGCATTTAATCATGATGCGGTAGGGCTGACTGCTGACCGGCTGCAGGTGCTCCATGTGCGACGCATCAAGTGTCTGGCCTTGCATTCCACCCATGCTCGAGTGGAAATCTGCGGGTGGGTGGCATAGAACCATGTGTCGGAGCACACCTGCCTCGTCACTGTTTTTCATTGTCAGTGCGAGCTTTTTGTCGCCCTCCACGCCTAGTACCTTCACAACTACTTCTTGGCCAACGGACACAAAGTCGTTCACATCTTTGACGTACGAATTGGCGAGCTGCGACACATGTACCAGGCCGTCTGACTCGGCTCCTATGTCGACGAAGCAGCCGTATGCTGCGATGGCTTTCTGCAGAACACGCAAAACTTGAACTGGAATGCAGTTCTGTAAGCAGCTCTGCTTGTCAACAGGACATATGTGATGCCGCAGTGTGAGTCTTTAAGCACCCGCGATTGCAGACCTATAATGGAAACCACTGTTGAGGGAAGTTTGAATTCAAGACTTCACATTTGACAATGCGATTTGCTGTTGGCTGTTGCTGCAAGCCGGTGTACACTGCTCAACAGGGTTTCATCTTGTCAACAGCCATAGACACAGAAGTCGTCGGTTGCACAATGGCAAACCAGTTGAATCACAGATGGCTGGAGTCCGCCACCTAGATTGGTGTGAAACGCACCACCGTGCCTTTGTATTCTTTCCCAGTTACAACATCTGACAAGGCCATCTTGGCCTCGGCACCAGGTGCTGCAACTTCTTCAGATGGGGCATCAGCATCCGCTGCATGGCAGATAACAGCGGAGATAGGGGGTGGTGGGGCCTTTCGTAAGTGGGAATGCCTGCATGGTTGAGGGCAAGTTGGTGGCAGTTGGGGGAGAGCGCACAGCTTTCCTTGTTACGGCCAAGTCATCATTGCGGAATGTGTTACACATTGGAAGGGCTTGATGCATGTAGATGACGGCAATGAGCCGGTGGGCTGGTAGCGGTCGCAGCACATGCCACGTTGGCAGGGCCCTGTTCATTGATGAAGCATGCAAGTCGGCTTGGCAATGCCGCACGTATTTCATGCTTGGCAATACCGCACCCCTGCTGGACTACGAAGCGCGCAGCCCTCCCACACACGCTGACCTACACTCATGGATGAAGCGTTTAGCGCTTCGCGTATGACTGGCTGGGTGGGGAGTGATGATCACCAGCCGAGGCGTACTTTAACGCCGGCGGAAATCATCGAAACAGATTAGCAACAAAACCCCACTTGGGTCCCGTGCTTTGAACCCCCAGTCGGATTAGATGAGACGATGCTTAGCAGATGGCGGTCGGTCTTTTGCTGTATACTGGCTGGCGTGACACCATTCAAAATTTCAAGTTCACTGCAGCCTGTTTCGCACGCCTGGCAACACCGCGAAATAGCCTGGGACAAGGCGTTGGCAACTCACTACGCGCGCTTGTAACACGAATTTCAAAAGCTGACGTGCGTCTCGCTGCACTGATCGGATGTATGAAGGTCGAACCATGCCGCACGTTGCTAGGCCGCGTGCTCACCGCGCCGCCTTCCCTCGTTAAATCACTGATACCCGCAAACGCTTGCGGTGTGCAGTGTACCAGCTGCGGGGACTGACATATGCTCCGTCTGGGTGCTTGTGGATAGATCGAGTAACTGTCCGGGTACTGCGTGGGGCGGATGACATTTGACAGAGGGCAGTTTGAGTGGGCATTTTTCATATATTTTTTTGAGTTACACGAACAACCGTCAGCCCAGCTTGGAATGTGGAAAATCATAGAAGTAGATGAACAACTGGTACCTGCACTTTCAATTAATAGAAAATCGATGGGCAGGTCAGGTGGTGCTTCTCAAGCTGTGCTGCATGGCCAACCCAGACAAGCCCCGCCTATTCGAACAGCTCTCAGCTGCTGCGATCGGAGCATAGGTGATGCACGAACGAGCATGTGATGCACGTATCCACAATTGCTCAGCCTACGGCAAGGAGCACAGCCCTGCTAACGTGAATGCAGTGGCAAAATCTAATGATACCCAGGAGGTGGGTACTGAGCGTATGGCCCTTGAGGGTACTGTTGGGACTGGTAGTATCCCGGGGCCTGCCCATACGGCTGGTCTCCGTACGTTTGCTGTATTTGGCCGTCCTGGGGACCATATGGAACCGGAGCCCCGTATGGAGACTGCTGATGAGACCCATGCTGGCCATGCGGGGGCGGATGCTGTGCAGGCTGGGTGTGGGGTGCGCCCCCGTATCCGCCGCCTTGCCTGGGCTGATGAGGCGGTAGGGCGCCATATGGAGCCGCCCCGCCGTGCTGTGGATATGGCTGCGACCAGTCACCGGGCAGAGCAGGGTACGAGGCGTAAGGGCTGGCCTGGGATGCTGCTGGGCCGTGTGGGGGAACGGGGTAGGGGTGCGAGGTGCGGGCAGCCGGAGGTGGCGGAGCATGCGCGGCAGTTGTGCCGGTGGCGGACAGGTCCATCTCGGCCAGCCGCCTGGCAGCTGCCTCGTTGGCCTTCTCAGCGCGCTCCTTCTGCATGCGATGCCCCCTTCACTACAGCGACCCAGCCCCCTCAAGCTTCAGCCACTGGCCATGCGACATACAGATCAACTGTAGCAAGCCCGGACATGTAAGCCAGTGCTACAATGGCATTGCATTCTTGTAGCACACCCTTCCACAAGCCATGGTCTACTAGATTGCAGACGCGCCAGATCCACAGGCATGATAATGGCACAGCGATGCTACAGTGGTACGCCTGCATGCACTGTTGCCACCTCGCCAGCTGCACGCACCTCCGACTGCTTCTTGAGGTTCTCCACAAACATCTCCCGCTCCACGGTGCGCGCGGTTGCAAACCCTTGCAACATCTGCTCCAGCTTCTGGATATTCTCCTGCATGTCGTAGTACCACCGAATGCCCTCACCCATCTGGCTCACCAGCTGCTTGCCCATCTCCACATCCTCAACAATCTGACCTGCACACCACCACATTTTCACGCCGGAGCACAGGGCACCCTAGACACATTCATCGGTGCACATTACAGGCCCAAATCATGAACCACACACCACATACTGCAAGACTGCAGTGCAGCCATACACGCAATGCCCTGGGCTTCCAGAACAGCCACGTCGGCACCGGGGACGCACTTGATGAGCGGTCGCACTCCTGCTGCCACCCGACCACATCAAACACGCTCTTGAACGAGCCCATGTTGGCTGCGATCACCTGCAGCAGCTCCCCCTGCCGCTCCACGTTCCTCTCCACATCGCGCTTCAGCGGCTCGTACTGCCGCAGATGCGCCTCAAAGATCGGCCCAGTGTCGCTCGTGCCGCTCTGCAGCAGCTTCGGCAGGATGTTGTCCGCCTCCTTGACGCCTTTTACGCGGTCCTCCAACGCATCACGTTCCGTTCCCAGTGCCTCCAGCCCCGCGAGCGCGCCACGCAGGTTCGCAACCACAACTGCCGGGTCCGCCGCGCCGACAGACACCATCGGCTGCTCGAGGTGTGGCAACTGCGAGCGCGCACTGTCGATCGATATGCCTTCCAGCCTGCCACGGTTCGACTCGAGCTTCTGCAGGGGCACCGCGTCCTTCTCGGCGGCCGTCTGCAGCAGTGTGTGGTAGGTGGAGATGGTGGAGCGGTGTGTCGCAGCGAGCACGCTGCTGTAGGGCAGCGTCCATCGCTCGCCCCACTGCTGCCGCAGCGCCAGGTCAGAGCGCTCCTCCTCATCCAGCAGCTGTGTGCAGTTGCGCAGTGCTGTTGCCGCCTGCAGGCATGAAATGAGTCCCATGTCTGGTTGTTTAGGAGTACGGCACAGCGTGTCTGGTATAGGTGCACGCATGCACGTTTTAGTTCAAGCTGATGCATGTCATCCGGGTCCGGGTCATGATGACTGCACCCAGCACGGGCGGTGGCTTGAATCTGAAAGGTGGCACATGCGGCCAACGGACAGTCGCAGGTTCCGCGCGTTCTGACCAGCATGCCTCCAGCAGTTGGATGCAACTCAAGCATGGACGTGATTGATGCACCAACAGACTCTGCCTTGACACACAGCTGCGTGCGAGCATTGTGTGTGCCGTTCAGCTGCATTCGCTTGGTCATGTGCACCTGTTCCCTTTGGGTGACCAGCTCTGATGATGAGTCCCGCAGCTGCACAGCAGGGCCACACGCCACAAAGTCCTCCATCAGGGCTCGGCGGGCCTTCTCCGGAAGCTCTGGAGGCTTAGCGGGGTTCATTGCTTCTAGCACACCCGGCAAGTCATGCTGCACGAGCGCTGTGCGGGCATCATCTGTCGCGTTCTCCAGCTTCTGCAGGAGGTCGCGAACAATTTCATCTGTCTCTGCGGTGTACCTGCACCAGCAGGCCTCCGTGAATGCACGGAATCGCCAGCACCTAACAATGCATGTCCTCTCTGGTGTGTTCAACATGCTCACAGCCCACTGCACAATTGCATGCAGGTTGCGCACGGTCCAGACCGCGCCCATTGTAGTCACTGCATGTGACTGTACAATGGGCACAAGCTGGAGGCAACAAGCTCCGACTTTCAGGCCTCCTGCTGCGCATGATGGGTTGTGTTGCTGTGGGGAATAAGGCTGACCAGACCTGTCCGAACGGTCAGAGCAACGTGTTGCTGTCAGCCTGTGACAGGTGACCTGCGCCTGTGGTCGGAAGGATCAATCAACATGCAGCACTAAACATGAGCGGGCAAGGTACTGCAGGGAATCGATCTATACAGTGAGAGTTGGCGCACTTGGACAGATTGCGGGTAACGGTATCAGGGACGATCTGGTCAAACCACTGCTGTGGGCTGTTGAGCAGCTCCGCAGGATCATGCGGGTGCACCACCTGCTTTGGTGCCACTTTCATGAGGTCCTCTGGCACCAGCTGCATGTAGATGTTGCGCTGTGCCCGCTCTGCGTCCTCTAGCTGCTTGTCAATCTTAACCTCTAGCGCCTGCATCAACAACCACCTAGGTGACAGTGCACAACAAAGACGTTCCAGCTTCGGAGCACCAAGAAGCCAACCTATGCTATCAGTCCTAGCATTTCACCTCAATGAACTTTAAGAGCAGGTGACTCACCTTGAATTGCTTTTGCAGCTCTGTTCCAGCCGCTTTGGCTTCTTTGTGTTTGGTCTGCAAGGTCTTGGAGGCTCGCCTCAGATGTCCCAGGTACTCCCCAAACCTGGCACCCGCCAAAGGCTCCAGATGCATAGCTTGCAAATAGTCTGCCTCCGCTCTGTACATTAGGGCCTTCACTCGGCTTGTCACCGCCCACTCCTTGTCAAAGTGGCTGATCAAGGACGATGCCTCGTACTTGGTCGCCACGTCGCCATACAGGTCAGCGCAAGATGATGCAACCTGAGCCAGAAGAGCACGTGTGAAGACCTGCGGGTTGTTGGATTTCTTGAAGTGCATGAGCTCATAAGACATCTCCTGTGCTTGAGCAAGCATCAGCGCCTGAAGCATTGTGCAGCATTCTCCGGAGATATCCACGGTACGTTTGTGGTCCGTCTTGATCACAAGGTTTTCGCGCAGGTGCTTCAGCAGGCCTGCGAACACACAACAAGTGTTCAACAGCATGGCACTAGGAAGCAACGGACCAGGGAAACATAAAAAGTGTGATCTATTGTGGCGCTTGTGATTCTTGTGAAGAAGGCTGTTAGCTCGCAAGATATCCAAAGCTCGAAAGGAATATGCTGCTGCCGATTGCAGTGTGTGGCAGTGTGTGCACAATACAATGATCCGTGATACCTTGTTGATTGATGGATGCGCTGGCGGTGTCTGTGATTCAACACATGAGAAGCACAGCTATAGCACACCTGCAGACATGGCAAAGCCTTTCACTGCCTCCGCAATGCCTTGCAGTGATGTCCTGTTGACATCTATGCCTTTCTGGCTGGATATAGCTGCCATGCAGAACACGATTGCAGCTTGTTCGAAATGGATATTCTTCTGTGAGCATGAGTTAGCATCTCTGAAAGCATCGTGCCACTTGAAGCTGATGTTGACGTGGGAAGAATCAGAGCTCACTGGAAAGCGGATTTCGATTGCTCTCAACGCAGTATAGTATCGAGAAAAGGTTTCCATCCCAATCCCACTTATGCTTGTGCCTGCAGGCACATTATTTGCGCTCATACACATCTGACTACTCTCAAAACGTGAACATCCGCAGAGTCGCCTATTGGTGGTCTGCCTTGGGGTAATGCATTGGTTACATCATGAGCAACGATCTGAACCGTGGTGCCAGAACCGGAACACCACACCTGCACTGTGCACTTGATTTCGAAGCTCTTGAAGCTCGTCAAGAGATTCTGCCGCGTCCTCTGCCATGCGATTGCCATATACGCGTTTGATGTACGACATGATCGGCCCCTTCACGTCCACTTTGACGGTCTTCTTCATCCGGATGCCGACCAACAAATTGCCAGATTCAGGCATCTTGAAGGTGCTGTTTCAGCAGGACGAACGGACCAGTGATATGTACTTTGTCGCGAACAAAACCACAGAGGAGTGCCACGAGAATTCAATCTCGCGATCAGTCAGGATTGTCCATACATGAGCGATGCAGACATAGTTGTGACACCGGATTTAAGCTTTTTCGGTGCGATGGCACTTCAGAGCGTTGCGTAATTGGCGCATAGTCTTGTCTGCTTCCATTGTGGCCACAGGTCACAAATGGACAGGCAATTGTGCACACCCCGCGTCCCGCGTGCATCAAGGCGGAAGGCATCAGGCCATGCGCTTGCGGACATCCGGCGGCCAATGGAACTTTGCGATACTGAAATTACGAGTTTGAAATTTTAGAGCTGAGATGGATTGGACATAGTCGGAGCACGCATGGAAGTGTCGCAACGTCGACGCGTGTTCAGCTGTTGCTCATATCCGGCATTGGATCGGATGACAGGACGTACACCACCACCATGTCGCAAGTAGAGACCAGCTCCTGTCCTGTCGTAAGCATGACTTGAACATGTTCTTTTCGGGCCTTTCGTTCACAAGTCATCTTGTGGGAAGAGGAGCTACGCAGTACATGAGGTCACGACGTGGATTCGCCAACCTCAGTTCGAGTCACAATATGAAGGTCATAACTCAGCCAGCAAATGGATTACATATCCGAGCCAACGATACTCTATCAAAGAGCCTATCGAATTGACCTGGATACTGGGGTTGTGCACCAATTAGCTGTCACATTCACCGCACGTTCTCCTGTGACACACCTAGAAGCAGGCTAGTCTGTTCGACCAACTGTCGTACACTGGACTTCATATAGACTGTCTAAAACACGCAGCGTCCTCTGAAGGTCTTGTGGAATATTGGACTCAAAATGGAGCGACCCGCCAGATGTTGGGTGTTGGAATCCCAGCACGCTGGCATGCAGTGCTGGCCTTGCAAGATCAGCTAATGTCCCTTGGATCGCTTGCTCCCTGCATACCTTTGCTGCATTCATATTATGCACAGCATCGTCATGTCGCCTACAGAGACATGCAGAAGACACGCATCAGAGTAACACCTTTGCTTATGTCCTCGCCCAATCTTGCTCACTGCGTGATGCACACCGCCATAGCTAGCATCCCCAAAGAGGGGGCATCCCAGATGCTGTGCATGCACTCTGATCTGGTGAGTCCTGCCTGTCTTCAATTTCCACTGTACGACTGCGGCACTGTTGTTTGCTAGTGTGCGAACCACCCTGCAAGAGATGTTTTTCAGAATCCATTCAAGCATGTGTACATACACGTGATCAAAACAGTATTCGCCTCCGTGCATACGATCGAGCAGATTGTGGACATTTGTGCCACACAGCAAGCAACATGCCAAGCCTGTCTGAGCCTGAGAGCACATGATGCCATGTTTCCTTATGCATCATGTTTGACAGCTAGTATGAGACCGGGAATATGCCTGTATGCGCGCGCTGACCGAAGACCATCGCACCAACGCTGGTGTGGTGTCAGAGCCATGCGTATCTGGGCCAAGAAAGGCTCTGGTTCCATGAACACTGGTGGTTCATGGCAGTGCAACAGAGATAGACATGCTTCATGATTCATGCAGCCAAAAAGTGATAGGGTGTGCAGTGAAAGTAGTGGAGTGTCTGTGGGAAGGTCGTTACTTGTATGTGCTCACAGCCTCTCTCCCCCTTGATGATCCAAATCCATAAACAGACATCTTCAATCTGTCTGATGGATGACGCCCAATGTTTGTGCAGACTTCTCCTGAACTGTCCTTGGGGACGCCAATCGTGATAGACCAATACAGCCGATTTATCTACAGGCAAAGGCAGAGTGGGGATGCACTACTGCAGCGTTCAGGGTCACTTTGCTAAACTTTCTGCAGCTGGGGGACCATTACCGTTCGATTTCTAAATTGTTCCCCGAGCACCAGCATGGCCGCATCCGTCCGGCACACAACCATCAGGCCTGTGGTGCCTTTGTCCAACCGGTGCACAATTCCTGGCCTGATCACAGCCTCACTGCTATGCGACTGCTGTTGCGCGCTGCTGAATTCGGCGGAATTGCTGGTAGGCATTTCGTCATCGTCATCTTGGTGAATTGACGTTGGCAGAGCCGACGCATCAACATTGTCTAACGACACTGCTGGCAAGCTGTAATGGTGCAGCACCGCATTGACTAGAGTGCCACCACTATGCCCAGGAGATGGGTGCACCACCATCCCTGAAAGATCACGATGCTAGTCATTGGGATGAGCGAAACGCATGTGTATGCGTCCTGCAACAGCGCAACAAGCCATCAACACACCGCCGGGGGCATTGACATGCCTGCTGCCTTGTTCACCACCAACACATCACCGTCCTCATGGAATATTTCCAGCGGAATTTTTTCTGGTTCTGCGACCGTTTTTGGAAGAGAAGGGATCGAAAACCTGACAAGATCTCCGACATTGCAAGCGAACGAGGGCTTTGTGCACACAACATCATTAACGCTCATCTCGCCACTGCGTATGCTTGCCTTTATCCGTTCACGGCTGATTGTTGGATATTGCATGCTGAGCAATGCGTCTATCCTGCATTTCCTCTGCAGGGGATTCAAGCATCAGCATCGAAGCAGTAGCACAGTTTTCTATTGCACAGGACACCATGTACGTCAAGGTGGCCACATGAGCTGCAAGTCATTGCTGCTGTAAATCACCATGAGGCCAGCGTGATTTCCATACATCTGCATTGAGACTGCAATAGGAGATCGTCGCCAAAGCGTTTGTACAGTAGGGACGGTCACCTTTGTCCCCACGTCGGATAGTACCACACGGTACTCCAACACACCACTCGTCGGATTCCTATTATGCGTGCAGTGACAACGTGATCGATCAACTGCTCTATTGACTGGGATTGATAAAACTGCGCAACGCGACGCTCGCGGAGCAACAGCTGACATTTTTCCGAAAGAAGGTGGAGTACAAGCGAGAAGAACGTTTACAAAGGAGTAAGACGTCGTGACTGAATTAACGTGCGCCACGCTGGACACAGCATTCCGCACAGTCACAAGTGACTTCGAATGTGACGCCACGAAGGGCATGCAAGGCATAGCCGAATTAGTCAATCACAATAATGCACCAATTGGACTCTTACGTATCGGCTGCAACAGAATGGCTGCGCTGCTGTAGACACACTTGCTATGGACACGCCGCGACCGCGCAGCTTATAGCCGTGATCATGCGAACACCTCTTGGCCACATGATCATCTGCATGGGGCCCCATATAATAAATAATAATCAACGTGACAAAGGTGTTCTATCATACTTCCACTGCTGTGCTTTCCTGGCCTGTTCAATGCAAGGCGACTGTGACACAGGCAGTCATCCTTCTCCAAACAGCACACTGCCGTGGATCAAGCAGTCTTCGACATCGGCAAGATACAGCAAATGTTTACGTGTTATACACCCCGCTTGATGTGGATTCCGCGTTGCCTCTCAATCTCTGTCCTGAAGTCCGGCATGTCCACGCTGGTGTCTGGCAAGCCCAGATATGATTCAGTGGAGAAGTCATCTAATCTGCCCATCAACGCATCCAGCCCGATATTTGACGACGGTAGCCCCAGCCTCTTCCTGCATAGGGACCAACCCATCAGTGTCTCAGCCTGAATGCTTTGTCATGTACATATTGAGATTTCCCAGCTGCAGGCAAGTATGTACACAACAGCATTGCACAAATCGACGCACTTGTTTACAATCTGTGCTTCGATTTGCATCCGCGCGGGCAGGGCAATCCCGTACGCCTGTTGCATCTGCTTCAGGTCGCGGTCAAAGCCATGTTGCCTTTGCTGCACATACGCCATAGTCGGTCAACTTTCCCTCCAGCATGACGATAACACTTGAAATTAAGGCTACATATTGATAAACTAAATTCATGATGCGGCTACATTAGTGGTAACTGAGGGTGGGGCGAAGTTGTACCTTCCTCTGTGCTTGCTGCACGGGGTGAATACTTTTCGCTTCTGCTTTGAGGTTCCGCAGTCCGTTTCGTATCGGATCGTAGTTCTCAAGCGGCATAGGGAGTGACGAATCCTGCAAAATCGAACAGTTGAGCCCGCTGATTGCAGAATTCGTGGGCCTTCTGACCTTGGAAGTCGTTGACCGAGATGCCCAAGAGTTGTCGCACCATAACTATTACAATAGATGGACAAGCAACGATCGGTAACTAGTGTGAGTCAGTTCTGAAATGCGTCCTGAAATGCGCTGCAATTCCCGAAGCCACCAATGGAGCGATCGTGTGTTTCTAGCCGCAAGTTTCTGAACAGACTTTCATTCCTACAGATCCACGGGATCTCAGACGACCCCTTTGGTCCAGGACAATGCAGCGCAACTGGGAGACTGCCAAGGGGAGACTGCAGCGTGCGCTCATCGCGCGCGTAGCTACGCGTAGGTAGTCTCAGGTACGTGGCTACCGGGGGTATAGTCACCATGCATCGCGATCCCGCGCGCGATCTAACCGTTGCAATGGCGTTGTCCGTCAGCTTCCCATTGGTATACCTTACACGAGTCACCTACGTTCCACACCATCGGCGTGTGAGGGGGGCCATGATCCCTGATCCCTAAGCCACGGCCGCCGCGGCCCGGCCGACACGTACGCCGTAGGGGCACGCGGTCGGGATCGGCGGCACATGCATGGATCAGAGCCTGCAGGGCGGATCTGGCCAACACCAAACCCACAGCAGAAGCGCAAACCCCCCCTCAAACCCCCCTATTGAGCTGTCTCCGGGCACCGGTGACTGCCGCGGCACCGCCGCATCACCACCCCCTAGCCCAGTGCCCCGCGGCCTCCGATCGCATTGTCCTTGGGCTCAAGCCCTGCCTGAAAAACACTGGCCCCAAAGCCGCCCTCAGCGGCGGGCTGTGACATCAGGCGAAACATTGCCCTCGTGGCTTCCAGCGCCTTGGCGGCCGGCAGGGTCAGGTACTCGCGGTACGCCATGGACTGCCGCCTTGGCGCTGGATCAACACATCCGGCACTCCGACGCGGAACGCACATGACGCGCCCCCACGCCGGAAACTGTGCCCTGCCACCGAGTCAGGGTCCACGCCCTGCAACTCTGCCATGGCTTTCGCCGCCCGCACGAGATCCGAGTGCCGCAACGGCACTGCCACTTGGTCCGACTGCCGGAAAGTGAAGGCCAGCTGTACCCGCATCACCGGTTGCTCCAACCGATTGAGTGCCGAGTGCGCGAGCCACACTGCCACCGGGTCGAGCGGGTGCCCCCGCACACCCGCAATGCGCACTGGGGGGCGGCGCACTCCCCAGCTGCTATGTCTTGGATGCCCGAGGCGTCGCGATCAGTACGTACTCCGCCATGTCCACCCGGACATCGGACACCCTCAGGCATTTGTCCTGCCCGTCCGACATCCCGGACGCCGACGTAGTGTTGGACTTCCTGAAGTACCCAAAGAATGTGACCTGGCAGCACGCCCACATTGCCACGTGGGCTGGGCACCCCCAGTCGATGCACTCACGGTATGCTGAAAGCATCTCGGGTGCGATGGGCTGCTTCTTGTACACCCCCGCCGATCCAACCGCCTTATGCCCTTGAGCATGCGGTGGAAGTCCGGCCACGCGGTCCTGTCGCCGAACTCTGCCATGCCACGAGAACGATAGAAGTCTTTGAGACCGTTCATGTACCGCACCACCGTTGCCGCCCGCACCGGCGTCCGATGCAGGTACACCGCATATGCCATGACCATGTATTCCGTCGGGCGGGCCACGCTGTGATCGCAGCCGGCTGCCACGCAAAATTTGGCGAACCATCGCATGTGCAATTGATACTGTGTGTTGGTGGATCCGTCCAGGGCCTGCTCTGTGAACCGGAAGGCCTCCAGCAGCAGGCTGACCAAATCGTATGGACTGCACAATCCACACACATTGACCGCGATGCGAATTGCATGTGTCAGGCAGATGCGCGATGAACCTCATGCTCTGCTCACACTGTAAACCATATGTTCGACAGTTACAGTAAGCTGCACAGGAATGGCGATGACAAGGCACCTTGCCCTCGCAACCATACATTCGCTCGCGTGCCAAAGGCCTGCCACTGCCCCCTGGACAGCGCATCAGCTAGCACATTCTGTTCCCCAGCAATGTGCACAGGGCGTATATGGCAATTCAACCGCACTGCCTGCGACAAGAACACTCGCACGAGGTGGCCCATGGCCACTGAGTCCAGACTCGCCGACAGGTCCCGCACGCAGCGGATTGCCGACATGCTGTCGCTGCGTACCACTACGAATTTATTCCTAAATAGGTCTGGGAAGACATCCAGCATGACGCAGAACGCGAAAATTTCCTAGTGATTGGCATGCACAGAGGGTTCCTCCCACTTGCCGCCCGCAACTGTCCGCCGCACCCCCGGGCTACACACCGCATATGGCTGCCCCTCTGTATGGTGGTACCTTGAATTGCACTCAGGACCGGTCATGCCTATGTACGCACCACCCACAAATACGCCTACTCCTCCTGATCCCCCACGGGCGTCCAGGTAGGCCTCTACCTGCTCGTGATGTACAACATGTCGTAAACCAGTGGACCGCAGCCCTAAGGGCACTGTGGGATCCCATGCATGCCGTAGCTATGCGCAGGGGTCGGTGCTATCACATACCTGTGCTAGTATACAGGCTCTGCTCGTGATAGCGCCCGTGTCTCCGTACTTGGATGGATTGCACGTGAGTCTGAGTAGAAGAAGAGTGATTACACTACGATCTGTAGAGCCTATATAAGCGTTCAATCAACGTCTCATACGGATACGATCAGAATCAATGTCTGCTGGCATGCAATCTGCATGCAGTGCTCGTGCATATGGTCAGCCATCGGTGCATGGCTGCCCCATAGCCACTCCGGATCAGCACCGTGCATCCACGCATACATGGTCACCGTAGTCCTGTGTATGCCACCATGCATGGTCACCTTAGTCCTGTGCATGACTGGATCACGACACTCCCCCTTAGACTAAGCTTGTACTACCGCAAGCTGCAGTCTATCTCAAAAATTTGCCAGTGATGGTCCTGCCAACACCTTCGTGAACATATCAGCTAGCATGTCTACCGTGCTAACCCAGCTGATAGTCAACTCATCGACCTCTACGAACTCTCGAACCCTCAGGTCCCTGACCCTGATGTGCTTGGAGCGGTCACTAGAGATGGGGTTCACTGCTAGCAAGTTGGCACTCTTATTGTCACCCCACAGAGTTGGCTTCACAGCCGACAATCCAAGATCAGTGCACAATTGCTTTGCCCACATCACCTCATTGGCTGCTGAGCTCATCGCAATAAGCTCTGCCTCAGTCGTGTCACCAGCCACAATAGTCTGTCTCTTCGAACGCCAGAACACACAGTTCCCATGCATCCGGACTATCACTCCTGACACACTCTTCAAGCAAGCACCATTGGCGAAGTCAGCATCCGTAAATGCTTCCAACACCTCACTTCCCCCATTGGAGCCACTAAAAGCCAAGATCTATGGTCCCTCGCAGGTATCTCAGTACATGCTGGACAGCAGCCCAATGACACCTGGCACTCCCAGCCATATGCCTGGCCAAGACATTAGCCGGAAAGGAAATATCAGGACGCGACACGGCAGCTACATACTGGATGCTTCCTACGGCTTGCATAAACCTCTTATGCTCTGCGACAGTAGCCTTTTCCTGGCTAGGATCCTCCTTCAGACTAAATACTTTCTGCTTTGGTACCAACGGCGTTGGTGCCTTTCTGCACTCACTCATACTGAACCTCTCCAGCATGTCCCTGATGTTTTTGTCGTGATCCAGCCATGCACAGGACTACGGTGACCATGCATGGAGTGGATGCACGGTGCTGATCCGGAGTGGCTATGGGGCAGCCATGCACCGATGGCTGACCATATGCACGAGCAATGCATGCAAGATTGCGTGCCGCAGACATTGATTCTGATCGTATCCGTATGAGACATTGATTGAACGCTTATATAGGCTCTACAGATCGTAGTGTAATCACTCTCTCTTCTACTGTCCAAAGTCTCACGTGTATTGATCCTCCACTGAAGGTACAGGAGCTGTCACGGACAGATACCTAAGACAGCAAGGTATGTGACAGCACCAACCCCTGCGCATGACGACATGCTCAGGATCCCACAGGCCTTAAGCCGCGGTCCACTGAATTACAACATAGTATCGGTGATGATTGTGGGGATTCTTGTGATGTCTATTAGCATGCGATAGAGTCCAGGGGGAACCTGCGGTTACGGCTGCACACTCCGATGAGTGTGCTACACCGCTCTAGTGTATAGCCGACCGTAGAGAGACTAGAAAAGCTAATGCAGAATGCTACGGCGGAGCTGCATTATGCTTGTGTGCTGGTCTCGCAAAGAGGCCTACGGGTCTGCGTTTCCTGCGACATATGGTGGTCATGTTGCAGGACACCACCACTCCGAAACGATCCAATGGCATCTCGCCAAGGGTCTATCGGTTCTGACGGTGTGGAGGGAGCAGTTAACCTTCCGCATCATCGCACTCGCTCTACAGTGCGCCGCGAGCAGGCCGCGGAGGGTCAGTCCATGCCCCACGGGGAAGGACAAGACGCTGGGACCTACGGGTATCTCAGTGTTAACCCTCTGCAGGCCGCCATGCCGGGCAACGCTGATCCTACGGGGAATGCGGGTGCTCAGGCAGCGGTGCACGGAGCGCAAGAAGTGCCACACGTTGCCCAGACAGCATGGGCAGCGCAGCAGATACCACCTCCGATACCGCAGCCTTCGCAGGCTGCGATGTCATCCGGGGCGGCAGCAACAGCCGGGACGATCGATGTTGCAACTCTCGCGAGCGCGCTATCGCTCGTAATGCCTAAGTCTATGCCGGGAAAGTCGCTAGTAGACAAGCACAAGTTCCCGGTATGGAACCACAGATATGATCACTTTCGGGTGTTCAAGAAAGAGGTAGAGAGTTGGGCAAACATGGTGGGGGAAAGTAGCCTGCTAGTGAATGATCCACTGGCACAGAATAGCCAGGCTCATGAGTCAGTCAAGCATTGGCTATTCGTGACATTACCAAAGGAGGATAGGGATTTCGTGTCAGACTGCAGTTTTGTCCATGAGATATGGGCATTGCTGCATGCCAAGTACATGCCTTCTGTCGAAGTAGAAATACAGAAGCTATACCAGCAACTCAGTGGTGCCAGGCAGGCGGGAAAGCCACTTGAGAAACATGTCAACGAGGTAGTTGGTATAGTGAACCAGATGAGGGGTCTGGGAGAAGCTGTGCCTGATCAGTTATACCGCTCTAGGCTACTGGCAGTGGACAAAGAGTATGCACTGCTGCAGCCGATGCTGCAGCAACTGCCAGTGCAGCAGATAGTGTCCACGCTGCTGACGCATGCTCAGAATAGCAGCCAGTCTGCCCCATCGCGATTCCCACGGGATGATCGCGGTGGTCAGCAGAGATTTGGGGGACGAGGGTATCGTGGTGGACGCCACGGTGGTCGCCATGGTGCACCCCCAGAGGTTGCCGCAGTGGGAGCAGGGGGAGCAGATAAGCGCAAGTGCTTCAATTGTGAGAAGCCTGGCCATCTGCAGAAAGATTGCCCTTTGCTCTCCGCAGAGGTCAAGCAATTCCTACAGAAACAGGCAGCTGCAGGGCGCGGCCGTGGCAGAGGCCGCGGGGGCCCTCAGGTGGCTGTGGTAGACCTAGCGGAACTGCGAGCTGACTGTGCTGATGGGCCGTCGCCCAATATGCCATACACCTTTCTGGTGGATAGCGGGTTTGACCTGAACATATGCTTCGACTATAGCATGTTCAGTGAGATCAAGCCACCAGATATCACAGAGTGCCAGCCCTTAGACCAGGGCAGGCTTAAGATATATGGCATGGGCACTATCAGGGCGAATGTGGGGAAGTACGTGACAGTACAGGGTGAGTTGGTGCCTGTGGATGTTGAGCTGGATCATGTCTACTGGGTGCCAGCCAGCCCGATCAATATCCTATCAACGACTGTGCTGAAGCGGTCGAACGTGTACTTGCACACAGGCAAGGCTAACACAGTAGAGATGCCGGGTTTTTATGACCAAGCACAAACGTTTGTGGGCAACTGTGAGCAGGGAGTTGATAGTGATGACAACCCCACATTGAGCTGGTACTGCGGGACGGGCAGACCAATATGGGAACTGCGCCCTGTAGATTCAGGGACAGACTGGACCAGTGCCAATAACCTTTTCCACAGAAATAGGAAATGGGTTGGTGAGCAGGCGAGAATCGCTGCGGTAGATGGTGTACCTATTGGTCAGAGATCTTCTTACCGACTTGACCCAGCATTTCTGGTACATCTCTCGTTTCATCATGCGGGCAACCGGATTCTCAAACTAATGACTGAGAATCCATACCTGTATGACCTCAAGTTGCCTAAACCCACGGGAGTAGCGCTTGAGTGTCATGGTTGCCACGTGGCGGAGCAGAGAAGTGGTGACAGAGCACGGCATGGGGGAAAAGTGACAGAGAATGCCTCGTATGCTGGAGAAGTATTGCATGCGGATCTGGCTGGACAGATTAAGCCAGTAGGCATAGGCGGAATGAACTACGTCCTGGTAGTAGTGGATGAGTACAGCAGGTACTCACATGTGATCCCGCTGAAGTCAAAAAGCGGTGCTGCGGAGATGATATGTCTTCTGATAGAACGCATCCGCACTCAGATTGTCTATGACAAGGAGGTAGGGGTGCGGAGGCTGCACACGGACCAAGGAGGTGAGTTCAGCTCGAGTCAGCTGGCTCAGTACCTTGAGTGGCGAGGGATAGTACACACGTTCACTGACACCGCCCAACATGAGTCAAATGGGTTGGTAGAACGAAAGATCGGTGTGCTGAACACGTCAGTGCGGGCGAGTCTGCTGCAGGCAGCAGTGCCTGCATTCCTGTGGCCAGAGGCATACATGTGCGTGAACCATGCACACAACCTGACGCCGAGCACAGCACTGGAGGGTGTGAGGCGGAAGGAGGCAAAGCAGAAGCTGGAGGATAGGTTTGTTGCCACCAGCTCTGAGCCATGGTCCACGAACGTGCAGCAGCGGGCTAAGCAGCTGAGAGTCAGGAAGGCTGCAGCGCATGCGCTGAGTCTGAATGAGCTGTGTGAGACGCTGGTTGCCAGGAGAGAATTGGCATTTGTGGCACAGCACATGAGAAATGTGAATGTCAGAGAGATTGTGCCATACTTGTTGTGGTTTAGGAAGGTCAAGGAAGATGACTTCCGTCTCGTGGTGGCACAGGTGAAGCCTTTCGGGTGTCCAATGTATGTGTATCCAAGGAGGGAACACTTCAGGCACCTGGAAGCGCGAGGAATCCTCGGTGCCTATATGGGACCGGGTGGAGGTCCTCACATGGACAGGGTTTACGTGAAACGTGGGAATGGGGGAGCAGTGCGGATGTACAGGCACACGGCTGCTCCACCTGCTCTAGTGAAGGATTTCGCGCAGCGATTTCACATGGCTGGGGAGGCTACGGCGGACCCAGTTGTGCTAGAGAACTATGAGCAGGGCAAGTTTGAGATCCTACCCGATCAGTACACCAGTATAGTGCCGGAAGCTGAGTTCTTGCCCAACATGAAGAAGTGGGTGAAGAGCACTAGTGTGCGGGCAGTGCGTCCACCAGCCAGTCGTGAACACATGATGCCAGAGAGGGGCAGAAATGTGGATTGGGCTGAGGGGGAGCATCCGGGTCTGGGCCATCAACACTGGGAACCAGGAAGAACGCTGCATAGGCGTTTCAAACCGACAGACGAGCTACCTGAGGGTGAGCCTGAGTTTTCTCCTAGAGTGTTGGGTGCAGAGCTGCTGGCGCGACATGAGCGCTGGCACACACCAGAGATCAGTGAGGCAGTGGTTGCAGCACGCTGCGATCATGCAGCGGCTGACAATGCTGCAGCGGTGGCACACTGGGACTATGATGCAGCAAACCAGCCGTCTGGGCCTTTACACCATGAGTTTAGGCCTGCAGAGACGATCCCTACGAGGGATAGGGCTGTGTTGCACATAGGGGACTGTGATATCCATCCGCTTCCAACTGATGAGGAAGTGAGTGATACTGAGTCTAGTGATGGAGGTGAGGATGACTCTGAGTCTGAGTCTAGATCCCGCTCGCGTTCGGCGGAGCCAGTCCAGCGGTCGATGGGCAAGGAGCTGAGTGAGCCACCCCCACCTGTGCGAGCTGACGGTCACGGCGGCGGCCGAAGTCACCGCGGGTCCACGGTGTCAGGGCGTGATGACCGTGACAGATATGATGAGCCGAGGCATATATCTGGGTCTGAGGGCCAGGGGCAAGGCGAGCTACGGCATGTGCCTAGCGGAATAGCGACAGGCGGTGATGGCTCAGGGGGAGAGTCAGCACCAAGTGCCGCGAGGGGCAGCGGAGAACGTCTGGATCCGCCACATGAGGTGAGGGTTCGATGGGTTCCAAAGCCTTTTCACTTGATTCGCAAAGTCTTAAGACCTGCTGTCCATGCTGTGGGAGCAATTGTGAGTGATGCTGCTGTTGAGCGCATTTCCCCGGAGGAAGCACGTGAGCATGTGAGTGATGCTGCGAGCCCCACAGTAGTGAATGATGATGAGAATGACGTCGGTGACTGTTCTGATGGAGTGTCAGCTGCAGCTGACAGTGTGCCTCCTGATGCAGAAAAGACGACGGGGCAGAAGGTGACTCCAAACGGTGGCCCTACTGCTAGCCTTAGTGAGTCCAGGCGTGCAGCTACCGTGAGGAAGAGGGTCGAGGCCGTAGTAGATGATCCAACGGTGAAGCAGGCCATGCGTGGCGCTCATCGTGAGAAGTGGATCACGGCAATGCTCGATGAGCTGACCTCCTTAAGAGAACATGATGTGTTTGAGCTGGTTGAGTGCCCAACAGGAGTGAAGCCTGTGACAGGCAAGTGGGTGCTTAAGATCAAGCGAGGAGCACAGGGTGAAATTGAGCGTTTCAAGGCCAGATACGTAGCCAGGGGGTTTACGCAAGTGGAGGGCGTAGATTTCTTTGAGACATGGGCACCTGTGGGCAGTTATGCTACCTTCAGGGCTCTGTTGTCAGTCTGTGCAGTAGAGGATCTAGAGACGAGGCATATAGACATTAAATTTGCTTTCCTGAATGGTGTTCTGGAGGAGGAAGTGTATGTGGCACAACCTCCGGTACTAGACGATGGGTCTGGTATGGTGTGGCGTCTGAAAAAGGCGTTGTATGGTCTGAAGCAAGCTGCCAGGGAGTGGCACAAAGCGCTTGCAGAACTCTTGTTGAATATGGGTTTTGTGAGATCAGCCAGTGACCCTGCACTGTTCATTTGCAAAGTAGGACGTTGTCTTATGTTTCTGTGGGTCGATGATCTGCTGATTTTCGGCCACAGAGAGCAGATGGATGATGCCATCAGAAAGATTCTTGAGGCATTTGAGGGTCGTGACCTGGGGGAGCTGGGATATGTGCTGGGCATGGAGGTCATACGTGATCGAACTGCTCGCACTATCACCATCACACACAGAAAGAGCATCAGGGACATGCTAGAGAGATTTGGCATGAGTGAGTGCAGACGGGCGCCAACTCCGTTGGTACCAAAGCAGAAAATGTTTAGTCTGAAGGAAGATCCTAGCCAGGCGAAGGCTACAGGCACAGAGCATAAGAGGTTTATGCAAGCCGTAGGAAGCATCCAGTATGTGGCAGTTGTGTCGCGTCCAGACATTGCGTTTCCGGCTAATGTCTTGGCCAGGCATATGGCTGGGAGTGCCAAATGTCATTGGAATGGTGTCCTTCACGTACTGAGATACCTGCGAGGGACCATAAACTTTGGCTTGACCTTTAGTGGCTCCAATGGGGGATGTGAGGTGTTGGAAGCATTTACGGATGCTGACTTCGCCAATGGTGCTTGCTTGAAGAGCGTGTCAGGAGTAGTAGTCCGGATGCATGGGAACTGTGTGTTCTGGCGTTCGAAGAGGCAGACTATTGTGGCTGGTGATACAACTGAGGCAGAGCTCATAGCAATGAGTTCAGCAGCCAATGAGGTGATGTGGGCTAAGCAGTTGTGCACTGATCTTGGTTTGTCGGCTGTGAAGCCAACGCTGTGGGGTGACAACAAGAGTGCCAACTTGCTAGCAGTGAACCCCATCTCTAGTGACCGCTCTAAGCACATCAGGGTCAGGGACCTGAGGGTCCGAGAGTTCGTAGAACTCGACGAATTGACTATCAGCTGGGTTAGCACGGTAGACATGCTAGCTGATATGTTTACTAAGGTGTTGGCAGGACCAGCACTGGCAAAATTTAGAGATAGACTGCAGCTTGCGGTAGTACAAGCTTAGTCTAGGGGGAGTGTCGTGATCCAGCCATGCACAGGACTACGGTGACCATGCATGGAGTGGATGCACGGTGCTGATCCGGAGTGGCTATGGGGCAGCCATGCACCGATGGCTGACCATATGCACGAGCAATGCATGCAAGATTGCGTGCCGCAGACATTGATTCTGATCGTATCCGTATGAGACGTTGATTGAACGCTTATATAGGCTCTACAGATCGTAGTGTAATCACTCTCTCTTCAACTGTCCAAAGTCTCACGTGTATTGATCCTCCACTGAAGGTACAGGAGCTGTCACGGACAGATACCTAAGACAGCAAGGTATGTGACAGCACCAACCCCTGCGCATGACGACATGCTCAGGATCCCACAGGCCTTAGGCCGCGGTCCACTGAATTACGTCACTGGGCACCTGACTAACTCGAACACATCATGTTCCCTTAAGGAGGTCAACTCATCAAGCATTGCTATGATCCACTGCTCACGATGGCAGCCTCTCATGGCTTGCTTCACCGTTGGATCGTCCAGCACAGCTTTGACCTTCTTCCTCGCAGCAGCTGCACACCGGGACTCACTGCGGCTAGCAGTCTTGCCACTGCTCGGAATCACCTCCTGCCCCGTCGTGTTCTCTGCATCAGGAGTCACACTGTCAGCCGTAGCAAACACTCCATCCGCCAGATCACCGACGTCACTCTCCATATGGACTACTGTGGAGCTCCCAGCATCATCATGCTCACGTGCATCATCCGGGGAAATGCGCTCAACAGCACCATTCTCACTTTCATTCACTCCCACAGCATGGACAGCAGGTCTTAAGGTTTTGCGAATCAATTTGAAAGGTTTTGGAACCCATCGAACCCTCACCTCTTGTGGTGGATCCAGATGTTCTCCGCTGCCTCCTGCGGCACTTGGTGCTAACTCTCCCCCTGAGCCAGCTCCGCCTGCCTCTCTTCCACTAGGCACATGCCGTAGCTTGCCTTGCCCCTGACTATCAACACGCTGTGGCATATGCCGTGGCTCATCATGCTCCCAGCGTACTGCACGTCCTGACACCGCTGACCCTTGCCATCGGTTGTACATCCCGTGGTCTTCAGATTTCGCAGGTGGGGGTGGCTCACTCGGCGCCTTGCCCATCGACCGTTGGACTCGCTGCGGTGACCGCGAGCGCGATCGAGACCGAGATTCCGAGGGCTCAGATGCCCCTGAGAATGACTCAACCGAGTCACTGGCAGCCTCTGGCTGTTCCTCCCCCTCAGACTCATCATTCTCACTACCCTGTGGCTCAATGCGGCAGCCACTCAAATCCAGCACTGCTCTATCCCGCGTAGGGATCACATCTCTCGGTCGCATCTCAGCATTGTGCGGACCGGATGGTTGCTGAACCGCATCATACTCCCAGTGTGGTACCCTGTTCACACAGTCCTCGGCCGTGTAAGCGCAACGCGCTGTCACCACTGCCTCACTGATCTCAGGCGTGTGCCACCGCTCATGCCTGGCTATCAGCTCAGAGCCTAAAACACGCGGTGAAAACGGCGGCTCACCCTCAGGCAACTCATCATCCGGCACATAGCGCCGATGCAACTGCCTGCCTGGTTCCCAGTGTGTGTGCCCCAGCGCTGGATGCTCCCCCTCAGCCCAATCCACATTTCTGCCCCTCTCTGGCATCATGTGATCACGACTGGCTGGTGGTCGCACTGCCCTAACACTAGTTGATCTCAACCATTTCTGCATGTTGGGCAAGAAACCAACGTCAGGTACTACACGAGTATGCTCATCGGGCATGATCTCGAATTCTCCCAGCTCGTAGTTCTCCAACATGACCGGATCCACCGTAGCTTGCTCCGACATGTGGAAACGTTTCGCGAACTCTCTCAGCAGAGCTGGTGGAGAAGCCGTATGCCTATACATACGCACTGCTCCCCCATTCCCTCGCTTCACGTAAGCTCTATCCATGTGAGGACCAGCACCCGGTCCCATGTAGAAACCGAGCACTCCTCTCTCATCCAGGTGTCTGAAGTCCTCTCTCCGAGCATATACATACATCGGACACCCGAAAGGCTTCACCTGGGCCACCACCAGATGGAACGTGTCCTCACTCACATTCCTGAACCATAACAGATATGGCACAATCTGTCTGACATCAACATTCTTCACACACTGGGCGACAAACTTCCCATCGCCCCTGGCCATACCCTCATCAGCCAGAGCCTGCAGACTCATCTGCTGAGCCTGAGCCCTCCTCGTCTGCAACTGTGCAGCTCTCACAGCCTCATTCGTTGACCACGGGTCACGACTGGTCTGCACATGTCTCTCCTCCAGTTTCTGCTTGGCCTCCTTCCGCCTAACACCCTCTAGAGCTGTGCTAGGCGTCAGGTTATGCGCATGGTTCACACACATATACGCCTCTGGCCACAGAAATGCAGGCACAGCTGCTTGCAGCAGGCTTGCCCTCACACTCCTGTTTAGCACACCGATCTTTCTCTCCACCATTCCATTGGACTCATGCTGGCCCGTGGCAGTGTACGTGTGCTCAATGCCACGCCACGCGAGGTACTGAGCCAGCTGGTTAGAGCTGAACTCACCACCCTGGTCAGTGTGCAGCCTCCGCACCCCAACCTCTCTATCATACACGATCTGAGTGCGGATTCGCTCAATCAGCAGGCATATCATTTCCGCAGCCCCACTCTTGGACTTCAACGGAATCACATGGGAGTACCGGGAGTACTCATCCACCACTACCAGGATGTAGTTCATACCCCCGATTCCTACTGGCTTGATCTGCCCTGCTAGATCAGCATGCAACACTTCCCCAGCATAGGTGGCATTCTCCGTCACCTTGCCCCCGTGCTGTGCTCTATCGCCGCTTCTCTGTTCAGCCACGTGGCAACCATGACACTGAAGCGCTACCCCCGTAGGTTTCAGCATCTTCAGGTCATACAGTTGTGGGTTGTCTCTCATCAACTGGAGTACCCGATTGCCAGCATGGTGAAAGGCGATATGCACTAGAAATGATGGATCAACCTGAAAGGAATAACCTTGTTCATTCGGTACACCGGTCACCGCAGCAACTTGCTGCTGCTCACGTACCCATTTCCCATTCCTATGAAACAAGTTATTCGCACTTGTCCAGGCTGCTCCTCTATCTACCGGTCGCATTTGCCATATCGGCCTGCCTTTCCCACAGAACCATGTCAGAGTAGGTTTTCCATCCTCATCCTCACCCTGCTCACAGTTCCTGTGGAACCCATAGCTCTGGTCATGAAACCCAGGCATCACTACCCGGTTTGCATGCTTGCCCGTATGCAAGTATATCTCAGACTTTTTCAACTCCTTTGTTGAAAGGATGTTGATAGGACTGGCCGGCACCCAGTAGACGTTGGTCAACTCTATGTCTACTGGTGTGATAGTGCCCTGTGCACTCACATACTCTCCCAGATTAGCTCTGATCGTGCCCACACCATACATGTCTAGCCTGCCCTGGTCAAGAGGCTGACACTGCGGCATATCTGGTGGCTTGATCTCGCAAAACATATCATAGTCAAAGCATATGTTTATGTCTGAGCCACTATCTATTAGGAAAGTGTACGGCATGTTGGGAGACGGCCCATCAGCACAGTCAGCTCGCAGCTTATCTAGGTCAACTACAGCTACCTGAGGGCCACCGCGGCCTCTGCCACGGCCTCGCCCTGCAGCTGCTTGCTTCTGCAGGAATTGTTTGACCTCTGCGGAGAGCAATGGACAATCCTTTTGCACATGTCCAGGCTTATCACAGTTGAAGCATTTCCTCTTTTCTGCTCCCCCTGCTGCCCCTGCTCCCACAGCTGCTACCTGTGGGGGTGAACCTTGGCGACCACCGTAGCGTCCACCTCGGTACCCACGTCCCCCATGGCGCTGTTGTCCACCGCGATCGTCCCGTGGGAATCGCGACGGACCCTGCTTGCTGTTCGTCTGGGCATGTGTCAACAGCGTAGACACTATCTGCTGCACTGGCATGGCCTGCAGCATGGGCTGCAACAGGCTGTACTCTTTGTCTACTGCCAGCAACCGTGATCTGTACAACTGATCAGACACAGTCTCACCCAGTCCTCTCATCTGGTTCACTATGCCCACCACCTCATTCACATGCTTCTCCAGCGGCTTGCCAGCCTGCTGGGTACTGCTGAGCTGGTGATACAGCTTCTGTATTTCTACCTCCACTGATGGCATATACTTAGCATGCAGCAACGACCAGACCTCATGGACGAAACTACAGTCTGCCACGAAGTCTCTATCCTCCTTTGGCAGTGTGGTGAACAACCAGTGCATGACTTGCTCATGAGCCTGGCTGCTCTGAGCAAGCGGATCATTGACTAGCAGGCTACTCTCACCCACCATCTTCGCCCAGCTCTCTTCCTCCTTCTTAAATACTCGGAAGTGATCAGTCTTATAGTGCCACACCGGAAATCTGTTCTTCTCTACTAGAGATTTCCCCGGTACTGGCCTGGGCATGGCAAGCGACAGCGCTTGCGCTAGCGTGCTTACGTCAATTGATCCAGCCGTAGCTGGTACTCCTGATGACATCGCAGCCTGCGAAGGCTGCGGTATCGGAGGCGGTATCTGTTGGGTCATCCACGCAGCTGGCGCTGCGAGATGTGCTGGCTGTGTTCCTTGCGCCGCGGCCTGAGCTCCTGCTTCCCCCGTAGGATCAGCATTTCCCGGCAATGCCGCCTGCAGAGGACCTGCATTGGGATACCCGTAGGTCCCAACGCGCTGTTCTTCCCCGTAGGTCACGAACTGGTCCTCCGCGGCCTGCTCGCGGCGCGCTGTGGAACGTGTGTGATGGCGAGGACGAACTTCTTCTCCATCCTCGCCGTCAGAGCCGATAGATCCCTGGCGAGATGCCACTGGGACTTCTCGGCGTGGTGGCATCCTGCAACACGACCATCGTGCGTCGCAGGACACGCAGACCCGTAGGCCTTTCTGCGAGACCAGTACCCTGACAGAATGCAGTCCAGCCGTAGCGTTATGCATCTGTGTACTCTAGTCTCTCTACGGACTCTACAGCTAAACGCTAGAGCGGTGTGAATCGCTCATCGGGACGCTCAGCCGTAGCCGTAGACCCCTGGACTCTATCGCAAGCATACAACCATCGCTAGAATACCCACAAACATCACCGATACCATGTCGTAATTCAGTAGACCGTAGCCCGTAGGCACTGTGGGATCTAAGCATGGCGTAGCCATGCGCAGGGGGTCGCGCTGTCACATACCTGGCTGGTGTACAGGCCTCCGCTGTGACAGTGCGCTCTCAGTCTTGGATTATAGCACGTGAGTCTTTGGCAGAGTAGAGTGATTACACTTTGATCAGTAGAGCCTATATAAGCGTTCAACCAAACGTCTCATACGGATACGATCAGAATCATTGTCTGCGGCACGCAATCTAGCATGCATTGCTCGTGCATATGGTAAGCCATCGGTGCATGGCGTCCCATAGCCACTCCGGATCAGCACCGTGCATCCATGCATACATGGTCTCCGTAGTCCTGTGTATGCCACCATGCATGGTCTCCGTAGTCCTGTGCATGGCTGGATCACGACATGGCCTGCCACTGCCGGTCCACGAGAGGAAGCGTCACATGGGCCAAAGATGTCCCATTTGTGGTGCTCATCGGTACGAGAAGCGCAACCGGCAGCTGAAGGCGGTCCGACGGTGTGTCCACTCAATCAAGTTTGATGCAATTGATCCGGCGGCATTATTCAAACATGACGTAACGGCTTTATTGCGCACTAGGGTCCCTGACCCATGCAGATCTGCATGAATCCCTGTTATGTTAACCCCCGGTTGTCATGCATTGGGCGATGTGGCTCCTGTTTAATATCCGTACCGTTCTGTTTTTGGTGCAGCGCTTTCATTCTGCCATTGGCAGATGTCATCAATCACCTCTTCGGTGAACCGATGTTTGCGAGGTATGCCGGCACCCGGACTGTGGCAATGCTCCAGTGCGAGGTGTACGGCCGTCTTGACCGGGCACATGGCGGCGCCCTCACAGCATTGTCAGAGCCTGAGCCGGAGGACGCGCTGATGGGGGATGGCGGGGCTTCTGGCTCAGCCGACCTAGGCCCCGACTCTCCTGCTGCGGCGCACGCCGATGGAGTCGTTGCTACTCCATCCGGTGACCGCGGTGTCGCCTCGCCAGCTGCAGCCACAATAGACCAGCCTCCCCCCAGTGCAGGGCGTGCCCCTGACCAGGTGCCCGATACCCCTGATACAGACCCTACTGCAGACTTCCTCGCTGATGCTGACCCAAGAGACGAGGTCATGACAGCGTACGGTACAGACATGGTCCTCTTATTTGGGCTGTTCGTGGATGGCGTGCAGTTGCATCAGCATGGCAGGTCCACAACCACTGTGTTCTGCCTCAAGTGCCTGGACCTGCCAGGGTTCCTGGCAAACACCGACCTGGCCACATATACCCTTGCGTTCGTCGAAGGTCCCAAAGAGCCCACCTGCATGACAACATTGCTGATGGCCATTCTGAGGCAGTTCAAGATTTTCGAACCCACAGGCGTTGAGACTGCCGATGGTGCGTTGCACATCACTGTTCATACGTATACGCTGCGGTGCTCTACAGTTGGGTCATCGGGCCCGGATAGATAGAACACATATTATTTTCTCTATCTAATATTTACAATTATACCCCCAAGAATCCATGCTTATAACCCAACCCTGGTGTGCATACTGTGAATATGCCTGTATTGAGTTGAATCTGCAGCTCAATCATGAGCTTTCGCGTTTGCATGCGCAGGGAATATCACTGTGACAGGGGCGCCGGTTACGGTCCATGATTCCTATCGCAATGTCATGCGTCGGGTCTTCCCAGTGCTGGTATTTGCATACGCTGACACTCCTGCAAGACGAGGCTGGGCCCTCACTTGTGGAGCATCCGGGCGCAGCGGGTGCGACAAGTGTGGGATCCGGGGAGTCAGGCTGCTGTGGGATGGGACGCCGTTGTCGACAATTCGATTTCTGGGCTACCGAGGGCCGACTGCAGCACTCAAGCTTTGCCCCAAGCCAGGCGAGCCGGGCTCACAGGTGGAGATGGATACTGTTCTTGCATGTTGTTGACTGACACTTGCATGTTATATCCTGTCAACGCAGCGGCCGATCTCCCTGACATGCAGTTTCTGCCGTCCACACGTTAGCCCGCCTAGCCTGTATTCGATTTACAGGAATGGTTAGTTCAGCAAGCCAGCTTCGTCAGGAAGTCTCGTCGAGGAGTCACCTCATTCGAAGACACCACCCTGAAGTCCATTGAGATAACGGACGACATGCATCGTCATCGCAGCGAGCTGGCCGAGCAGGAGACCGCCAGGGGGCTCATTTCGAATCCCCTGCCTGCAGGGGCGGCTGATGGTGGCCGGCATGGTGCCGACCCCAACTCCAAGACCGAGAGGATACTGTCCTGGGGTATGTCATGCTCAGCCCAAGACAAATGCTCATGCAACAGGGGTCTGCGGCAGCTGCGCGCAGCCATCCAGGGTCTGCGCATGCAGGGGGGGGGTCTCGCTCAGCTGCGCGCATCCCTCCTGTGTCTGCGCATGCAGGGGGTGGGTCTGCGGCAGCTGCGCGCAGCCATCCAGGGTCTGCACATGCAGGGGGGGGGGTCTCGCTCAGCTGCGCGCATCCCTCCTGTGTCTGCGCATGCAGGGGGTGGGTCCGCGGCAGCTGCGCGCAGCCATCCAGGGTCTGCGCATGCAGGGGGGGGGGTCTCGCTCAGCTGCGCGCATCCCTCCTGTGTCTGCGCATGCAGGGGGTGGGTCTGCGGAAGCTGCGCGCAGCCATCCAGGGTCTGCGCATGCAGGGGGGGGGGTCTCGCTCAGCTGCGCGCATCCCTCCTGTGTCTGCGCATGCAGGGGGTGGGTCTGCGGAAGCTGCGCGCAGCCATCTTGTGTGATGCTAGTACTGGTCTCAAGTCGATGGTGCTTGTGTTCACGTAATGCAATGGCGGATGGTTGCAGAATGTGAACAGAAGTACAAGACGCGGCATGACAAAGTCAATGAGGCGCACAAGGATGTTGGCTGCAGGGGCATCAACGCGTTCCAGGCATCTGGCCTGAAGTCGTACGAGTGTGTTCCGATTACTCAGCACCATTGGCTTAAGCGGTTCGATTTTGGTGTATGGCCTGACTTCAGTGATTATCTTCCGCAGGTGCGGTCGGGCACATCAGGTGTCGCGGCACAGCAGGTGTCTACTATGACACCGCATTGCTTTGCAGGTTTCAGTCTACATTCGTTGAGCCCATGTCCCATACGATCCTGTATGGGATTGTCAAGGCGTTCATTGACCTTATTTGCGACAGTGGCAATGGAGTGTTTGTGAATGGCAGGCCATGGCATCTTTCAACCAACAAAGACGGCCTGATGGCCCGCATGAACAACATCTTGAAGCGCATCCATCTCACCAGTGCGTACAATCGGGGCGTCCGACTGCTATCGGGACCATCAGACACGTGTGTCCGAGCAAATCCCTACGATGCCTGATACTCCCCATGTCTAGACATCCTGTGCCTCTCTCTCACGTACCTGCTTCCTTGCAGGGAACTTGCTGTGTCTAGATGGTACTTCGAAGAAGTTGCGACATTTCTGGAGGTGTCCGGGGCGATTGCCTTCTGGACGTGCAAGGATGACCCTCGCATGCCACCTCGGATGGTGGAGATGTGGGAGCACATCCGAACATTTGCCATGTATTTTATGTACTACAGTCCTGGCCAACACACATACTTGCAGATCCGTACAGCGCAGAACCACCTATTCATGTTTGCCGAATTTGCTGAGGAGTACTTGCAGGGTAAGATGTGCACCCTACTGTTGCACAGGGCACTGGTGCATATTCCTGAGATGATCCTCAGAGCTGGCCCCGGCGCATTCCTGAGAGAGGACTTTGGCGAGCGCGGCATTCGGGAAACGAAGCACAAGATCACCCATCACGCCTGCAGCAACATGGCACAGGCTTCAGCGCAATGTTGTGTGCTGGAGATGTGCCTGCGCCGACACAAGAGGAAGTACAACGACGTTGACGCCCCGAGGAGGAAGCTGAAGCTCAAGAAGAGGCGGAGGAAGACTGATCAGGGAGGCTCTGATGGTGTACAGCTGCACGAGTTGAAGGAATCGTACACTGGAGAAGAGGACGATGAGGTGCGGTATCCGCACCACCATGATACTGCATGACTGCAGTCAACTCTGAATGCTGAGTCCCTCCTTGGAATGTACAGCGAGTGTGTTGACAGTAACTCCTGTTTTGTCTCGGGCATATTTTCTACCTTTGTCGCTGCAGGGATACCACGAACTCGTGTGCATGCAGTTGAGCAAACTCGTCGAGTCGCTGGACAGCATGGAAGCTAGAGTCAAGAATGGCGCCCACCAGGTGGAGGGGGAGCTGGGTATTGCTGGGCGACTGCTGCGGCAGCACGTCTTGGGGGTTGCGAATGGGGCAGAATTCAAGGGGGCTGCTGAGGCCTTTTGCGCAGACTCAGCCTCCATTCAGCGCGGAGCTTCCATCATCCGCACTGAGACTGGTTCAGGGGCTCACGGACGGACACGGTGTGACCACTTTGCTTATGTCCCGTTCCTGTCTGGCAGGACACAGAATCCGTGCGTGATGCACGTTGAACAGATTCTGCTTGTCAGGCAGGCAGGGATGGGCTGGCAGAATGATGAGGCCAGGATTGCGGTAGGCATCTTGTATGACAGGCTGCCAGTGCATCGGGGTGCAGGGCTGCAGTCTGCATACAATGATGATCCAGCACAGGGTGCCTGTGTGGTCCCCAGTGCACTGTTTTTGAGTGCAAGTGACAGGAAACGTGGGTATAAATGGGCTGTGCATCTCAGCCAAGTTCATTGCAGTTGCTCCTGCATTTATGGTGTCACTGGGGACACATTCCTGACTAGCCATAAGATGGGATTCCATGGGAGGAAGGATTTGCAGTACGTAGATGATTGAGCGTTTACAGATTTTCTGTTGCAGTTTCCATAGCGAGATACAGTCTGCAGGGGTAGAGTGTGTACGTGTAAATATAAGTGCAGGTACAGACAGCTGAGGCCCCAGCAGCAACGAATAGTTCCTGCGACGTTCTCGTGATACTGCATTGAAGTTTTGGTGCTGTTTTAGCTCCGCTACAGAGCTGCATCACATTGAATGCACTAGTCAAATTTTAATTTAGTGCAAACCAGAACTTGTTCTCGTGCCATTCAGTATCAACTGACTCGCTCACAAAAATTCATTTCATTCATGCCATGCGAAATAAAGACTGCCTGCGTTCTGCTTTTGGAGAGACGGGGAGGACAGAGTAAAAAAAATGCGTTTCTGGTGTTGTCTGTTTCCCCCTGCAGCCACCTGCCACAATACACCTGCGCCCCGCATAAACAACGATGTCGGCCGTTGTGCTTAACCTGGCCAGTCAATCGACACCGCTAATTTTTCCCATTGTCGATTCGAGAAACGTACGTCACCACTAGAGCTATGCGTGTCCGAGAACTCCACTCTCTTCTTGTTAGCACGCCTGGAGGGCCATTCACCGTAGCCGTCCGCAAAAGAGAGGGCATTTCCATAGCAGATCATTTGAATAACATTGCTAAAACCTTCGTCCACAAACTGTTGCAGCGCCGGGCGTGTGATTGCTACAGCGTTTATGGCAGTACCACCATTAGAGAAGAATCCGCTGATCAAATTTTCGCCGAAGTATTCGGCATCCCGTATGAACAAGACGAAGATTGGGCATTCGCGCTGGACAATCATACGGGCTGTTTCGGTGTAGTGTTGCCGGACACCTCGGCTGTTAACACCGCCAGCTCCGGTGCCGGTATGCGCTCCGCGACTACAGTTTCAGGGACGCCCAGGCGGACCAGGGATGAGGTACGGTTGTCAATGCTGACATTTCAGCTATCCCGGTGCCAAATGCGTGGTGTGAAAGCTGTCGGTGTCGCTGCCTGTAGACTGCAAATTGATTTCTGGCTATCCGCGAACTATATGGTACCATCCAGTGGCCTTGAATGTAGGCAGAGTTGTAGTTTTAGCCTACTTTGCAGGCTGAAAATCTCATGCTCGCACGGCTACACCGTTGTTGCCCATACACAACCAGGCCAGGTTTTCTGTACCTGGCCACATGCTTGCCTGCAACAACTATTTTAGCAGAACCAGGATTGACAGTAGGTTCAATGACATCGGCAAATGTCAGGAGCAGCCTGAAAGCTAAACGAGCCTGGAGCAATACCACCAGGCCTGTTGGCCATACAACGGTAACGTCCGCGGCTGTTAGTACTGGTCAACTTGCCTGAGCCTATTATACTCAATGAAAAAAGTTTCTGATTAGTGCCAGGCTCATCTCATCGGTGTGCTGACGAAGATGTGTTGCAGGACATGGCAGGCCTATGTTCACTGCAGCATGGGTACAGCCTTAGGAATGGGCTAACAGAGATTGTCGGACTGTGCAAAGATTACGTGGTCGCAGTCGCTGACAAGGAGGGCTCCACCGCCCAGGGCAGCAGCATTGTCAAAGCCCTGGATGCAATCGGTAAGCTAGGGAACCGCAATGCCAGGAATAAAAGCCAGCCTACCATGCAGGCTTGGGTTATGTCTTGGGCAAAAAGTAAGGATGCAGCTGGTGAGCTCGAGGTAATCCTCAGAGACGACCGATGGGCGTTGACTGGTGATGATATCACCAGGTTCCTAGCAGAGCTGAGGCCTGTGCTGCAGCGCCTTGCGGATCCCTCAAGGCATCACCAGGCTCTCAACTTCCGCAAGGATGTCCATACAGCCATGGTACTCCTATCTTCCGATTCACACTTCCCCCAGGTGTGCCTGCCCTGAGTGCATGCTCAGCCCTGAGTGCTCACCTACGGTTGCAATGACCAGTATTGGTCCACAGTCTGACGCACGCTGTATCTGCTGTCTAGCTATGCACGTACTTGCAGGGCATGCGGGCACTGCTGCTTGCTTGGGCAGCTGAACAAGTAGATAACATGCCAGCTCCCCTGCCACCGACAAGCAGGTCTTCGACCGATGTAGCAGCAGCGACTGCTGAACCTGGTGATGCTACAGCAGGACCAGCTGGTGCCTCTGATGCGGCTGACGCAGCTGCAGCAGCTGAAGCAGCAGACGGTGCCCCAGCAGCAGGCCCAGCTGAGGCCGCAGCTGATGCACAAGGGGTGAGTGCATGGCCTCTGGCATGGGGTACGGCTGGAGAGCCGGCAGCTGCCTCGCCTTTTCAGATTGTTATACCGGATGAGCTACCCAACACATGGGCCGGTGCAGCTCAGCGGGGGGCTCAGCTATGTAGCCCCCACCAACAGACTTCTTGAAGACTGCCTTTGCAGCCATTGGGTACGACCACTTGAGTGGATTTTCCAACTTTGAGCGGTACCATGAATTTATGTTGTGGCGAGTGCCAGTGCCAGAGTTTGACCAGACTGAGGACCAGGTTGGCAGTTCATCCCGGGTGCCGGTTGGGAAGCTGCACAGGGATTTCATCACTGTCGGTCA
Source organism: Ulva mutabilis (assembly GCA_900538255.1). Taxonomy (NCBI): domain Eukaryota; kingdom Viridiplantae; phylum Chlorophyta; class Ulvophyceae; order Ulvales; family Ulvaceae; genus Ulva; species Ulva mutabilis. The sequence goes on along the minus strand of UNSF01000059.1, from coordinate 107,827 downwards.
GATTCTCATGCTCCGATGCATCTTGGCCTTTGTGGTGTGTTCACCTCCTGCTGATATTAATCAAACGTTCCAATACTGCCTATGTTCATGCAATCCTGCAGGTGAGGTGCCTGCAGGAACATTGCTTCAGAGAGGCTGGGATCAGGGATCCACGTGAACTCAGCCAGTTTTTTGAAAATGTTGCCAGTGTCGTCCCACAGCCACCAAGAAATTTAGTACATTCTGAAGAAGCGTCGGATACTCCAGCTGACGATGCAGACGAGCAGCCAGTGTTTGATGAAGCAGCCGATGAACAGACGGATGCAGTGGCAGATGCGGGAGGCCTAACTAAACGATAGAAGAGAGCTGCAACACGTGCAGCAAAGCAGCCCAAGAGCAAGCGACCGAAGAAGGGCAAGCAGCTATCGGATGCGTCCGGATCTACTCAGGTGTGTCGCCCTTCATCGCAGCTCGGCGCTTATCTAAGGTAGTGTTGACATCAAGGCCTACGAGCATGAAACGTATTTGATAGCAGTGCATGACAGGATGCGCTCGTGCAGGACAATCAACCGTCTAATCGTACGAATGCTGCGAGAAGGGAAGCGCACAACAGCGAGGCGTCCTGCCAACAGGTGAGTGCCTTCGCGGTAATATGCTAGTACTGAAATACCAGCACGTGATATTGTTAATGTTCCGGACTTGGAGTCCTGACCCACCAGGCAAACTGTTTGAGTTGTGCTTGCAGGCGTAGGAAGAGCCCAAGCCCGTCCGAGGACACGGAGTCAGAGTCAGATCAGTAGTACATTTGCATCCAAGTTGGGTGCATTGATAAATAGAGTGGCCTTCAGCGCATTACGAGCATAGGATACTGCTGTGGCAGTGGCAGTGGCCACTGGCGAGTGGCCAGTGGTGGCAGCTGGGTAGCTACCAGTAGCCAGTGATGGTGATGAAGCCACCACTGTAACAGCACTGAATACACGGTGCAGTAAATACTACCGGCAATGTAGCATTGCTGCTATACCACATGCTGCCCATGCGACCTGCCTACCTGACTTGACCACCTGGTTTTTTAGTTGCCCACCCCGCCTTGCCCACGCGCATGCACCTGCAGTTTGGTACAGTGGCAAGTAGGGCGCGTGGGCAAGGCAAGGTGGGCAGCTCAGGCGCAGCACCGCGCGCACGATAAACAGGCGCAAACAGGCTAAAAACAAAGCAAGGCTATCACATTGAGCCGTATGTAGCTAAGGGGATCGCGCCAGGCGTGTGCGGCATGACCGGGCAACATATAAGGCGCTAAACAAGTCAGGTGGTGGTGTGCAGCCACGGCTAAGACATCCAGCCTCACGCCGATGAACGACACACAGTGGGGAAATGCCAACCGTATTGTATATTATGTGGTACTTGCGGAGGAAACCGGTATCACAGCTGCACGCACCACTGGGGGCACGCAATAGACTTGCCGTTGATGAGGGCAAGTCTTGAGCGCGCAATCTGCAAACCGCACATTAGCGTCCGTTACAGGCGCCGATACACTATATAATTATTATATAACGCTGTGATGCAGTGCAATCACCCGCCAGTTGACGCTCGCGCGTGTCCGAGGCAGGAGTCGTCTTGCCTGCACCAGCGTATACACGCCCGCACAACCATCCACAGATCTCGAAATCCATCCCAACTCCGCATACATAACCCATCATATATCTATGATGGCGCATGCTGGTCGGATCGCAGACAGGCGAGCAACGTGATATATTTTTGGTGCAGTCCCCATACAGTGTGGCAGGCTCAACACAGCGTTGTCACGATACAACGCTACGAAAGCTCCCAAACATACTGCCATGCAGTTCACATATATGACCTCATTACATCTGGCGCAAACAACACCGCTGTTATGGCGAGATGAGCCGCGAACTGCTCGGGCAGCTAAGAGCGAGCACTAGGCTTAGTCCGCCACAGCCCAGGTTACCGCTCAAATCGCGACGAAATGATTGCACAGTGCATAAGATACACCACCATTATAAACACTGGTCGGGTCCTAGCGTGCCCAATGTGACTGTGTCCCTCGCCATGCGCGCGACCAGCTCGGAGCACCGGCAGGCGCAACACAGCAGATTACAAAACAGGAGTCAGCGATGCACACCAGGCTTGTTCCATACAACTCCTTTATAACGTATTAATTCATAACTGGCGTGGGAACGCGCGAAATCCTTCAGCGACACCGAGGCCAGCGACACAGGCCCTGGTGCTCCATAGAGCAAGACCGCCAGCGGCAGCGATCGCAAGTGATTTCCGCATCAATCAGACCCCAGTTCCACTCGTAGTTGTTTAACTTTGTTATGGACCCATCCAATGATGCTGAAGCCGACTGATATACGTCCTGACAGGACGTATCACTTGCAGCGCTGACCGACCCAAGCCCAAGCTGTCAGATCACCGCGCTGCCAAATCATGCCGTGATGGCCGTAGATAGTTCCATATTTAGGTTGAAGTGTTCCTGTGCCAAGTGGTCCTGGTACATGGATGTTGAACCGCTTCGAAGGATCCTGAGATCGTTCGCGCAGACCAGCTAGGCCAAGCGCTCCAACCGATGGACATCGATCCACACGCCAACCTGCCATGCAGAGTAGCACGTAATTATCAATGTATAGCTGCAGTAGCAAGCATTTGCACTGCGACGACGGCACTGATACTATTCCAGCACATGCCGCTGCTAGACAGGCACAACTCGGCGCCTTCTAGACAAGCGCACAACCCGCGCACAACGTCCGCGAAGGCTGCATACAAGTCACATACACCTGTACTAATGCTATCATGCCTCTGCGCCCCAAATGCTGCTTGTTTCATGATTTCCCAGGACCTGTTCAAGCTGCCCACCTGGCCTGCCCACCCTGGGTGGGCAATTCCGCGGTAGGCCCACTATAGTGGCTTCACACCGGGACTAACTGCATCTATCAGTCTTGCCACTGTAAAGAACCACCTCCTGCCCCGTCTGTCGTGATCCAGCCATGCACAGGACTACGGTGACCATGCATGGTGGCATACACAGGACTACGGTGACCATGTATGCGTGGATACACGGTGCTGATCCGGAGTGGCTATGGGGCAGCCATGCACCGATGGCTGACCATATCCACGAGCAAAGCATGCAAGATGGCGTGCCAGCAGACATTGATTCTGATCGTATCCGTATGAGTCGTTTAGAGAACGCTTATATAGGCTCTGTCGATCGTAGTGTAATCACTCTTCTCGTCTGTCAAAGTCTCACGTGTATTCATCCTCCACTGAAGACAGAAGTGCTGTCACGGACAGATGTCGTGATCCAGCCATGCACAGGACTACGGTCACCATGCATGGAGTGGATGCACGGTGCTGATCCGGAGTGGCTATGGGACGCCATGCACCGATGGCTTACCATATGCACGAGCAATGCATGCTAGATTGCGTGCCGCAGACAATGATTCTGATCGTATCCGTATGAGTCGTTTAGAGAACGCTTATATAGGCTCTGTCGATCGTAGTGTAATCACTCTTCTCTGCTAAGTCTCACGTGCTATAATCCAAGACTGAGAGCGCACTGTCACAGCGGAGGCCTGTACACCAGCCAGGTATGTGACAGCGCGACCCCCTGCGCACAGCTACGCAGTGCTCAGATCCCACAGTGCCTTAGGGCTGCGGTCCACTGAATTACGACAACAGATACCTAGACAGCAAGGTATGTGACAGCACCAGTCCCCTGCGCATGACTACGACATGCTCAGGATCCCACAGGCCTTAGGCCGCGGTCCACTGAATTACGTCATGGTATCGGTGATGATTGTGGGTATTCTTGTGATGTCTATTAGCATGCGGTAGAGTCCAGGGTGTCGTGATCCAGCCATGCACAGGACTACGGAGACCATGCATGGTGGCATACACAGGTTCACGGTCACCATGCATGGAGTGGATGCACGGTGCTGATCCGGAGTGGCTATGGGACGCCATGCACCGATGGCTTACCATATGCACGAGCAATGCATGCTAGATTGCGTGCCGCAGACAATGATTCTGATCGTATCCGTATGAGACGTTTGGTTGAACGCTTATATAGGCTCTACTGATCAAAGTGTAATCACTCTTCTCTGCTAAAGTCTCACGTGCTATATTCCAAAGACTGAGAGCGCACTGTCACAGCGGAGGCCTGTACACCAGCCAGGTATGTGACAGCGCGACCCCCTGCTACGCCATGCTCAGATCCCACAGTGCCTTTGGGCTACGGTCTACTGAATTACGACAGATCCTACGGGGGAAGCAGGAGCTCAGGCCGCGGCGCAAGGAGCACAGCCAGCACACCTCGCAGCGCCAGCTGCGTGGGTAACCCAACAGATACCGCCTCCGATACCGCAGCCTTCGCAGGCTGCGATATCATCAGGAGTACCAGCTACGGCTGGATCTATTGACGTAAGCACGCTGGCGCAAGCGCTGTCGCTTGCCATTCCCAGGCCAGCACCGGGGAAATCTCTAGTAGAGAAGAACAAATTCCCGGTGTGGCACTATAAGACTGATCACTTCCGAATATTTAAGAAGGAGGTAGAGAGCTGGGCAAAGATGATGGGTGAGAGTAGCCTGCTAGTCAATGATCCGCTTGCTCAGAGCAGCCAGGCTCATGAGCAAGTCATGCACTGGTTGTTTACCACGCTGCCAAAGGAGGATAGAGACTTCGTGGCAGACTGTAGTTTCGACCATGAGGTCTGGTCGTTGCTACATGCTAAGTATATGCCATCAGTGGAAGTAGAAATACAGAAGCTGTATCACCAGCTCAGCAGTACCCAGCAGGCTGGTAAGCCACTGGAGAAGCATGTGAATGAGGTGGTGGGCATGTCGTGATCCAGCCATGCACAGGACTACGGTGACCATGCATGGTGGCATACACAGGACTACGGTGACCATGTGTGCCAGGATACACGGTGCTGATCCGGAGTGGCTATGGGGCAGCCATGCACCGATGGCTGACCATATGCACGAGCAATGCATGCAGATTGCGTGCCAGCAGACATTGATTCTGATCGTATCCGTATGAGTCGTTTAGAGAACGCTTATATAGGCTCTGTCGATCGTAGTGTAATCACTCTTTCTCTACTGTCCGAAGTCTCACGTGTCGTCGCCTCCAACGAAGATGCAGTGCTGTCACCGGCAGATACCTAGACAGCAAGGTATGTGACAGTACCCTACCCCTGCGCATAGCTACGGCATGCTCAGGATCCCACAGGCCTTAGGCCGCGGTCCAATGGATTACAACATGGTATCGGTGATGATTGTGGGTGTTCTTGTGATGTCTATTAGCATGCGAGAGAGTCCAGGGGGAACCTGCGGTTGCGGCTGTGCGTTTCGATGAGCGAGTCACACCGCTCTAGCGTATAGCTGACCGTAGAGAGATTAGATACGGCTGATGCAGAATGCTACGGCGGAGCTGCATTATCCTGGTGTGCTGGTCTCGCAAAGAGGCCTACGGGTCTGCGTGTCCTGCGACGTACAGTGATCGTTGCAGGACTCCACCATTCCGAGACGATTCAATGGCATCTCGCCAAGGATCTATCGGATCTGACGGTGTGGAGGGAGCTGTTAACCCTCCGCACCACCGCACTCGCTCCACAGTGCGCCGCGAGCAGGCCGCGGAGGGTCAGTTCATGCCCCACGGGGAAGGACAAGACGCTGGGACCTACGGGTATCTCAGTGTAAACCCTCTGCAGGCCGCCATGCCGAGCAACGCTGATCCTACGGGGAATGCGAGTGAGGCAGCGGTGCACGGAGCGAAGCACGCGCAGCAAGTGGCTCAGGCTGCACACTGGGATGCACACTGGGTTGCACACTGGGATGCACACTGGGAGAGAGTAGCTTGCTGGTGAACGATCCACTAGCACAGAATAGCCAGGCCCATGAGTCGGTCAAGCATTGGCTGTTTATTACTCTGCCAAAGGAGGATAGGGATTTCGTGTCCAACTGTAGCTTTGTCCATGAGTTGTGGTCATTGCTTCATGCCAAGTACATGCCTTCAGTCGAGGTAGAGATTCAGAAGCTGTACCAACAGCTTAGTGGTGCTAGACAAGCAGGCAAACCACTAGAAAGGCATGTCAATGAAGTAGTGGGCATAGTGAACCAGATGAGGGGTCTGGGGGAGAATGTGCCTGACCAGTTGTACCGCTCTAGGCTACTGGCAGTAGACAGAGAATATGCGTTGTTGCAGCCGATGCTGCAGCAGCTGCCAGTGCAGCAGATAGTGTCCACATTGCTGACACACGCTCAGACTAGCAGCCAACCTGCTCCATCGCGGTTCCCACGGGAAGATCGCGGTGGTCAGCAGCGTTATGGGGGACGAGGGTATCGTGGTGGACGCCACGGTGGTCGCCATGGTACACCCCCACAGGTTGCTGCAGTGGGAGCGGGGGGAGCAGACAACCGTAAGTGCTTCAACTGCAATAAGCCTGGTCATTTGCAGAAAGAGTGTCCCTTGCTCTCAGCAGAAGTCAAGCAGTTTCTGCAGAAGCAAGCAGCTGCAGGGCGAGGCCGTGGCAGAGGCCGCGGTGGCCCGCAGGTGGCTGTAGTTGATCTAGCTGAACTGCGAGCTGAATGTGGTGATGGGCCAGCGCCCAATATGCCATACACGTTTCTGGTGGATAGCGGGTCTGATCTGAACATCTGCTTTGACTATAGCATATTCAGTGAGATCAAACCACCGGATATCACAGAATGCCAGCCTCTAGATCAGGGCAGGCTAAAGATATATGGCATGGGCACTATCAGGGCGAATGTGGGGAAGTACGTGACAGTGAAGGGTGAGCTGGTGCCTGTGGACATTGAGCTAGATCATGTTTACTGGTTGCCAGCCAGCCCGATAAACATCCTATCAACGACTGTGCTGAAGCGGTCGAACATATTCTTGCACACAGGCAAGGCAAATACAGTAGAAATGCCTGGCTTTCATGATCAAGCCCAGATGTTTGTGGGCAACTGTGAGCAGGGTGTGGATAGTGAGGACAACCCCACACCGAGCTGGTATTGCGGGACAGGCAGACCAATATGGGAACTGCGCCCTGTAGATTCAGGGACAGACTGGACCAGTGCTAACAATCTTTTCCACAGAAATAGGAAATGGGTTGGTGAGCAGGCGAGAGTCGCTGCAGTGGATGGTGTACCTATTGGTCAGAGATCTTCCTTCCAGGTTGATCCATTTTTCCTGGTGCATATCGCGTTTCACCGTGCTGGCAACCGGTTTCTCAAACTGATGCGAGATAATCCAGACCTGTTCGACCTCAAGCTGCCTGAACCTACGGGAGTAGCACTTGAGTGTCATGGTTGCCATGTGGCGGAACAGAGAAGTGGTGACAGAGCACAGCATGGGGGCAAAGTGACAGAGAATGCCACGTATGCTGGAGAAGTGTTGCATGCGGATCTGGCTGGACAGATAAAGCCAGTGGGCATAGGAGGAATGAACTTCATCCTGGTAGTGGTGGATGAGTACAGCAGGTACTCGCATGTGATCCCGCTGAAGTCGAAAAGCGGTGCTGCTGAAATGATATGCCTTCTGCTAGAACGCATCCGCACTCAGACTGTCTATGACAAGGAGATAGGGGTGCGGAGGCTGCATACGGACCAGGGACGTGAGTTCAGCTCTAACCACCTGGCTCAGTACCTTGAGTGGCGGGGAATAGTACACACGTTCACTGACACCGCCCAGCATGAGTCTAATGGGTTGGTAGAGCGAAAGATCGGTGTGCTGAACACGTCAGTGCGGGCAAGCCTGCTGCAGGCAGCAGTCCCTGCATTCCTGTGGCCGGAGGCATACATGTGCGTGAACCATGCACACAACCTGACGTCGAGTACAGCACTGGAAGGTGTTCGGCGGAGGGAGGCGAAGCAGAGGCTGGAAGAGAGGTTAGTTGCCACCAGCCATGAGCCATGGTCCACGAATGAGCAGCAGCGGGCTAAGCAGCTGAGGGTCCGGAAGGCGGGAGCGCTTGCGCTGAGCCTGAAGGAGCTCTGTGAGCAGCTGAATGCCAGGAGAGATGCGGCATTTGTGGAAAGGTGCATAGAGAAATGTGGATGTCAGGGAGATAGTGCCATACTTGTTGTGGTTTCGGAAAGTCAGTGAAGATGACTTCCGTCTCGTGGTGGCACAGGTGAAGCCTTTCGGGTGCCCAATGTATGTGTATCCGCGGAGGGAGCACTTCAGGCACCTGGAGGAGCGAGGAATCCTCGGTGCCTATATGGGACCGGGTGGAGGTCCTCATATGGACAGGGTGTATGTGAAGCGTGGGAATGGGGGAGCAGTGCGGCTGTACAGGCACACGGCTGCTCCACCTGCTCTGGTGAAGGATTTCGCGCAGCGATTTCACATGGCTGGGGAACCTACGGCGGACCCAGTTGTGCTAGAGAACTATGAGCAGGGTGAATTTGAGATCCTGCCAGATCAGTTCACCAGTGTAGTGCCAGAGGCTGAGTTCTTGCCCAACATGAAGAAGTGGGTGAAGAGCACCAGTGTGCGGGCAGTGCGTCCACCAGCCAGTCGTGAACACATGATGCCAGAGAGGGGTAGAAATGTGGATTGGGCTGAGGGGGAGCATCCGGGTCTGGGCCATCAGCACTGGGAACCAAGCAGAACGTTGCATAGGCGTTTCAAACCCACGAGAGGAGCTACCTGAGGGTGAGCCTGAGTTCTCTCCTAGAGTGTTGGGTGCAGAGCTGCTGGCGCGCCATGAGCGCTGGCACACACCGGAGATCAGTGATGCAGTGGTTGCAGCGCGCTGTGATCTTGCAGCGGCTGACAGTGCTGCAGCTGTGCCGCACTGGGAATATGATGCAGCAGACCAGCCGTCTGGACCACTGAACTGCGAGTTCAGGCCTGCAGAGACAATCCCTACGCGGGATAGAGCTGTGCTGCACATGGGAGACTGTGACATCTATCCGCTTCCAACTGATGAGGAGGCGGATGAAGATGCATCTGGTAGTGAGGATGACTCTGAGCCTGAGTCTAGATCCCGCTCACGCTCAGCGGAGCCAGTCCAGCGGTTGATGGGCAAGGAGCTGAGTGAGCCACCCCCATCTGTGCGAGCTGACGGTCACGGCGGCAGCCGAAGTTACCGCGGGTCCACGTTGTCAGGGCGTGATGACCGGGACAGATATGATAAGCCACGGCATATATCTGGGTCTGAGGGCCAGGGGCAAGGCGAGCTACGGCATGTGCCTAGGGGAATAGCGACAGGCGGTGATGGCTCAGGGGGAGAGTCAGCACCAAGTGCCGCGAGGGGCAGCGGAGAACGTCTGGATCCGCCACATGAGGTGGGGATTCGATGGGTTCCAAAGCCTTTTCATTTGATTCGCAAAGTCTTGAGACCTGCTGTCCATGCTGTGGGAGCCATTATGAGTGATGTTGCTGTTGAGCGCATCTCCCCGGAGGGTGCACGTGAGCATGATGCTGGGAGCTCCACAGTGTTCAATGGTGAGAGTGACGTCGGTGACTTAGCTGAAGGAGTGTCTGCGACGGCTGACAGTGTGACTCCTGATGCAGAAAAGCCGACGGGGCAGGAGGTGACTCCGAACGGTGGCCCTACTGCTAGCCTTTGTGAGTCCAGGCGTGCAGCTACCGTGAGGAAGAAGGTCGAGGTCGTAGTAGATGATCCAACGGTGCAGCAGGCCATGCGTGGCACTCACCGTGAGCAGTGGATCACGGCCATGCTCGATGAGCTGACCTCCTTGAGAGAACATGACGTGTTTGAGCTGGTCGAGTGCCCATTAGGAGCGAAGCCTGTGACAGGCAAGTGGGTGCTTAAGATCAAGCGAGGAGCACAGGGTGAAATTGAGCGTTTCAAAGCCAGATATGTAGCCAGGGGGTTTACGCAAGTGGAGGGCGTAGATTTCTTTGAGACATGGGCACCTGTGGGCAGTTATGCTACCTTCAGGGCTCTGTTATCGGTCTGTGCAGTAGAGGATCTAGAGACGAGGCATATAGACATAAAATGTGCTTTCCTGAATGGTGTTCTGGAGGAGGAAGTGTATGTGGCACAACCTCCTGTACTAGATGATGGGTCTGGTATGGTGTGGCGTCTGAAGAAGGCGTTGTATGGTCTGAAGCAGGCTGCCAGGGAGTGGCACAAAGCGCTTGCAGAGCTCTTGTTGAGTATGGGCTTTGTGAGATCAGCCAGTGACCCTGCACTGTTTATCTGCAAAGTAGGACGTTGTCTTATTTTTCTGTGGGTCGATGATCTGTTGATTTTCGGTCTGGTAGAGCAGATGGATGATGCCATCAGAAAGAGCCTTGAGGCATTTGAGGGTCGTGACCTGGGGGAGCTGGGATATGTGCTGGGCATGGAGGTCATACGTGATCGCGCTGCTCGCACTATCACCATCACACACAGAAAGAGCATCAGGGACATGCTGGAGAGATTCAGCATGAGTGAGTGCAGACGGGCGCCAACTCCTTTGGTGCCAAAGCAGAAAATGTTTAGCCTGAAGGAAGATCCTAGCCAGGAGAAGGCTACAGGCACAGAGCATAAGAGGTTTATGCAAGCCGTAGGAAGCATCCAGTATGTGGCAGTTGTGTCGCGTCCAGACATCGCGTTTCCGGCTAATGTCTTGGCCAGGCATATGGCTGGGAGTGCCAAATGTCATTGGAATGGTGTCCTTCACGTACTGAGATACCTGCGAGGGACCATAGACTTTGGCTTGACCTTTAGTGGCTCCAATGGGGGATGTGAGGTGTTGGCAGGACCAGCACTGGGAAAATTTCGAGATAGACTGCAGCTTGCGGTAGTACAAGCTTAGTCTAGGGGGAGTGTCGTGATCCAGCCATGCACAGGACTACGGTGACCATGCATGGTGGCATACACAGGACTACGGTGACCATGTGTGCCAGGATACACGGTGCTGATCCGGAGTGGCTATGGGGCAGCCATGCACCGATGGCTGACCATATGCACGAGCAATGCATGCAGATTGCGTGCCAGCAGACATTGATTCTGATCGTATCCGTATGAGTCGTTTAGAGAACGCTTATATAGGCTCTGTCGATCGTAGTGTAATCACTCTTTCTCTACTGTCCGAAGTCTCACGTGTCGTCGCCTCCAACGAAGATGCAGTGCTGTCACCGGCAGATACCTAGACAGCAAGGTATGTGACAGTACCCTACCCCTGCGCATAGCTACGGCATGCTCAGGATCCCACAGGCCTTAGGCCGCGGTCCAATGGATTACAACAGGGCATAGTGAATCAGATGAGNGTAGAGAGCTGGGCAAAGATGATGGGTGAGAGTAGCCTGCTAGTCAATGATCCGCTTGCTCAGAGCAGCCAGGCTCATGAGCAAGTCATGCACTGGTTGTTTACCACGCTGCCAAAGGAGGATAGAGACTTCGTGGCAGACTGTAGTTTCGACCATGAGGTCTGGTCGTTGCTACATGCTAAGTATATGCCATCAGTGGAAGTAGAAATACAGAAGCTGTATCACCAGCTCAGCAGTACCCAGCAGGCTGGTAAGCCACTGGAGAAGCATGTGAATGAGGTGGTGGGCATGTCGTGATCCAGCCATGCACAGGACTACGGTGACCATGCATGGTGGCATACACAGGACTACGGTGACCATGTGTGCCAGGATACACGGTGCTGATCCGGAGTGGCTATGGGGCAGCCATGCACCGATGGCTGACCATATGCACGAGCAATGCATGCAGATTGCGTGCCAGCAGACATTGATTCTGATCGTATCCGTATGAGTCGTTTAGAGAACGCTTATATAGGCTCTGTCGATCGTAGTGTAATCACTCTTTCTCTACTGTCCGAAGTCTCACGTGTCGTCGCCTCCAACGAAGATGCAGTGCTGTCACCGGCAGATACCTAGACAGCAAGGTATGTGACAGTACCCTACCCCTGCGCATAGCTACGGCATGCTCAGGATCCCACAGGCCTTAGGCCGCGGTCCAATGGATTACAACATGGTATCGGTGATGATTGTGGGTGTTCTTGTGATGTCTATTAGCATGCGAGAGAGTCCAGGGGGAACCTGCGGTTGCGGCTGTGCGTTTCGATGAGCGAGTCACACCGCTCTAGCGTATAGCTGACCGTAGAGAGATTAGATACGGCTGATGCAGAATGCTACGGCGGAGCTGCATTATCCTGGTGTGCTGGTCTCGCAAAGAGGCCTACGGGTCTGCGTGTCCTGCGACGTACAGTGATCGTTGCAGGACTCCACCATTCCGAGACGATTCAATGGCATCTCGCCAAGGATCTATCGGATCTGACGGTGTGGAGGGAGCTGTTAACCCTCCGCACCACCGCACTCGCTCCACAGTGCGCCGCGAGCAGGCCGCGGAGGGTCAGTTCATGCCCCACGGGGAAGGACAAGACGCTGGGACCTACGGGTATCTCAGTGTAAACCCTCTGCAGGCCGCCATGCCGAGCAACGCTGATCCTACGGGGAATGCGAGTGAGGCAGCGGTGCACGGAGCGAAGCACGCGCAGCAAGTGGCTCAGGCTGCACACTGGGATGCACACTGGGTTGCACACTGGGATGCACACTGGGAGAGAGTAGCTTGCTGGTGAACGATCCACTAGCACAGAATAGCCAGGCCCATGAGTCGGTCAAGCATTGGCTGTTTATTACTCTGCCAAAGGAGGATAGGGATTTCGTGTCCAACTGTAGCTTTGTCCATGAGTTGTGGTCATTGCTTCATGCCAAGTACATGCCTTCAGTCGAGGTAGAGATTCAGAAGCTGTACCAACAGCTTAGTGGTGCTAGACAAGCAGGCAAACCACTAGAAAGGCATGTCAATGAAGTAGTGGGCATAGTGAACCAGATGAGGGGTCTGGGGGAGAATGTGCCTGACCAGTTGTACCGCTCTAGGCTACTGGCAGTAGACAGAGAATATGCGTTGTTGCAGCCGATGCTGCAGCAGCTGCCAGTGCAGCAGATAGTGTCCACATTGCTGACACACGCTCAGACTAGCAGCCAACCTGCTCCATCGCGGTTCCCACGGGAAGATCGCGGTGGTCAGCAGCGTTATGGGGGACGAGGGTATCGTGGTGGACGCCACGGTGGTCGCCATGGTACACCCCCACAGGTTGCTGCAGTGGGAGCGGGGGGAGCAGACAACCGTAAGTGCTTCAACTGCAATAAGCCTGGTCATTTGCAGAAAGAGTGTCCCTTGCTCTCAGCAGAAGTCAAGCAGTTTCTGCAGAAGCAAGCAGCTGCAGGGCGAGGCCGTGGCAGAGGCCGCGGTGGCCCGCAGGTGGCTGTAGTTGATCTAGCTGAACTGCGAGCTGAATGTGGTGATGGGCCAGCGCCCAATATGCCATACACGTTTCTGGTGGATAGCGGGTCTGATCTGAACATCTGCTTTGACTATAGCATATTCAGTGAGATCAAACCACCGGATATCACAGAATGCCAGCCTCTAGATCAGGGCAGGCTAAAGATATATGGCATGGGCACTATCAGGGCGAATGTGGGGAAGTACGTGACAGTGAAGGGTGAGCTGGTGCCTGTGGACATTGAGCTAGATCATGTTTACTGGTTGCCAGCCAGCCCGATAAACATCCTATCAACGACTGTGCTGAAGCGGTCGAACATATTCTTGCACACAGGCAAGGCAAATACAGTAGAAATGCCTGGCTTTCATGATCAAGCCCAGATGTTTGTGGGCAACTGTGAGCAGGGTGTGGATAGTGAGGACAACCCCACACCGAGCTGGTATTGCGGGACAGGCAGACCAATATGGGAACTGCGCCCTGTAGATTCAGGGACAGACTGGACCAGTGCTAACAATCTTTTCCACAGAAATAGGAAATGGGTTGGTGAGCAGGCGAGAGTCGCTGCAGTGGATGGTGTACCTATTGGTCAGAGATCTTCCTTCCAGGTTGATCCATTTTTCCTGGTGCATATCGCGTTTCACCGTTCTGGCAACCGGTTTCTCAAACTGATGCGAGATAATCCAGACCTGTTCGACCTCAAGCTGCCTGAACCTACGGGAGTAGCACTTGAGTGTCATGGTTGCCATGTGGCGGAACAGAGAAGTGGTGACAGAGCACAGCATGGGGGCAAAGTGACAGAGAATGCCACGTATGCTGGAGAAGTGTTGCATGCGGATCTGGCTGGACAGATAAAGCCAGTGGGCATAGGAGGAATGAACTTCATCCTGGTAGTGGTGGATGAGTACAGCAGGTACTCGCATGTGATCCCGCTGAAGTCGAAAAGCGGTGCTGCTGAAATGATATGCCTTCTGCTAGAACGCATCCGCACTCAGACTGTCTATGACAAGGAGATAGGGGTGCGGAGGCTGCATACGGACCAGGGACGTGAGTTCAGCTCTAACCACCTGGCTCAGTACCTTGAGTGGCGGGGAATAGTACACACGTTCACTGACACCGCCCAGCATGAGTCTAATGGGTTGGTAGAGCGAAAGATCGGTGTGCTGAACACGTCAGTGCGGGCAAGCCTGCTGCAGGCAGCAGTCCCTGCATTCCTGTGGCCGGAGGCATACATGTGCGTGAACCATGCACACAACCTGACGTCGAGTACAGCACTGGAAGGTGTTCGGCGGAGGGAGGCGAAGCAGAGGCTGGAAGAGAGGTTAGTTGCCACCAGCCATGAGCCATGGTCCACGAATGAGCAGCAGCGGGCTAAGCAGCTGAGGGTCCGGAAGGCGGGAGCGCTTGCGCTGAGCCTGAAGGAGCTCTGTGAGCAGCTGAATGCCAGGAGAGATGCGGCATTTGTGGAAAGGTGCATAGAGAAATGTGGATGTCAGGGAGATAGTGCCATACTTGTTGTGGTTTCGGAAAGTCAGTGAAGATGACTTCCGTCTCGTGGTGGCACAGGTGAAGCCTTTCGGGTGCCCAATGTATGTGTATCCGCGGAGGGAGCACTTCAGGCACCTGGAGGAGCGAGGAATCCTCGGTGCCTATATGGGACCGGGTGGAGGTCCTCATATGGACAGGGTGTATGTGAAGCGTGGGAATGGGGGAGCAGTGCGGCTGTACAGGCACACGGCTGCTCCACCTGCTCTGGTGAAGGATTTCGCGCAGCGATTTCACATGGCTGGGGAACCTACGGCGGACCCAGTTGTGCTAGAGAACTATGAGCAGGGTGAATTTGAGATCCTGCCAGATCAGTTCACCAGTGTAGTGCCAGAGGCTGAGTTCTTGCCCAACATGAAGAAGTGGGTGAAGAGCACCAGTGTGCGGGCAGTGCGTCCACCAGCCAGTCGTGAACACATGATGCCAGAGAGGGGTAGAAATGTGGATTGGGCTGAGGGGGAGCATCCGGGTCTGGGCCATCAGCACTGGGAACCAAGCAGAACGTTGCATAGGCGTTTCAACCCACGAGAGGAGCTACCTGAGGGTGAGCCTGAGTTCTCTCCTAGAGTGTTGGGTGCAGAGCTGCTGGCGCGCCATGAGCGCTGGCACGCACCGGAGATCAGTGATGCAGTGGTTGCAGCGCGCTGTGATCTTGCAGCGGCTGACAGTGCTGCGGCTGTGCCGCACTGGGAATATGATGCAGCAGACCAGCCGTCTGGACCACTGAACTGCGAGTTCAGGCCTGCAGAGACAATCCCTACGCGGGATAGAGCTGTGCTGCACATGGGAGACTGTGACATCTATCCGCTTCCAACTGATGAGGAGGCGGATGAAGATGCATCTGGTAGTGAGGATGACTCTGAGCCTGAGTCTAGATCCCGCTCACGCTCAGCGGAGCCAGTCCAGCGGTTGATGGGCAAGGAGCTGAGTGAGCCACCCCCATCTGTGCGAGCTGACGGTCACGGCGGCAGCCGAAGTTACCGCGGGTCCACGTTGTCAGGGCGTGATGACCGGGACAGATATGATAAGCCACGGCATATATCTGGGTCTGAGGGCCAGGGGCAAGGCGAGCTACGGCATGTGCCTAGGGGAATAGCGACAGGCGGTGATGGCTCAGGGGGAGAGTCAGCACCAAGTGCCGCGAGGGGCAGCGGAGAACGTCTGGATCCGCCACATGAGGTGGGGATTCGATGGGTTCCAAAGCTTTTTCATTTGATTCGCAAAGTCTTGAGACCTGCTGTCCATGCTGTGGGAGCCATTATGAGTGATGTTGCTGTTGAGCGCATCTCCCCGGAGGGTGCACGTGAGCATGATGCTGGGAGCTCCACAGTGTTCAATGGTGAGAGTGACGTCGGTGACTTAGCTGAAGGAGTGTCTGCGACGGCTGACAGTGTGACTCCTGATGCAGAAAAGCCGACGGGGCAGGAGGTGACTCCGAACGGT
Source organism: Ulva mutabilis (assembly GCA_900538255.1). Lineage (NCBI taxonomy): Eukaryota > Viridiplantae > Chlorophyta > Ulvophyceae > Ulvales > Ulvaceae > Ulva > Ulva mutabilis. Next base: position 91,591 of record UNSF01000059.1, on the reverse strand, counting down.
GGCCCTACTGCTAGCCTTTGTGAGTCCAGGCGTGCAGCTACCGTGAGGAAGAAGGTCGAGGTCGTAGTAGATGATCCAACGGTGCAGCAGGCCATGCGTGGCACTCACCGTGAGCAGTGGATCACGGCCATGCTCGATGAGCTGACCTCCTTGAGAGAACATGACGTGTTTGAGCTGGTCGAGTGCCCATTAGGAGCGAAGCCTGTGACAGGCAAGTGGGTGCTTAAGATCAAGCGAGGAGCACAGGGTGAAATTGAGCGTTTCAAAGCCAGATATGTAGCCAGGGGGTTTACGCAAGTGGAGGGCGTAGATTTCTTTGAGACATGGGCACCTGTGGGCAGTTATGCTACCTTCAGGGCTCTGTTATCGGTCTGTGCAGTAGAGGATCTAGAGACGAGGCATATAGACATAAAATGTGCTTTCCTGAATGGTGTTCTGGAGGAGGAAGTGTATGTGGCACAACCTCCTGTACTAGATGATGGGTCTGGTATGGTGTGGCGTCTGAAGAAGGCGTTGTATGGTCTGAAGCAGGCTGCCAGGGAGTGGCACAAAGCGCTTGCAGAGCTCTTGTTGAGTATGGGCTTTGTGAGATCAGCCAGTGACCCCGCACTGTTTATCTGCAAAGTAGGACGTTGTCTTATTTTTCTGTGGGTCGATGATCTGTTGATTTTCGGTCTGGTAGAGCAGATGGATGATGCCATCAGAAAGAGCCTTGAGGCATTTGAGGGTCGTGACCTGGGGGAGCTGGGATATGTGCTGGGCATGGAGGTCATACGTGATCGCGCTGCTCGCACTATCACCATCACACACAGAAAGAGCATCAGGGACATGCTGGAGAGATTCAGCATGAGTGAGTGCAGACGGGCGCCAACTCCTTTGGTGCCAAAGCAGAAAATGTTTAGCCTGAAGGAAGATCCTAGCCAGGAGAAGGCTACAGGCACAGAGCATAAGAGGTTTATGCAAGCCGTAGGAAGCATCCAGTATGTGGCAGTTGTGTCGCGTCCAGACATCGCGTTTCCGGCTAATGTCTTGGCCAGGCATATGGCTGGGAGTGCCAAATGTCATTGGAATGGTGTCCTTCACGTACTGAGATACCTGCGAGGGACCATAGACTTTGGCTTGACCTTTAGTGGCTCCAATGGGGGATGTGAGGTGTTGGCAGGACCAGCACTGGGAAACTTTCGAGATAGACTGCAGCTTGCGGTAGTACAAGCTTAGTCTAGGGGGAGTGTCGTGATCCAGCCATGCACAGGACTACGGTGACCATGCATGGTGGCATACACAGGACTACGGTGACCATGTGTGCCAGGATACACGGTGCTGATCCGGAGTGGCTATGGGGCAGCCATGCACCGATGGCTGACCATATGCACGAGCAATGCATGCAGATTGCGTGCCAGCAGACATTGATTCTGATCGTATCCGTATGAGTCGTTTAGAGAACGCTTATATAGGCTCTGTCGATCGTAGTGTAATCACTCTTTCTCTACTGTCCGAAGTCTCACGTGTCGTCGCCTCCAACGAAGATGCAGTGCTGTCACCGGCAGATACCTAGACAGCAAGGTATGTGACAGTACCCTACCCCTGCGCATAGCTACGGCATGCTCAGGATCCCACAGGCCTTAGGCCGCGGTCCAATGGATTACAACAGGGCATAGTGAATCAGATGAGAGCACTGGGTGAGACTGTGTCTGATCAGTTGTACAGATCACGGTTGCTGGCAGTAGACAGAGAGTACAGCCTGTTGCAGCCCATGCTGCAGGCCATGCCAGTGCAGCAGATAGTGTCTACGCTGTTGACACATGCCCAGACGAACAGCAAGAAGGGTCCATCGCGATTCCCACGGGACGATCGCGGTGGACAACAACGCCATGGGGGACGTGGGTACCGAGGTGGACGCTACGGTGGTCGCCAAGGTTCACCCCCACAGGTAGCAGCAGTGGGAGCAGGGACAGCAGGGGGGGCAGAAAAGAGGAAATGCTTCAACTGTGATAAGCCTGGACATATGCAAAAGGATTGTCCATTGCTCTCCGCAGAGGTCAAACAATTCCTGCAGAAGCAAGCAGCTGCAGGGCGAGGCCGTGGCAGAGGCCGCGGTGGCCCTCAGGTAGCTGTAGTTGACCTAGATAAGCTGCGAGCTGACTGTGCTGATGGGCCGTCTCCAAACATGCCGTACACTTTCCTAATAGATATTGGCTCAGACATAAACATATGCTTCGACTATGATATGTTTTGCGAGATCAAGCCACCAGATATGCCGCAGTGTCAGCCTCTTGACCAGGGCAGGCTAGACATGTATGGTGTGGGCACGATCAGAGCTAATCTGGGAGAGTATGTGAGTGAGCAGGGCACTATCACACCAGTAGACATAGAGTTGACAAACGTTTACTGGGTGCCGGCTAGTCCTATCAACATCCTTTCCACAAAGGAGTTGAAGAAGTCTGAGATATACTTGCATACTGGCAAGCATGCAAACCGGGTAGTGATGCCTGGGTTTTATGACCAGAGCTATGGGTTCCACAGGAACTGTGAGCAGGGTGAGGATGAGGATGGAAAACCTACTCTGACATGGTTCTGTGGGAAGGGCAGGCCAATATGGCAAATGCGGCCGGTAGATAGAGGAGCAACCTGGACGAGTGCGAATAACTTGTTCCATAGGAACGGGAAATGGGTGCGAGAGCAGCAGCAAGTTGCTGCAGTGACCGGTGTACCGAATGAACAAGGATATTCCTTCCAGGTTGACCCATCATTCCTAGTGCATATCGCTTTTCACCATGCTGGCAATCGGGTACTCCAGTTGATGAGAGACAACCCACAACTGTATGACCTGAAGATGCTGAAACCTACGGGGGTAGCGCTTCGGTGTCATGGTTGCCACGTGGCTGAACAGAGAAGTGGCGATAGAGCACAGCACGGAGGCAAGGTGACTGAGAATGCCACCTATGCTGGAGAAGTGTTGCATGCTGACCTAGCAGGGCAGATCAAGCCAGTAGGAATCGGGGGTATGAACTACATCCTGGTAGTGGTGGATGAGTACTCCCGGTACTCCCATGTGATTCCGCTGAAGTCCAAGAGTGGGGCTGCGGAAATGATATGCCTGCTGATTGAGCGAATCCGCACTCAGATCGTGTATGATAGAGAGGTTGGGGTGCGGAGGCTGCACACTGACCAGGGTGGTGAGTTCAGCTCTAACCAGCTGGCTCAGTACCTCGCGTGGCGTGGCATTGAGCACACGTACACTGCCACGTGCCAGCATGAGTCCAACGGAATGGTGGAGAGAAAGATCGGTGTGCTGAACAGGAGTGTGAGGGCAAGCCTGCTACAAGCGGCTGTGCCTGCATTTCTGTGGCCAGAGGCGTATATGTGTGTGAACCATGCGCATAACCTGACGCCTAGCACAGCTCTAGAGGGTGTTAGGCGGAAGGAGGCCAAACAGAAACTGGAGGAGAGACATGTGCAGTCCAGTCATGAACCGTGGTCAACGAATGAGGCTGTGAGAGCTGCACAGTTGCAGACGAGGAGAGCTCAGGCTCAGCAGATGAGTCTGCAGGCTCTGGCTGATGAGGGTATGGCCAGGGGCGATGGGAAGTTTGTCGCCCAGTGTGTGAAGAATGTGGATGTCAGGCAGATTGTGCCATATCTGTTATGGTTCAGGAATGTGAGTGAGGACGCGTTCCATCTGGTGGTGGTCCAGGTGAAGCCTTTCGGGTGTCCGATGTATGTGTATGCCCGGAGAGAGGACTTCAGGCACCTGGACGAGAGAGGAGTGCTCGGTTTCTATATGGGACCGGGTGCTGGTCCTCACATGGATAGAGCTTACGTGAAGCGAGGGAATGGGGGGGCAGTACGTATGTATAGGCATACGGCTTCTCCACCAGCTCTGCTGAGAGAGTTTGCGAAACGTTTCCACATGTCGGAGCAAGCTACGGTGGATCCGGTCATGTTGGAGAACTACGAGCTGGGAGAATTCGAGATCATGCCCGATGAGCATACTCGTGTAGTACCTGACGTTGGTTTGTTGCCCAACATGAAGAAATGGTTGAGATCAACTAGTGTTAGGGCAGTGCGACCACCAGCCAGTCGTGATCACATGATGCCAGAGAGGGGCAGAAATGTGGATTGGGCTGAGGGGGAGCATCCAGCGTTGGGGCACACACACTGGGAACCAGGCAGGCAGTTGCATCGGCGCTATGTGCCGGATGATGAGTTGCCTGAGGGTGAGCCGCCGTGTTTTTAGGCTCTGAGTTGATAGCCAGGCATGAGCGGTGGCACACGCCTGAGATCAGTGAGGCAGTGGTGACAGCGCGTTGCGCTTACACGGCCAAGGACTGTGTGAACAGGGTACCACACTGGGAGTATGATGCGGCTCAGGAACCGTCTGGTCCGCACAATGCTGAGACAAGACCGAGAGATGTGATCCCTACGCGGGATAGAGCAGTGCTGAATTTGAGTGGCTGCCGCATTGAGCCACAGGGTAGTGAAAATGATGTGTCTGAGGGGGAGGAACAGCCAGAGGCTGCCAGTGACTCAGCTGAGTCATTCCCAGAGGAATCTGAGTCCTCAGAATCTCAGTCTCGATCGCGCTCGCGTTCACCGCAGCGAGTCCAACGGCCGATGGGCAAGGAGCCAAGTGAGCCACCCCCACCTGTGCGAGCTGACGGTCACGGCGGCGGCCGAAGTCACCGCGGGTCCACGGTGTCAGGGCGTGATGACCGCGACGGATATGGAGAGCCACGGCATATATCTGGGTCTGAGGGCCAGGGGCATGGCGCACTATGGCATGTGCCTAGTGGAGTAGAGGCAGGCGGAGCTGGCTCAGGGGGAGAGTTAGCACCCAGTGCCGCAGGAGGCAGCGGAGAACATCTGGACCCACCACCAGAGGTGAGAGTTCGATGGGTTCCAAAACCTTTCAAATTGATTCGCAAAACCTTCAGACCTGCTGTCCATGCTGTGGGAGTGAATGAAAGTGAGAATGCTGCTGTTGAGCGCATTTCCCCGGATGATGCACGTGAGCATGATGATGCTGGGAGCTCCACAGTAGTCCATATGGAGAGTGACGTCGGTGACTTGGCGGATGGAGTGTTTGCTACGGCTGACAGTGTGACTCCTGATGCAGAAAAGACGACGGGGCAGGAGGTGATTCCGAGCAGTGGCAAGACTGCTAGCCGCAGTGAGTCCCGGCGTGCAGCTGCTGCGAGGAAGAAGGTCAAAGCTGTGCTGGACGATCCAACGGTGCAGCAAGCCATGAGAGGCTGCCATCGTGAGCAGTGGATCATAGCAATGCTTGATGAGTTGACCTCCTTAAGGTAACACGATGTGTTTGAGCTAGTCCGGTGCCCAGCAGGAGTGAAGCCTGTGACAGGCAAGTGGGTGCTTAAGATTAAGCGAGGAGCACAGGGTGAGATTGCGCGATTCAAGGCTAGATATGTAGCCAGGGGGTTTACGCAGGTAGAAGGCGTAGATTTCTTTGAGACTTGGGCGCCTATGGGTAGCTATGCTACTTTCAGGGCTCTGTTGTCTGTCTGTGCTGTGGAAGATCTGGAGACGAGGCACATAGACATTAAGTGTGCTTTCCTGAATGGTGTTCTGGAAGAGGAAGTGTATGTGGCACAACCTCCTGTACTGGATGATGGGTCTGGTATGGTGTGGCGCCTGAAAAAGGCGTTGTATGGTCTGAAGCAAGCTGCCAGGGAGTGGCATAAGGCGCTTGCAGAGCTCTTGCTGAGAATGGGCTTTGTGAGATCAGCCAGTGACCCCGCACTGTTTACTTGCAAAGTAGGACGATGTCTTATTTTCCTATGGGTCGATGATCTGTTGATCTTCGGTCGTAAGGAGCAGATGGATGATGCCGTCAGCAGGATCCTTGAGGCATTTGAGGGTCGTGACCTGGGGGAGCTGGGATATGTGCTGGGTATGGAGGTCATACGTGATCGGTCTGCTCGCACTATCACCATCACGCACAGAAAGTGTCGTAATTCAGTAGACCGTAGCCCGTAGGCACTGTGGGATCTAAGCATGGCGTAGCCGTGCGCAGGGGGTCGCGCTGTCACATACCTGGCTGGTGTACAGGCCTCCGCTGTGACAGTGCGCTCTCAGTCTTGGATTATAGCACGTGAGTCTTTGGCAGAGTAGAGTGATTACACTTTGATCAGTAGAGCCTATATAAGCGTTCAACCAAACGTCTCATACGGATACGATCAGAATCATTGTCTGCAGCACGCAATCTAGCATGCATTGCTCGTGCATATGGTAAGCCATCGGTGCATGGCGTCCCATAGCCACTCCGGATCAGCACCGTGCATCCATGCATACATGGTCTCCGTAGTCCTGCGTATGCCACCATGCATGGTCTCCGTAGTCCTGTGCATGGCTGGATCACGACACTCCCCCTAGACTAGGCTTGTACTACCGCAAGCTGTAGTCTATCTCTAAATTTTGCTAGTGCTGGTCCCGCCAACACTTTTGTAAACATATCAGCTAGCATGTCTACCGTGCTAACCCATCTGATAGTTAACTCATCGAGTTCTACGAACTCGCGGACCCTCAGGTCCCTGACCCTGATGTGCTTGGAGCGGTCACTAGAGATGGGGTTCACTGCTAGCAAGTTGGCACTCTTGTTGTCACCCCACAGAGTTGGCTTCACAGCCGACAAACCAAGATCAGTGCACAACTGCTTAGCCCACATCACCTCATTGGCTGCTGAACTCATAGCAATGAGCTCTGCCTCAGTTGTATCACCAGCCACAATAGTCTGCCTCTTCGAACGCCAGAATACACAGTTCCCATGCATCCGGACTATCACTCCTGACACGCTCTTCAAGCAAGCACCATTGGCGAAGTCAGCATCCGTAAATGCTTCCAACACCTCACTTCCCTCATTGGAGCCACTAAAAGTCAAGCCAAGATCTATGGTCCCTCGCAGGTATCTCAGTACATGCTGGACAGCAGCCCAATGACACTTCGCACTCCCAGCCATATGCCTGGCCAGGACATTGGCCGGAAAGGAAATATCAGGACGCGACACAGCAGCCACATACTGGATGCTTCCTACGGCTTGCATAAACCTCTTATGCTCTGCGACAGTAGCCTTCTCCTGGCTAGGATCATCCTTCAGACTAAACACTTTCTGCTTTGGTACCAACGGCGTTGGTGCCTTTCTGCACTCACTCATACTGAACCTTTCCAGCATGTCCCTGATGTTCTTTCTGTGCGTTATGGTGATAGTGCGAGCAAGCCGATCACGTATGACCTCCATACCCAGCACATATCCCAGCTCCCCCAGGTCACGACCCTCAAATGCCTCAAGGATCCTGCTGATGGCATCATCCATCTGCTCCTTACGACCGAAGATCAACAGATCATCGACCCATAGGAAAATAAGACATCGTCCTACTTTGCAAATAAACAGTGCGGGGTCACTGGCTGATCTCACAAAACCCATACTCAACAAGAGTTCTGCAAGCGCTTTGTGCCACTCCCTGGCAGCTTGCTTCAGACCATACAACGCCTTTTTCAGACGCCACACCATACCAGACCCATCATCCAGTACAGGAGGTTGTGCCACATACACTTCCTCCTCCAGAACACCATTCAGGAAAGCACATTTAATGTCTATGTGTCTCGTCTCCAGATCCTCTACAGCACAGACAGACAACAGAGCCCTGAAGGTAGCATAACTGCCCACAGGTGCCCATGTCTCAAAGAAATCTACGCCCTCTACTTGCGTAAATCCCCTGGCTACATATCTAGCTTTGAATCGCTCAATCTCACCCTGTGCTCCTCGCTTAATCTTAAGCACCCACTTGCCTGTCACAGGCTTCACTCCTGCTGGGCACCTGACTAACTCGAACACATCATGTTCCCTTAAGGAGGTCAACTCATCAAGCATTGCTATGATCCACTGCTCACGATGGCAGCCTCTCATGGCTTGCTTCACCGTTGGATCGTCCAGCACAGCTTTGACCTTCTTCCTCGCAGCAGCTGCACACCGGGACTCACTGCGGCTAGCAGTCTTGCCACTGCTCGGAATCACCTCCTGTCCCGTCGTGTTCTCTGCATCAGGAGTCACACTGTCAGCCGTAGCAAACACTCCATCCGCCAGATCACCGACGTCACTCTCCATATGGACTACTGTGGAGCTCCCAGCATCATCATGCTCACGTGCATCATCCGGGGAAATGCGCTCAACAGCAGCATTCTCACTTTCATTCACTCCCACAGCATGGACAGCAGGTCTTAAGGTTTTGCGAATCAATTTGAAAGGTTTTGGAACCCATCGAACCCTCACCTCTTATGGTGGATCCAGATGTTCTCCGCTGCCTCCTGCGGCACTTGGTGCTAACTCTCCCCCTGAGCCAGCTCCGCCTGCCTCTCTTCCACTAGGCACATGCCGTAGCTTGCCTTGCCCCTGACTATCAACACGCTGTGGCATATGCCGTGGCTCATCATGCTCCCAGCGTACTGCACGTCCTGACACCGCTGACCCTTGCCATCGGTTGTACATCCCGTGGTCTTCAGATTTCGCAGGTGGGGGTGGCTCACTCGGCGCCTTGCCCATCGACCGTTGGACTCGCTGCGGTGAACGCGAGCGCAATCGAGACCGAGATCCTGAGGGCTCAGATGCCCCTGAGAATGACTCAGCAGAGTCACTGGCAGCCCCTGGCTGTTCCTCCCCCTCAGACTCATCATTCTCACTACCCTGTGGCTCAATGCGGCAGCCACTCAAATCCAGCACTGCTCTATCCCGCGTAGGGATCACATCTCTCGGTCGCATCTCAGCATTGTGCGGACCGGATGGTTGCTGAACCGCATCATACTCCCAGTGTGGTACCCTGTTCACACAATCCTCGGCCGTGTAAGCGCAACGCGCTGTCACCACTGCCTCACTGATCTCAGGCGTGTGCCACCGCTCATGCCTGGCTATCAGCTCAGAGCCTAAAACACGTGGTGAAAACGGCGGCTCACCCTCAGGCAACTCATCATCCGGCACATAGCGCCGATGCAACTGCCTGCCTGGTTCCCAGTGTGTGTGCCCCAGCGCTGGATGCTCCCCCTCAGCCCAATCCACATTTCTGCCCCTCTCTGGCATCATGTGATCACGACTGGCTGGTGGTCGCACTGCCCTAACACTAGTTGATCTCAACCATTTCTGCATGTTGGGCAAGAAACCAACGTCAGGTACTACACGAGTATGCTCATCGGGCATGATCTCGAATTCTCCCAGCTCGTAGTTCTCCAACATGACCGGATCCACCGTAGCTTGCTCCGACATGTGGAAACGTTTCGCGAACTCTCTCAGCAGAGCTGGTGGAGAAGCCGTTGCCTATACATACGCACTGCTCCCCCATTCCCTCGCTTCACGTAAGCTCTATCCATGTGAGGACCAGCACCCGGTCCCATGTAGAAACCGAGCACTCTCTCTCATCCAGGTGTCTGAAGTCCTCTCTCCGAGCATATACATACATCGGACACCCGAAAGGCTTCACCTGGGCCACCACCAGATGGAACGTGTCCTCACTCACATTCCTGAACCATAACAGATATGGCACAATCTGTCTGACATCAACATTCTTCACACACTGGGCGACAAACTTCCCATCGCCCTGGCCATACCTCATCAGCCAGAGCCTGCAGACTCATCTGCTGAGCCTGAGCCCTCCTCGTCTGCAACTGTGCAGCTCTCACAGCCTCATTCGTGACCAGGGTCACGACTGGTCCTGCACATGTCTCTCCTCCAGTTTCTGCTTGGCCTCCTTCCCGCCTAACACCCTCTAGAGCTGTGCTAGGCGTCAGGTTATGCGCATGGTTCACACCATATACGCCTCTGGCCCACAGAAATGCCAGGCACAGCTGCTTGCAGCAGGCTTGGCCCCTCACACTCCTGTTTAGCACACCGATCTTTCTCTCCACCTTCCNTGGCTCACTCGGCGCCTTGCCCATCGACCGTTGGACTCGCTGCGGTGAACGCGAGCGCGATCGAGACCGAGATCCTGAGGGCTCAGATGCCCCTGAGAATGACTCAGCAGAGTCACTGGCAGCCCCTGGCTGTTCCTCCCCCTCAGACTCATCATTCTCACTACCCTGTGGCTCAATGCGGCAGCCACTCAAATCCAGCACAGCTCTATCCCGCGTAGGGATCACATCTCTCGGTCGCATCTCAGCATTGCGCGGACCGGATGGTTGCTGAACCGCATCATACTCCCAGTGTGGTACCCTGTTCACACAGTCCTCGGCCGTGTAAGCGCAACGCGCTGTCACCACTGCCTCACTGATCTCAGGCGTGTGCCACCGCTCATGCCTGGCTATCAGCTCAGAGCCTAAAACACGCGGTGAAAACGGCGGCTCATCGTCAGGCAACTCATCATCCGGCACATAGCGCCGATGCAACTGCCTGCCTGGTTCCCAGTGTGTGTGCCCCAGCGCTGGATGCTCCCCCTCAGCCCAATCCACATTTCTGCCCCTCTCTGGCATCATGTGTTCACGACTGGCTGGTGGTCGCACTGCCCTAACACTAGTTGATCTCAACCATTTCTGCATGTTGGGCAAGAAACCAACGTCAGGTACTACACGAGTATGCTCATCGGGCATGATCTCGAATTCTCCCAGCTCGTAGTTCTCCAACATGACCGGATCCACCGTAGCTTGCTCCGACATGTGGAAACGTTTCGCGAACTCTCTCAGCAGAGCTGGTGGAGAAGCCGTATGCCTATACATACGCACTGCTCCCCCATTCCCTCGCTTCACGTAAGCTCTATCCATGTGAGGACCAGCACCCGGTCCCATGTAGAAACCGAGCACTCCTCTCTCATCCAGGTGTCTGAAGTCCTCTCTCCGAGCATATACATACATCGGACACCCGAAAGGCTTCACCTGGGCCACCACCAGATGGAATGTGTCCTCACTCACATTCCTGAACCACAACAGATATGGCACAATCTGTCTGACATCAACATTCTTCACACATTGGGCGACAAACTTCCCATCGCCCCTGGCCATACCCTCATCAGCCAGAGCCTGCAGACTCATCTGCTGAGCCTGAGCCCTCCTCGTCTGCAACTGTGCAGCTCTCACAGCCTCATTCGTTGACCACGGGTCACGACTGGTCTGCACATGCCTCTCCTCCAGTTTCTGCTTGGCCTCCTTCCGCCTAACACCCTCTAGAGCTGTTCTAGGCGTCAGGTTATGCGCATGGTTCACACACATATACGCCTCTGGCCACAGAAATGCAGGCACAGCTGCTTGCAGCAGGCTTGCCCTCACACTCCTGTTTAGCACACCGATCTTTCTCTCCACCATTCCATTGGACTCATGCTGGCCCGTGGCAGTGTACGTGTGCTCAATGCCACGCCACGCGAGGTACTGAGCCAGCTGGTTAGAGCTGAACTCACCACCCTGGTCAGTGTGCAGCCTCCGCACCCCAACCTCTCTATCATACACGATCTGAGTGCGGATTCGCTCAATCAGCAGGCATATCATTTCCGCAGCCCCACTCTTGGACTTCAACGGAATCACATGGGAGTACCGGGAGTACTCATCCACCACTACCAGGATGTAGTTCATACCCCCGATTCCTACTGGCTTGATCTGCCCTGCTAGATCAGCATGCAACACTTCCCCAGCATAGGTGGCATTCTCCGTCACCTTGCCCCCGTGCTGTGCTCTATCGCCGCTTCTCTGTTCAGCCACGTGGCAACCATGACACTGAAGCGCTACCCCCGTAGGTTTCAGCATCTTCAGGTCATACAGTTGTGGGTTGTCTCTCATCAACTGGAGTACCCGATTGCCAGCATGGTGAAAAGCGATATGCACTAGGAATGATGGATCAACCTGAAAGGAATAACCTTGTTCATTCGGTACACCGGTCACCGCAGCAACTTGCTGCTGCTCACGTACCCATTTCCCATTCCTATGAAACAAGTTATTCGCACTTGTCCAGGCTGCTCCTCTATCTACCGGTCGCATTTGCCATATCGGCCTGCCTTTCCCACAGAACCATGTCAGAGTAGGTTTTCCATCCTCATCCTCACCCTGCTCACAGTTCCTGTGGAACCCATAGCTCTGGTCATGAAACCCAGGCATCACTACCCGGTTTGCATGCTTGCCCGTATGCAAGTATATCTCAGACTTTTTCAACTCCTTTGTTGAAAGGATGTTGATAGGACTGGCCGGCACCCAGTAGACGTTGGTCAACTCTATGTCTACTGGTGTGATAGTGCCCTGTGCACTCACATACTCTCCCAGATTAGCTCTGATCGTGCCCACACCATACATGTCTAGCCTGCCCTGGTCAAGAGGCTGACACTGCGGCATATCTGGTGGCTTGATCTCGCAAAACATATCATAGTCAAAGCATATGTTTATGTCTGAGCCACTATCTATTAGGAAAGTGTACGGCATGTTGGGAGACGGCCCATCAGCACAGTCAGCTCGCAGCTTATCTAGGTCAACTACAGCTACCTGAGGGCCACCGCGGCCTCTGCCACGGCCTCGCCCTGCAGCTGCTTGCTTCTGCAGGAATTGTTTGACCTCTGCGGAGAGCAATGGACAATCCTTTTGCACATGTCCAGGCTTATCACAGTTGAAGCATTTCCTCTTTTCTGCTCCCCCTGCTGCCCCTGCTCCCACAGCTGCTACCTGTGGGGGTGAACCTTGGCGACCACCGTAGCGTCCACCTCGGTACCCACGTCCCCCATGGCGCTGTTGTCCACCGCGATCGTCCCGTGGGAATCGCGACGGACCCTGCTTGCTGTTCGTCTGGGCATGTGTCAACAGCGTAGACACTATCTGCTGCACTGGCATGGCCTGCAGCATGGGCTGCAACAGGCTGTACTCTTTGTCTACTGCCAGCAACCGTGATCTGTACAGCTGATCAGACACAGTCTCACCCAGTCCTCTCATCTGGTTTACTATGCCCACCACCTCATTCACATGCTTCTCCAGCGGCTTGCCCGCCTGCTGGGTACTGCTGAGCTGGTGATACAGCTTCTGTATTTCTACCTCCACTGATGGCATATACTTAGCATGCAGCAACGACCAGACCTCATGGACGAAACTACAGTCTGCCACGAAGTCTCTATCCTCCTTTGGCAGTGTGGTGAACAACCAGTGCATGACTTGCTCATGAGCCTGGCTGCTCTGAGCAAGCGGATCATTGACTAGCAGGCTACTCTCACCCACCATCTTCGCCCAGCTCTCTACCTCCTTCTTAAATACTCGGAAGTGATCAGTCTTATAGTGCCACACCGGAAATCTGTTCTTCTCTACTAGAGATTTCCCCGGTACTGGCCTGGGCATGGCAAGCGACAGCGCTTGCGCCAGCGTGCTTACGTCAATAGATCCAGCCGTAGCTGGTACTCCTGATGACATCGCAGCCTGCGAAGGCTGCGGTATCGGAGGCGGTATCTGTTGGGTCATCCACGCAGCTGGCGCTGCGAGATGTGCTGGCTGTGTTCCTTGCGCCGCAGCCTGAGCTCCTGCTTCCCCCGTAGGATCAGCATTTCCCGGCAATGCCGCCTGCAGAGGACCTGCATTGGGATACCCGTAGGTCCCAACGCGCTGTTCTTCCCCGTAGGTCACGAACTGGTCCTCCGCGGCCTGCTCGCGGCGCACTGTGGAACGTGTGTGGTGGCGAGGACGAACTTCTTCTCCATCCTCGCCGTCAGAGCCAATAGATCCCTGGCGAGATGCCATTGGGACTTCTCGGCGTGGTGGCATCCTGCAACACGACCTTCGTGCGTCGCAGGACACGCAGACCCGTAGGCCTTTCTGCGAGACCAGTACCCTGACAGAATGCAGTCCAGCCGTAGCGTTATGCATCTGTGTACTCTAGTCTCTCTACGGACTCTACAGCTAAACGCTAGAGCGGTGTGAATCGCTCATCGGGACGCTCAGCCGTAGCCGTAGACCCCTGGACTCTATCGCAAGCATACAACCATCGCTAGAATACCCACAAACATCACCGATACCATGTCGTAATTCAGTGGACCGCAGCCCTAAGGCACTGTGGGATCTAAGCACTGTGTAGCTGTGCGCAGGGGGTCGCGCTGTCACATACCTGGCTGGTGTACAGGCCTCCGCTGTGACAGTGCGCTCTCAGTCTTGGATTATAGCACGTGAGTCTTTGGCAGAGTAGAGTGATTACACTTTGATCAGTAGAGCCTATATAAGCGTTCAACCAAACGTCTCATACGGATACGATCAGAATCATTGTCTGCGGCACGCAATCTAGCATGCATTGCTCGTGCATATGGTAAGCCATCGGTGCATGGCGTCCCATAGCCACTCCGGATCAGCACCGTGCATCCACTCCATGCATGGTCACCGTAGTCCTGTGCATGGCTGGATCACGACACGGCCTGCTCGCACTATCACCATAACGCACAGAAAGAACATCAGGGACATGCTGGAAAGGTTCAGTATGAGTGAGTGCAGAAAGGCACCAACGCCGTTGGTACCAAAGCAGAAAGTGTTTAGTCTGAAGGATGATCCTAGCCAGGAGAAGGCTACTGTCGCAGAGCATAAGAGGTTTATGCAAGCCGTAGGAAGCATCCAGTATGTGGCTGCTGTGTCGCGTCCTGATATTTCCTTTCCGGCCAATGTCCTGGCCAGGCATATGGCTGGGAGTGCGAAGTGTCATTGGGCTGCTGTCCAGCATGTACTGAGATACCTGCGAGGGACCATAGATCTTGGCTTGACTTTTAGTGGCTCCAATGAGGGAAGTGAGGTGTTGGAAGCATTTACGGATGCTGACTTCGCCAATGGTGCTTGCTTGAAGAGCGTGTCAGGAGTGATAGTCCGGATGCATGGGAACTGTGTGTTCTGGCGTTCGAAGAGGCAGACTATTGTGGCTGGTGATACGACTGAGGCAGAGCTTATTGCGATGAGCTCAGCAGCCAATGAGGTGATGTGGGCAAAGCAGTTGTGCATTGATCTTGGTTTGTCGGCTGTGAAGCCAACTCTGTGGGGTGACAACAAGAGTGCCAACTTGCTAGCTGTGAACCCCATCTCTAGTGACCGCTCCAAGCACATCAGGGTCAGGGACCTGAGGGTCCGCGAGTTCGTAGAACTCGATGAGTTAACTATCAGCTGGGTTAGCACGATAAACATGCTAGCTGATATGTTTACAAAGGTGTTGGCAGGACCAGCACTAGCAAAATTTAGAGATAGACTACAGCTTGCGGTAGTACAAGCCTAGTCTAGGGGGAGTGTCGTGATCCAGCCATGCACAGGACTACGGAGACCATGCATGGTTGCATACACAGGACTACGGAGACCATGTATGCATGGATGCACGGTGCTGATCCGGAGTGGCTATGGGACGCCATGCACCGATGGCTTACCATATGCACGAGCAATGCATGCTAGATTGCGTGCCGCAGACAATGATTCTGATCGTATCCGTATGAGACGTTTGGTTGAACGCTTATATAGGCTCTACTGATCAAAGTGTAATCACTCTACTCTGCCAAAGACTCACGTGCTATAATCCAAGACTGAGAGCGCACTGTCACAGCGGAGGCCTGTACACCAGCCAGGTATGTGACAGCGCGACCCCCTGCGCATGGCTACGCCATGCTTAGATCCCACAGTGCCTACGGGCTACGGTCTACTGAATTACGACAGTAAAAACCTTTCTTCGTTCAGCATCTTAAGTCTGCTTAGCTCGCTGTGGAGAAGTTTGCAACGATCAACAAACTTAGCAAGCGTTTCACCATTGGTGGGCGACAAGTTGGATTCTTTAGCTATCAGAAGTGACTTCTGAGCAGCTGAGCCGGCTGCCCTGGACTTGTTGAGTTTCTCCAGGCAGATTGCGGCGGAAGTATTCTTGCTTAAAATTTCTATATCAGAAATCTCGGTCACATTTTTCAGCATGATCAGCTTCGCTCGTTGCTGATTAGCGAGCGGAGCTACACTGCTAGTCAGGGCATCAGAGATACCCATGATCATTGCATACGCCTCAAGGGACGTAAGCCAAGTTTGGAAGTTGTGATTTGTCAACGGCCCACAGTCCATTTTAACATCTTTCATCGATATCGAACTGTGGTCCTGCGGGACGGCCGGTGTAGCGGTTTGAGTATCGCTACCTACGACGGTGCCACGTACCGCGGCTGCGGGCGTGGTACCTCCTCCGGGCGTGCCGTGATCTGACATTACGACGTCTTGTCAATCCTAACGATTCCGTTCAATGTTTAACTCCGCAGAGTTGTAGCGAGCCTGAGCCCATAACCTGAAGGAATACGTAGGATAAGCTTTAGACAACGACGATGCGCAATGCAAAATCAGTTCGACCTGAGCGAGCTCTGTAGTATTCAGTATAGAGACACTTTACAAAGAAACAAACCTGAAGGAATACGTAGGATAAGCTTTAGACAACGACGATGCGCAATGCAAAATCAGTTCGACCTGCAGTGATGCGCACAGTCACAGCTTACCCAATACACACGAACACACACTCACAATACGACCCACCACACATACCTGAGCGAGCTCTGTAGTATTCAGTATAGAGACACTGAAGACTCAGAGGCTCAGCGATTGCCTATATACTATCAGGAGCCTAGGGCGACGAACGCGAAAAGAGTGTGGTACCCTCACGCATGCATGAGACTGTCATTCTCAACATGTACGCCTATGGCGCTGGCCATCGACAGCATCAGAAGCCTTAGAGTTACGCATAACTGCACGCAGTTCACATCATGCATATCTCAATCCCATAGCCACTCACAGATGTGATGCCGACCTCACGCATGCCATGTACTCAAGCAACGCTTGTTCTGCTCACCTCGGCAACAGTATCACAGCGATGTCACTTACTCCCTCTTCTTCACATTCAACACCGGGCCCACATACCCCCCAGCCGAACCCCCTTTGTACAGATATCTACAGTGGACTGAAGTATCACAATCCCCATGGTTAGATCACAATCACTGACAGGGGCTCCCATCGTGGGTCCCCGCAAAACTAGACAAAAATGTGGAAGCCCCTGTTTGCCGCTCTGCGGCAGATTGGGATGAGTATGTTTTCTGCTTTTCAACACTTCCCATGCGGATGACTGTAGGCGCCTGCCCTTGCACGCTCGATTACCCCCAGTTGTGAGGTGCAACAGGCCATCGTGAGATGGCTGGCAACACGAGGTGGGAAAGCGAAAATGGGGGGAAAGCCAATTGCAAGTGGCGACCCCTTTCGCGCAGTGCTTTACTGTGTTGCAGGGGTATCCGGTTCGCTCGTGCGTGCGCACCTGGCGGTTGAACACGTGCATATGCGACCAACCCACATAGCACAGGAATACGCCATGTGACTTGCATGCGCGTCTGAGGGGGTTTTCCGGTTGATTCACCCCTTCGGCTACTCGGATGTCCCAATTCGCCGGAGATGTCAATGGCCTTATCGGCTACGGCAAGTAATTAAATTACGTTTACATTTACATTTACTTGCAAGTGGTGAGGCCATGGGCGCCCATGCATGGCCACGTTGCGATTCACGCGCATGCATGCTTCGCACGACCCCGGGGCCGCCCGCTTGGGCCACGTTTTGACAAGCCAGCGCGCGAGCACGCTGAGCTGCAACGAAGCGCAGGCGGCTGACATGCCAGTGAACGTGTTGAATTTGGCATTGGACGTACATTCCATGCTGGTTTGAGGGCGTCTTCATGACGAGTGTGTCCAAGTTTATTGTTGAAATCATCCCAGCGTTGAGCAGCGGCGCTCTTGCACTACCATATCAGCATTTCTGAGAAGCTGGAGCTATGTCGGGTGGCACAGAATGTGTCCAGGTGATGGTTCGGTGCCGACCTCTCAATGGTAAAGAGAGGATCGACAACCGGGCCCCCATTGTCGCGATGGACTGCGAAAAGGGCCATATCCTGCTTAAAAATCAGCGAGCTGCAGCAGCTGAGGAGGTGAAACAATTCACATTCGACGCAGTGTTTGACGTGGTATCAACCCAAGAGCAGGTATTTGCGACAGTGGCACAACCGATCATTGACAGCACAATGAATGGATACAATGGAACAATCTTTGCTTACGGTCAGACGGGCACTGGAAAGGTGTGCTTTTAGGGGGGACAGTTTCGGTCCATCGCAGTGATATATGAAACGATAGGTGTGTCAGGACGTCGAAATGCCTGTTGCAGACGCACACAATGGAAGGGCAGGCAGCATCAGATCATAGAGGAATTATTCCTCGGGCGTTCGACTATATCTTTGCCTCAATCAAACAATCTGGGGAGGCGACATATCTCGTGCGAGCATCCTTCCTGGAAATATACAACGAGACCATACGAGACCTTTTGGCTCCGGGTGCCGACAAGCACGAAGCAGGCAAAGGTCTTGATCTCAGAGAAAGCAAAGATCGTGGAGTGTTCGTGGCTGGACTCCGATCTGAAGTAGTAGAGAGTGTTCCTGCCATGCTGGCGCTGCTGCAGGTGATGTGCTGCGCCCACTGATTGTGACATTTTGGGCGGATCACATGTACGCAGTACATGGATACCACTGGCGGGGCCTTGGTGCAGAAAGGCAATGCCTGTCGATCCACAGGCGCAACTCTGATGAACCAAGACTCGTCACGATCTCACTCAATCTTTACAATCACGGTGGAGTGCACAGGAGGTTCAGCGGCGCATGATCATGTTCGTGTGGGAAAACTGAATCTGGTGGATCTTGCTGGCTCAGAGAGACAGTCCAAAACCGGTGCAACTGGAAATCGCTTGATCGAAGCAAAGAACATCAACTTCTCACTCTCGGCTTTAGGCAATGTCATTAGTGCTCTGGTCGATGGGACATCAGGTACAGAAACACAGCTTGCATTGGTGAGCAAAAGTGTGCATCATTTACGGCCGACATCATTTATGGCCGCCTGAGCAGGACACATACCCTACCGTGATTCGAAGCTTACACGTCTGCTGCAAGACTCGCTGGGTGGTAACACAAAAACAGTAATGATTGCAAATCTTGGACCGGCAGACTGGAACTATGATGAGACTTTGTCAACACTGCGGTATGCAAATCGTGCCAAGAATATTAAGAATAAGCCAAAAATCAATGAAGATCCCAAGGATGCGATGTTGCGCGAGTACCAGCAGGAGATCACACGTCTGAAAACAGCTTTGGAGCAACGTGAACCTGGGGCTGTGGCTGCAATGGCAACTTTGACCGAAGAAGAGATGGACAAGATGCGGCAAGAAATTGAGGACCAACTAAAAAGCTCTTTGAGCCTGACCGGGACCATTCAGCTGTCCAGCACACAAATAGCCCAGGTGAGCTGTGATATCGAGACTGCTTATCAAGCCCGCTTCTGCATCCGATTGGGTGGGGACGTGCTTCTTGCAAAGAGCACATACTGTGTCAGCTCAACTGCTTTCTGAACTGGCGCTTCCTCGATGACATGTGTGATGTTGCAATAGATTGAGGAAGAAGCCAAGCAGCAGGCAGAGGACAAGAAGAGGCAGCTGGAGGAGGAGGCGCGCATGGCTGCTGCAGAAGCAGATCGGATCCAGCGGGAGGCAGCCTTACATGCAGGTAACTTGGTTTTGAAGACGCGTTGAATCAAGCTCGATTGCTGATCGTTTTGACATGTGCTGGTTGATTCAGGAGATCTCGAGTCCAAACAGGCTGAAGCTGCTCGCTTGAAGCGAGAAAGACATGAGATGGAGAAGAAGTTGAAACTGTATGAGAGCAAGATTTTGCAGTCAGATCAGACTGATGGTGAGTCCATGGCAGAGAAGGCAGCCGCCCGCGAAGCATTCCTTCAACAGAAGAGGGAAGAGCTAGAGTGCAGGTAATCGCTGTGTGAAGGGTAGAAAAAGCTCACAGCGCTGCAGCACATCAACCAAGTCTCAGACTGCGCATGGCTTGCAGGAGAGCGGAGGAGGCAGAGATGGAGAGGAAGCTAGCACAGCGAGAGGAAAATGCTTTAATGAAAGAGAAGCAATATGCAACATTAGATCAGGAAGTCAAGGATACCAAAAAGAAACTGAAGAAGCTGCTGAACAAGCATGAGGTTGGACTGCGCCCCCTGACCCGTGTACCTTGTACTGCTGAGAGTGTTGGGATCGTTTTGGCAGTTGTATTTGATCAATGCGCACGTTAATGCTCTGTACTCGCACATTGCTCTTTCACTTCAAAATATTCGGTGCACTCGCGGGCATGTGATGAACGTCACAAACGCATGTGCCCCCTTAGGTGTACACAACTCACTGCCTCCAGAGTGGGGTTTTGTTCCAATGTATTCTATGCCGACCAATAGTGGTCAGACCAGTTTGTTACACCAGTCTGAGAATCAGACTCTCCAGAAAAACTGCATCTCTGAGGCTCAGCCTGGCATTAGATTCTGTAGGAAGTGCATAGAGAGGTTGAGGAACTCTATTCCGAGTGGGAGGAGGAAAAGGAGCAGTACATGCAGCAGATGCGAATACTGCATCAGCAGATGCGATTAAAGGAGCTGGTGATTGACTTGTATGTGCCAGTTGAAGAAGTGCAAAAAGTTACCCATTATGCTAAATGGAATGAGGACAGGGAGCAGTGGGTTTTGCATAGGGATGGTGAGACCAAGAAGAGATCTTTTCAATCATCCAAGAGACCAGTGTCTGCGTCTGGGTTGCGCCGCCCAACATCAGACTTCACCAAGACGGCCAATGCCATCGGAGACTTGAATCCCCGATTCCGATCTGAAAACATCTTGTGCCTGGATTTAGATTTGCCAGAGCGAACCACGTTTGATTATGACCCCAACGATGGACCAGCAGATGTTCAACAGGCGCTCAATCTGGCCTTTGCGGAGGGCAGCATGGTATTTGTGCCTGATGGAGGTGTGGTGCCAAAGCTGAATGTATTGTCGTCTTCTCACTCGGACCAGACAGCACAGCCTACGCGAACTTCCTCTGGAAGGCAACGCCCTTCATCTGCTCGGAAGGGCGTCAGACGTTGACCACTGCCCTCATGACTTGTATCTAGAGTGACCGACTTCAGAGAAGCTCCATCTCGTTTCTGTAACATTGTGTAATCTCAAGAACAGCCACATAGGGCTGCGTGCCCTGGAATGGTCGCATTCAAAGCATACGTAGCTCGTATGGTTGCAAGGCTATTTAGAATGACCCTTGAAACATGAAGGATGTTGATAGACATGCTCAGTCGGCTGCAACACAGCAGTAACCTGCATCTCAAGTCCACGTGGCCTCAGCACACACTTGTGACAACAGAGCTCGGGACCCTGTGCATGTTGATGCTTGCTACTGCCTGCTTGCTGGGGTTTGGTTGCTTGCTTGCTTGTTGTTGCCCTGGCTGCCAGGCTCTTGCGTTGATCTCCGTATAACACTTGTGACATCAGTGTATGCCCACTCGCACCCACCATTGCATATCGCGTTCTGACGTGCAAGACGAATCTCAAACACAGGCATGTGGACATCAAAATGAAAGTTTGGTTTGTTGCGCTTCGTGCATGAGCAAGACATGCAAGAGAGGGAGTCGTACTGTGTCTTCAGTGTCTGGTGACGATTCCACACCTACACATCGATACAACAAGCAGATCCAGGCAGTCACGCCAACGGCCACTTGAATATCTCACGGGTCCGTGTTCTGGTCTGTCTCAGCCCAGCCGGAGATCACAGTGGTGGTGTAGTATGCATCCCTGGACTCGCTTCTGGTACCTGCCCACACACACTGTCATGACTTGCACGCGTGCCTGAGCTCAGCTGAGTCAAAAACACATTTGTTTTTTTGGGTATCACGCCAGTCCAAATCGGGCAATGGCCCCCTACGGGCAGGGGCGGACAACGCATCTGCTCTGTGTTTCATGGAGATCGACGCAGGAGCCCAACAGGGAGGGCAGCAACAAGCACGCAACCGAATCACAGCAGCTACTAACCACATCTGCTCTAGGCCTATAGCATAGGCCTAGAGCATGGCGAGGGTACATTTACATTCACATTTACATGAACGCACGCATGCATGTGACAATGCACGTATGCATGTGACGATGCATGCATACATGTCTGCTTCTGCACTGCAATGCATGCACATCGCGATGAACGGCTCACATCTGAGCATGGCTGCACTAAAGCGCTCCGCATCTCTGAAGCTGTAGAGTATGTTGGCTTGATTGATTGGATCAACGCTTTGGTTTTTGTTCTCCGAGTCTAACGCTTTTGGTGCAGCTATGAGAGGGTGTAGCTACGAGAGTTCTGTTCGCTCAGCGGTGGTGACCCGTTCCACCCCGAGCATGCTGCCCTGCTCCGCGCATACGTGCAGCATCAGGGATGTGCTGTGGTCAAGTACCACAGCGAGCTGTGCCAGGGCGGCATCTTCAACTTGGTTGATGCCTCAAAGTCTGCAGTCCGGGCTGAGGGGGTCCTTCGCCCACATATGCCCAAAGCGGTGAAACAAAAGATTCGTAAGACTTACGGTCCTCAACCAGCACTACCACTGGCTGTTGAGATTGCAATACTATACCACTAGCCTGCAATCATTCAACACGTCGCGACGTGCTAAGTGATTGCAGTCTCGTGGTATAGTATTGCAATCTCAACAGTGCGCTATGATGTCACCAAGTGGGTGTTGTGTACATGTGTGAGCCCCCGAGACACCAGCATACATAAGTAGGATAGTGACTGAACCAGTATGCTTGTGATTACACAAGCATGCATGTCTAGTCACTATAGCGCTAGCAGGTAAGGGTGGAATGATATACGATTCTGAAGTCTCAGTATGCGGCAATATACATATGATCGTATAATTTACGGTACAACGCGCTGCTGCAACAGCTGGGCAGCACCCCTGGTGGTGCAAAAGACCTTGCGCGCATGCGCAGCTGCGCCTGTCGTGTTGCCTCACTGTTCCTGGATCCCCTCCCAACCGCCGCATGCTGACTCTGAATGATGGGGATTTTGTGCATAGGATGTGGTTCAGGGGCGGACTTTCCCCCCTGCCGGCATTAGATGGGGAAGTTATATGTGATTGCAATGCTCGGGTGAAGCCCGGCGACGTAGATCATGCCATGACATGTCGACACAATGCCGACTGCTGGACGCTGCGCCACAACATTGCCATTACAGCTTGGCGCCGTCGAGTAAGAGCGGCAGGGGTGTCCACATCAATTGAGCCTGTGGTGCGCAGCCTAGACAGACGCTACAGGGACCACAGTAGAGGGGACATCCTAGCAAATGGTCCGGACGTAGATGTGTTACACAGTGATAGATCTAGGACTCAGCAGCGCCAAGGCAACAGACCAGGCAACAAGCAAACAGACAAACCGGCCACCGTAAGCACCAAGGCCACGCGCCGCACGAGCAAATGCCAGAACGAACTAGCGCCAGCTTGAAAGCAGACACTCGCACACCGCGCAGTACCACGCAGCCCATGCGCACACCAAACACATAGTCAGCACGCGCCGGACCCACAAGCGGTCGCCGACTCGACACTATCAGTCTGCACGGGCGCGCCGGCGCGCGCTACGGCCATCTGTGAGGCCGCGAGGCACCGGTCCGAGGAGCTGCAGCCACAGCCAGCCCGGCAGCACGAGCGGTGTCCGGGAAGGGGGGCAGACGTAGATGTGTATGTGCTAGATGTCAGCTTCATCCACCCATCTGGGGTGGCTGTGGTGGGGAAAGCATCGGGGGCAAAGGGGTACGCCGCCGAAGTTCGCGAAAATTTCAAACTCAACAAGTACAAAGAGAGTGTGCAGGGATAGTACAAGGTGGTGCCGGTTGTGCACGAGACATATGGCAGACTAGGGTCGCGTGCCATGCAGTACCTCAACACGCTGGCAGTGTCGTTGGTTGGGCCATTCAACAAGCGAGCAAAGGCTCGCTGGATTGAGCATTTCCTGCGGGAGCTCAGTGTGGCGACAGTGAAAGAAAACGGGTTTGTGATCAGAAAGACCATGTCCAGGGTCGCACGGCTCACGGGTGCGCAGTTCGTACCAGGTGATCGCCTGGCCGGCTCGCATCTGCTGGGTAGCATGTGAGGCTAGAATCTAGTTGTACATTCGCTTGGTGCGCTGGCTCGGAGCCCCTCGATGTAAGATTACATATATTCGTATAATATACGGTGATAATCGTATATAACGTACACAGCCCGAGGCCCTTGGAGCCGTATCTCCCGGCACATTTATCAGGACAGACCACAAGTCGTATCAATAGAATGCTATTGTTCTTTAGATTATCATGATGCTCATTGTTATCATGATTCATTTGTCTGCTGTCTTGTAAGGCTGAAGTAGCACCCGTGGCCACCTGGTACAAGTGGGTTCAGTGCATACTGCACTGTACAGTTTGAGCAGTTCGATACACTGAACAAATGGAGACAAGAAATTAACATATCATTACAAAAGCCAGTGTAATGGCGGTGAATTGGATATGCTGATGTAAAGTGTCAGATCTGCGCAACTTTGACAAAACACTGAAACCATTTGTTACCTGTGGCCCATTATCACGATCACTCCATACACCACCATGCACGAGGATTGTAGCTATTAAAATGTTAGTAGTGGCGATATGAGCCTGATCAGCCAGTGCTGGTACCCACTTGTCTGCCAACTGCTTGCGTGAGATGGTCCCAAAGCCAAGGCTGGTCATTGTTGAGATTGCAGTACTATACCACTAGACTGCAATCACTTAGCACGTCGCGACGTGCTAAGTGATTGCAATCTAGTGGTATAGTACTGCAATCTCAACAGTCATTGCCTCCACCAGGTGGGGGCACAGTTCCTGTCACAAGAGAAGCCTTCACAAGGGAAGCCCTGAAGCTATCTATCAGTTCCTTTGTGCGAACAAAGGTGTCGAGGCATTGCTGTTTCACATCTCTAACAGCTGTGGTGATCGCATGCTTGTGATGACTGTTGTTGACTTGGTCTGCAAATATTTCTATTACGGACAATATAGGCATGCATACGTGAGGACTGAGGCATCCGGTTGCTGAACTTGCAGCAGTGCATCACACTCCGGCTGTGCACATGGTGGCGCCTGCGAGGCATCACGCTCTTGCATGAGGACAGCTCCGAAAGCATAGTCTTGGGCGTCAGTTTACAACGGAAATGGCTTGTTCAAGTCAGGATGGCAGAGCCACGTAGTGGAGATCAGGGCTTGCTAGGTTTCCTCAAATGCCTTGGTGCACTGGGCAACCCAATGAGGAAGTGTACGCCCTTGCTGTGACCGGAGTGCCCCCGCTCGCTTTGCGGGCTTGGAGGTCGCGACAGTGGCAATAGCTGAGCTGTGCTGCTTGACATGCTCAAGTGTTGGGGCAGCGAGTGTCGGGAACAGTGGTATGAACCTCCGAAAGTATCCAGCAAGGCCAAGAAACGAGCCAATATTGGCTGTCGAGGCCTGCAAGTCTACAAAGGGCCAAGATCGCAGAACAGAGACTTTGTAGCGGTCAGAACTGACTGTAATTGCGGTCACACATGGCCCAAACATTTATTTTGTTAACCGCAAACTGACATTTGTCAAGGTTGCAATAGAGCGTACACTCGTGGAGCCGTGGAGACAGGTTAAGACAAGGTTCAAGTTGTGCGCATATTCCTCTGCAGTTCTCCAATAAAAATGATCTCGTTCAAGTATGCAGGGTAGATTCTGCCATTCAGCCCATGTAGGACTGTATGCATAACCTGCTGAAAGACAGACTCCGCGTTTCACAGGCCAAATGGTTGACTGTCCACTCATACAGGCCTTGTGGAGTCCGGAACGCAGGTTTTGCTCCAGAGCTGTCTATAATGCGTATCTTGTGGGAGCCCGCCGCCAGATCGAGTGCAGAAGAGTACTGATGGCCCCAACGGATTTCAACAACATGTCAATGCACGGCAACGGGAAAGTATCCTTGACTTGATTCTCATTCAAGTAGCGGTAAATACACGTAGATTGCCGCCTGGTTTGAGTGCAAACAGATTGCCAGAGACCCATGGAGTTATCGACGGCTGCACCCCACCCATGTCAAGCAGCTTCTGCACTTGTCTCTCAAGCTCAAGGTGTTCAGCTGGAGTTAGTCGATACTGTCTGGCCGCACGTGGACGTGCACCCAGCAACAACTCAATGTTCATTTCAAACCCTATTGCGGTGCTGTGCGGCGGTGCTGGCACCACCCGCTTATTTATGCTGCTGCAACACGTCCTGTATGCACGGTGGTATGGCAGAGCCGTCCTGTGGAGTAGGAGCCTTTGTTCTGATTAGTACCCTTCGAGCTTTGCCGAGACTAAGCTAGGGTATGCTGTGGATGGGTGCACATGAACAGCAAACAGGGGAAATGTGCCATGAGCAGCATGCGACAATAGCCCTTTATGCTCCTTGCACAGTGAACAACTTCAGCATCCTCACTAGTTTCTCCCACTAGAGTGCCGGCTGATGCATGTGTATCACATGATGCCAGGACTTGCGCGCATGCTGAGGACCAGAGCATGCAGATTGCTCTGTGATTCTGATGCATGGAAGAGTGAAGTCAAACGCATGCTGGTGGCAGAGATCACATTGAGGCCTAGACGAGCACCATTTGTGTCATGCCAGTGGGCTGCAAGGACAGGTGCAACGGCAGTACATGTGACAGACAGCGTGCGTCGGCCAACTTTCATTTTAAAGCTGATTTAGTAGAGTAATTTTGCCCAATGACGGGGCTGGCATAAGAGAGACACTGTTCGGGTTCCCGCTCCCACGACAACCCGGGGGTATATCATGTCACATGGCCATGCATTCCACACATCGAAGTGTGTTGGCATCTGTAACAGCCAGAGCATGACTAGCATATATGTCAGCTGGCAGCAGCACAGCTGCACAGGTTGCACAGCTCCCGCCCCGCGATCCCCATCGAGCTGCGCCACTGCCTGCTAGAATTTTTTTTTTGGTTTCGTAGCTCATTCGGCATGTCTGGTGTGGATCCGAAGTGACACTCGGCATTGGATCAATGCATATCGTTTGCATGTCAAGGAATTTCTTTGTGACCATGCTGTTATTGGAGGCAGTATGGACCAGTGCCTTAGATGATGCTCATTGGCAACCACGTGCATGGTGCACAGGAGATCGACAAAGTACAAGTGTTGAGTTGCATTGGTCAGTGCGAACCGGTTTATATTGTGCTGGTTGGAAGTCATCATCAGAATGTGAAGTTTCTGATGGCCTGGCACAGCGGTGCCGTCGTCGAAGCACAGTATATCCATAGCGGGACCCACTGTGGATGGCAAGTGCAGACATACGGCACAAAATTATCGCTGTCAAACAGGGCGGCCGGTATAGCCACAGTCACCGTGTGCTCGTTTAGGTTGATGGTGTTCATGTGACACAGTGCCGTGTGGGCATCATCAGTGTACGGGAGCGTGATGGCCATGTCACACTGGAGCTCATGCACGCTGTATAGGCATGTATGCCTGGTCATCAGGTGTGATGTGAATGACTGCATGGCAGGTCTCAGATGGTCGTTGCGCATTATGTATGGCTCTGATGCCCACGTGGGACAGCCCGCGGGCAGTTTGCCAACATGTCAGCGGATGTTACGAGCGGGCTTGGCCGGGGGGTGAAGCCTGCGCTCGCGTCAGGGAGGGCGAGAGCCATACCGTTCCTGAGGAGCCAACAAGTGAGCTCCACCTGATGGACCAGTCCTACCTCAGGGCGGAGGGGGCGGTGGAGGTGGAGGGCGCAGACTCCGTGACGCGGCCGCTGGTGGGTGGTGGGTGTGTGGATGTCCCGTCAGGACTGCGGCGGTGGTAGCGGCGGAAGCCCCAGCCCTGGTTTGCCGGACAGGCTGACCATTGCTGGATCTCACGCGCAAATCGCTCCAGCGATTGACAGTCTGCCACGTCGTGATCACGACTGCGACACGCGCAGCAAATTTAGGTCTTAAATGGTCTCTGAAAACAGTAGTACAACATAAGTAAGCAGATGATCATGTCGTGGCCTGTAGTTGGGGCTCCCTGCACGTTCCATGCACAGAGGATTCCGTGCAGAGTTTCGGGATTCATGATTCGACCAGTCCAGCTCCAGGGCACAGCGGGCAAGGCGGGGAATTCGGGGCCCGAAATCGTGGCGGACTGCTCGGCAGCCCTTGGCTTGGTAGGCATGTGCCACCTGCCAACAGTCGGAACGCCCTGGGGGGTGGGGCGCTGTGTTACACGGAGATGAACGCAACAGCCCGGCAGCGAGGGCAACAGCAGGAAAGCAGACGGCCAAAACCCCCGAAAGCAGACAACAGCAACAAGCAACAACTGTCTCAGGTGGAAAGCCACAACAAACCAACACAGCCGACACAACCACACCCACGCATCCACACTCCTGCACCGCACCACCACGGCACCCACGCCACAGCCGCACACAGCAACCACCAGCCACACTGCGCACTACCGCCCACCCCAGCAAACCCGGCCACCACCGACCCCCCAACAGCAGCACCCCCACTACAGCCGGCCCCACTCAAGCACTCCATCACGGACCGCCCGCACATGAGAGCCCGGGGGCTCACGCCCCCCACAGTGCAGTGCGTACCAGCCCTCCCCCTCGGGCTGCCCGGCAGGGGCCTGAGGGCGGGGCGCAAAGGGCACTGGCGGCCCCGCATCGCTATCCCCGCGGCAGCCCACGGGAAGGCAGGGCGGGCCAGCACGACCAGACTCGGGGCCGGCCTGCGCCGCTGCAACCGCGGCACCTGGTCCATCAAGGCGGCCAGCGGCCGCCTACAGCACGTCCGACGGGACAGCGTCGCCAGGCACAACCGCCCGGCCCGCCAGCCGCAAGCGCAGCGGAGCCGCAGCGAGGACCTGGCGTGTCACACCACGGCACAGAGTGGTGGAAAGTTTGCACATGGCATTCTGCAAGAACGCTTGCCTGGACACGGCCCCCGAAGCTGCAGCAAAGTCAGCGATCTTATCCAGGAAGGCGAACGCACCCGTGCCCACACGGCCAAACGTCTCATGCGATAGGGATACAAAGCGGCACGCGCCCGTGCCGGAGCGGCCGTACTTGTCTCGCTTCCGGTCATCCATCAGCTGGGCGGCAGCGCCTGGCGTGTTTGCCGCGGCGACGACCCGGGAGGGGGCCACCGGACAGGTCACGTACACATCGGCCACGATGGTATCGCAGGGCAACATCACAAGCAGATCACCCCGTTCCGGGTCGCGCTGCGAGCGGGGGGGCAGCGGCCGGGCGCAAGCCGCGGCCGGTGGGGCGCTGTAGCCACGGGAGTGGTCCCACACGCACCCAGTGTCCAGGGTGCTATAAACGTCACGATCTTGGTCGCCCGCTGCACTTAAGCGCTGTGCATTTCCAGAGCGCTCTGCATTTGAAGCCAAGTTTTGTGTTATTTGCTTCACTCAACAATTTCAGAATCTCTTCAAGTGCAAGGTTATCAGTGCGCCACTCGGCTCAAGGGTGTGCAGTCGATCTGAAGATGCGTGGGGCAGTTGGCCAATGAAGGACGTCGGTGAGTAGTCTGTGGGGGTGAAGTGTATGAAGAGGTTCGTCGAACATCAAGAATCAAGACTGTTACTACAACACAACTTGAGAAATTCATTACGACAAGGTACGAGCCCGGATTAGATCCGAGCTCGAGACGGTACGATACCTTTGTTTGGGTGATCCACGCATTTAGAAGCGATTTGTACTATTATAGGTGCAACCATGGTACACGCCTATTCGCCCCTAGAACCACTCTGGTTCAACATCAAGGTCTTCGTATACAATGCTTATAAGCTCAAGACAGCACTGCTCTTGCTTTGTTGGCAGTCAGCACAGCTACACGAAGCATGAACGGCTGAGTGCACCAAGATTGTATGTCATGGTATAATACTCGCCTGTGTGTTACAGGCATGTTCCCCATGTTGAAGTGAAGTGATACATGTTAAAACACTATGCATGACACAATAACAAGATGTATAACGAATGTTGCCCAACCTAACAAACCCCATGTAAAGTGACCCCACTCCGGCGCGTTTGTGCACCTTATACCTGCAATACTGCCAGCACATAGTCGTGCAATGACACTGCCTGGTATCTGATCACATTCGGTTTCCCCTCTTGTGATGCAATCAACTCTAGCAGACTGCTGCAACATGTTGCACCGGTCATTCAGGTATACTTCCACAAGTGACCATGCCGTTACAACGCCAGATCTGTGCTAGTAGCAACATGACAACAGCAGTCTGCTAGATGCTGAACAAGCCCACCAACATTCAGATTCTCAAATGGATGATGTGACGAATTGATAATGTTATCTACTATATGGCGACCCTCTACGCTCCCCTCTTGACCGCGGAGGTGACCGCGAGCAATGCCGCGGTGAAGACAGAGGATAACGGGATGATCGATAGTAAGAGGGTGGGCCTCTTGACATGAATGCAGGTGGAGCATATGCAGGATGCCTATCTCTTGGATCGTATCTGGCGTAAGCTTCATAGTCATAATACTCTGCATACCGCTCATATGGCTCATAGCGGCTGTATGGCTCATAGCGGCAATAGTACTCAGGATGCATATATGGCCTTTCCTGGCTGTAATGCCGAGGTGGCGGGGCCTGCCTCGTCCTGTCAGATCTTGTGAGATAAGCATCACGTGGTTGCCTGCTTTGCGCAGCTCTGTGACCTCCGGAAGCAACGTACTCAACAGTAAGAATGCGACCGCGGAATTGGGTAGATCGACTTTCAAAAAGTGCAGCTTTGGCATCTTCCAGCTCACAAAACTGCACACACCAACAGGTCCAAGTGATTCACATAGCGCACCAAGATGGACTGCAAATTCTATTGTACAGTATTGCATGAGTTACCTCGACAAATGAATACTTGTCTTTCATCTGAATTTTTGAAATGGTCCCCCACTTTGAAAAGTACGCTTCAAGATCTTGACTGCTGGTTGCATCGGGATCGTAGTTGACAACAAACAGATTTTTGTTGGCGGGAGCATTCTCTCTTGATTCTTCGTGGGCTCTTAAACGCCCTCGCTCTCGTCCCTACATGACATTCCTGTCCCTAAAAGATGTTCAAGCATGTGACATTATGAGAGCAGGGCAGCATGTCTTGCACAGCAACAAAATCTCGTGGGCAGACCAGTACCCTGGCAAACTCCACTCGCAGTCGCTGATCTGTGAGGTCTTGGCATTCCTGATCATCAAAGGCTTCAATGCATGCAACAGCTTCCTCCCGTTTCTTGAAATAGCAGAAGCAAAATCCTGCAAGACCGCAATGTATCCATTTTCGGCGCCCTCAACTCCCGCTTCCATTGTGTGCATTCATCCAAGTATCTGAGAAGCTGGTCGTTGTCATGGGGCAATGTCTGTGGATTGTAAGCTGGTACAGGTGTCAATTCTGAAGCAGTATGTTGTGAAGCAGTAGGTGACAGCTTGAAAGAAGACATGATCCCTCAATGGGAGCCACTGCCACTAGCGATGTTCAACACGATGTCACTGCTTTCACCAATTCTAGTCGTGCTACTGCAGTTCCTATGGCAAGACAAGATGTCCTGAATTTTGATAGATGAATCTGACAGCTGTTTATGAATCTGCAGACAGTCCTTGCATCATGTGTCCATGTTGCCCACATGATGTACATTCGTGCTAATCTGGCTTGGGCCACTGTGCTTTGCAGCGGCGCACAGCAGACCAAGACACCCAGATCATGCAGGTAAGAGGCCCGCTTAAAGGATTAAAAGTTTTCTTTTCATTGGAGAGACAGCTGACATGAATGTGCATGCATGCGACTGGTCAGCATGCGCGTGCGCAATGTGTGCCTGCTCACACTGGCTAATCAACGATGGCAAGGGCAGGTCCATTTTTTAGTTCATCTCGCCATGTGCTCGCAGATGCGCACACGCGTCACACCTTGTTTCATGATGACACGATCCAAGCTTTTGAACTTGTCCATTACCGCCTCGACGACATCAGAACTGACGTCTTGCGCCAAATTTCCCATGTATACCTGCATCGTATAGTGATTCTGGATGCTGCGGTTGCGTGGCATTCACTATGTATGTCGGGTGTCCGGGAACAATTCGACGTTTGTATTCAGATTTCCCGCAGGCGAAGCCTTACCTTGTGGATAACTTGATCTTCGTATTTCTCCTCCACTGACATGCTAGATATCTGGTATGTATGAGGGCAACGGTTCGCGTACGAGTCCGCACGTACGGCTTGGATGCACGATCGAACAGCAAAACACAGCCTTGAGACAGACCTCAAGCAGGCGAAACGAGAAGCCCGCCAGCTGCAAAAATGGCCATAGTTTCGTGTATGCTAAACAGGATGGGACGAAATGCCGCGCGGAGAAGCGCGACACGGCAGCGGACAAAATTTGAATCGCCCAATATTCAGCACAGGCCACGAGGTAGATTTTCCGCAGGCTAAGCTTATCAACATAGCAAATACAATTCTATGCTTTATGTATCATCGTCTCCAGGCACTGTACTCGGCTGTTCTTTCGACAGTAAAATACGGACCACCTGACGCCACTTCTGAACGTGCGGGCGTCGTGCGAGGGTCGAACCAGGACCATGAACTCCCGGCACTCAAATGTCTCAGTCGAACTCCTTGAACGCATCGCAGGTCCAGAGCAGAGTGTGACTGCCCTTGCTATGCTGCATGATTATGGATATGGACGCTAATAAGGTGATTCGCGTTGTGGAACGTGGCTCGCCATTTGTGAGCTAGGCGTGCGGACCACGGTCGACTGGCATGCGTCGTGCAACAAGCACATCAAACAACCCGCAGCTGGCTACCTTGATCAACGAAACATTCCGACATAATATATATACGTAGAGGGCTGCAGTTGGCCGCTAGCTGGTTGCCGGCAACAGGTTCGAACTTCAAATTCGGTGCAAATCCAGCTGCTACTGTGTTGGACTGTGATGTTTACATCAAGGCTCCAGCAGCGCCGAGGGAAGCAAGCATGTTAAAAAACAAGCAAGCACAAGCAGCACGATCACCCTACACGTTGGCATGAACCACACTCTCCAGGAGTACAGTGGGCAGCGCAAACAAACAGCACACCGACCCAGCGCCACGTGACATAGTCCACGCAAAAGCACCAGATGCTAGGGACGGTGGCGCCTAGCCAGATGCTACTGTGCAGTACATACTTCCAGACCAAGTCCGGCGCAGCAGCATCCAAACGCCCCACACCCTGCTTCCAGTCTACCAATACTGCACCGCGTTCCGGCTCAATTGTTATGCGCACCTTGATGGACTGCCCATACTATGTTCAAATCTTTGATCGAAAATAAGTCAGCTAGAATACAATGCATATTTTGGGCGCAAGCTGAATGGAACACATGACGATTGAGAGGGGATGGCACTTGAAAACGCTCCAAATCGACAAAGCTGAAGCATACTTACAGTGACCTGTGGTGATGTGTGTTGTTACGCTATCGGCAGCACTCATGGTAGCAGTACATGGAGAAGGAAACTCCGAACTACGCAATCATGACAGGAATGTTGACATGGATTTACACGCAATATGCCATGCGAGTTGCAATTGCGCCAACGCCCTGCAAGGATACAGTGAATCGAATTCCAGAGATCATCCTGTGTCCCATGCCCCTCGGATACATATCAGCGTTTATGACATTATGTATGTCGACCTAATACTACGTGCGAAGGTCACCGGACGCTGTACATATGCGAGGTTCACGCACGCCTTCATTGGAAATGAACTCAACTTCGGCAGGTATATCTAGCAAGAGATCACACACAGCTGGCGGCGCAGGCACATGCACATGAGCAACTGCAAGGACCCCACAATCGAGATACACAATTGACTTTCACAGGCCTGCCAGGTTGGTGCATAGAACAGACAAAACGAACTGGCACATGCCTGTGATGTCGCGCCGCTATCAGGCCTCTGTCAGGAGCTTGAGTCTGTCGCCGAATCATCCATGTGCCGGACTGTCATGCTGCGTCAGCCGGGGCCACAACGTGTCCAGCACTTGCGAGTGACCCTTCCGCAGGAGCCCCCGAATCTGGGGTTTGAGGAAGTTTTCTGCATAGTGAAAAGGGTCGAAGTCGTCGATGTATTGCCATATTGCAACACGGAGCATCCTGCAGAGTGTGTGGCACACCATCTCTGTTCCACTGTGACAACAACTTCTGACGGCAATCAATGCAGTTGCCTGACAACACAGATATGAGATCCGAAATACGCCGCAATGCACGTCCTGTCATGGTCGCGACTTGTGTTGGCTTCACGTTCAGCATCGGTGCCAGCTGTCCGAAGTCTGACATCACTCTCCCTGACAGCAATGCATTAGCAAAGTGTGCACACCGTTCCATCAGATCTGGATGCACCACTGCAAGCAGAATTTGCATTCGGAACATTGCTTATGGTGCCAACGTGGCAACGAATTCTTCGACCCTGGTATATGCCGGCATCAGTAAGGTGGGGCATACCTGCGTGCATTGGTAATGGCCATGCATGCACGCCGTAAGTGGCATGGCACCAACTTAAGACACGATCTGTGGCTGGATCGTATGCAGGGGAAACTTCAGGAGCGGGGTCTGAGATATCACACATTGCCAGTCCAGTGGTGACCAGCCATGCAGGGTCTGCACAAGTCAGCGTGTGCATGTACGTCCGCTTCTCTGTGGACGTCTGACCCAGGTACACAACATAGTCCGGTGCACATTTATGCAAAAATGACCGCGGGTGTATGAACAGGTCTGAGCCATGAGAGCAGCTTTGATATCGAATTGCACGAGATCCCTTGCCCTGCAGACAAGGTGAGCAGGGGTTGTCTAGCTTAAACAAGGGTGACATGGGTGGTAATGTAATAGGGGAATGATACGAATCAACTCCACATATGATGTTCAGACCTCCAGGAAGCACACCTGTGCTGCGAAGGCATCCAATTGTGCTCTGCTGCGCACACGTTTGGCAACTTGGTCGGCCCATCCGGCTGCAACGCTGCGGATCAACACTTTTCGTGTTTCTTTGGACATGGGTGACATGTGGTCCCCCGCTGCTCCCGGTATGTTGGATAAATTTTGCATCGTTGCTTTCAGCATTGCCCACAAATGATGTGTATGGGATTGCATACACACAATTCGGACTAGCTGTTTACGGAGAGCAGACATCTCACGCAGATGGGCAGCATGCAGGAAATTGCGATTGCAAAACGAACCAGCTTGGCTCGTTGGTTGTGCCTCAAATGCCAACAGAGCATTCAGTGAACTAAGCGCATCGCTGCTAGGATCTCTGAGCCGTTGATGCGCAGAATGCACACGATTTCTGATATTGACGCCCTCCTCCTGCACCACAGAACATGCTTTTAGCGCGAATGGACAAAGATGTCAAGCTGCGAGTAGCAAGTATGGACACATACCTGCGCTACAAACCTCTGGCCTGCATTAGGTTGCTCTGCAGCCAAGATTGTGTCTGCCTCTAGATAGGGAGATTCGCACGACAGGGCAGCTGCCAATCCCAGTGCGTGATGCACTGTTTCTGCAGCCTTGTGCGCTTGGCCTGAGGCAAGCTCTACGGCGGCAAGAATCATACGTGAGTGCCTTGGAGACAGAGGAAACGCAGCCATTGCTGCGCCCATGTCAGTCAACTCCAGATCGGAACTAGTTGCTGATTTGGCAGCCACCCTGATGCTCTTTACTCTGAGTGCTAAGATGCTCAGCAAGCACTGTTCGGCACTCTGCAGTGCATTCGTCCTTGGGGATGCCGGAAACGGGAAGTTGACTATCTGCATAATCCATCAATGATCAAAGCGACCTGCACCTCTGCTTGAGAGACACAGTTCAGTGACCATGCCGTAAATATGCGAGCGCACCTTGGGTAACCCCATCGCATGCATGGAGAGCACTATACCCTCCAGGGGCGTGTTGGTGATCTCTGGGGGAGAAAACTTGGGAAAAGTATCATTGAAAACCGCTGATGAGAACAGACGGTAGCAATGGCCCGGCCCGGTCCGGCCAGCCCTGCCTGCACGCTGATCAGCTGACGCCTGGCTGATCCAGCGCACCTCGTAACGATTGACCCCAGATAGCTCTTCATACATTTTTGCTTTGGCACGGCCAGCATCTACCACATATCTGCATAGTGAACTGCAGTTGTATCCATTTGGAGTATGTCATACATGGGAGTCGTGGGGTACAACAGGGACAGCCGACAGTCCACAAAGCTGCAGACCCACGTACACAGAGTAGAAATGAGCAAGAGCAAGCACCTGATGCCTGGAATTGTCAAGGACGTTTCCGCAACATTGGTTGCGACTACAATCAGCCTGTGACCAGCTGGTGGATCCTCGAAAACCTTACCCTGCTCCTGTGGCAGAAGCATGGCATACAGAGGCAAAACATAGGCATGGGCATGCCGCCTTGGAGCAGACCGAACCGGAGCACGCACACCAATGGCATCATGCTGCGCTTCTTCATCACTTCCCTGTTCCGTCATGCTGTCACCGTTCGAGCCCATTCGAGAGTTGGCCGCACGGCAGCCATACTGTCGATCAAAATACTCCTCAGCAGCTGCAATGTCTTGTGGAGACATCCCATTGTCGCCAAGCTGCAGTGTCTCGTCTTCATCTGGGTCACTAGTGACAAAGTCATCCTGTACTTCCACAGCTGTGAAGGCGTCCTCAGTGCCCTGCCAGAGTGGCCCTGCACATCAGATCTTATAGAATCCTTATGAAAGCAGGCACGGAAGCAAGGATCAGTTCTGCAGCTGTTGGCATCTCTTATTAGCGTATCACCTTGCAGCATTTCTGATTCCATCTCCGCCCTGTCGGCACCATTAATGTCGAAGATGGTGCTGTCTTCGTCCGCTGCCATTGCGACAGTCCCTGGCGAGGCTGATGCTTGCACAGATGTAGGGTTTCCGAGCAAGTCACATGGAAATGTGGCCTGCAGCCTCTTACATAGATGCTGGACCTCCCGCTGTCCAGTAACAAACACCAAAATGCCACCAGCAGGCAACTCTTGATGGATTCGTGTGACTTTCCGGTAGGCGGCACCAATATAATCGGACATTTCAGTCCTCTTGCTGAAATGCACAGTGACAGGGAACTGCCGCGCAGGCACGTCGATCAATGGAGGCGGCCCATTGGGGTACAGGTGCTGCGGAAACAGCCGCTCATTCTTGAGAAAATCGTCTACACGCAACGTTGCACTCATGATGATGACCTTCAAAGGTTGAACAAGCCGAGCAGAGTATGCCACTGGCAAGCCCGAAGCAGCATAGACTTTGCCAGCTGAATTCATTGCTCTGCGCTGGGGCACAATTCTTGATAACATCCCAATCAGCAGGTCTGTGTTCAGTGACCGCTCATGTGCTTCATCAATGATTATTACAGAGTATCTGCACACGAGGATTCGCATTGTTACAGCAAAGTGGACCGTCGGCCAAATGGCGCAGAGGATGGTCTACCAATGACACGAGGGTTGCACACTTGGCCAACAGGAAGTCCTCTTGTACCTCTCGCATCAAAATGCCATCGGTCATGAACTTCAGTGCTGCATGTGCACCAATAGATTTTTCGTGCCGGACCTGATATCCTACCAGCCCATCGCCGCCTGACGATACAGAAAACCCTGTCTGACCAAGCTCCTCTGCAACTCGCCTCGCTGTAGACACAGCTGCAACTCTGCGGGGCTGTGTGACGCCAATCAAGCCACACCTCTCGGGGTGCTCAGCGCATCCAAAGCCGGCCTCTAAAAGAAATTGCGGAACCTGCGTTGTTTTTCCACATCCTGTTGCACCACAGAGCAGGAACATATCATGCTCATCGGTCATAGCCATGATCTCATGCTCCATGCCTAGAACGGGCAGTTGTAAGCGAGCTTCTTCAATGTGCGCAGGGCGTTCTATTTTACGGTGTCTTGTTGGGCCCAGAGAGGGAACACTCCTGGGTTGCCCAGTCTCAGGATGATCAGCTTCGGTAACTGCACAATACGCTGTCTTGCAACAAGGATTTCACCATGTGATCCTGCCAGCACAGGATCTTGATCATGGCATACGTGCAGCACCATTCGGTGTGTGTTACTCGAGCGTTGATTGGAAGTTAAAAACCCACAGACAGCAGGGTCATCTGTTTAGCGTTTAGCAACCACACAAATGCTCGACTTGCGCACCCACTATCTCGCCTGAGGCAATCATCTTGCGCCTCAGCTCTTCAGCACCCTGTACGTGGTCTGCTTCAACTGATCGGGTGGCAGATGCAGGAGATTCGGCAAGCCGGGATTCTGGGCTGTTTTCACCGCTGGTTGCGTGAGCCTGGCAGCAACCAGCCTTCTGGCCAAAATTGACAACCGTGGGAGGTGCCCGCTTGGATAGATCGCGTTTGTGTGAATGGTGTTTGGCCGCTGCTGCAGTATCGCCTGCGTCTCTGGGATGGGACGGCACGTCCTTGCTGTCACTAGAGCTGGAGTAACTGATCTCACTGGAAAGCGAACTTTCGATCGCCTGGGCGTTACGATGGTGTAATCCAGGTTTTGAGGTTTTACGAAGTAGAACGGAATCAGCAGGCACCTGCACTCCAGCTTTGTGCAGCACTGTTTCACGTTTGAGGCGCTGGCTTGCGGTGACTGTGCCGCCGCGGGTAGAGGTCTTCAAAAGAATGCTGAGAGTCGAGTCATCAAGCTTTGCTGAATTCAGGATATCGATGGCATCTGCAGCACATTGTCTTGCTCTGTGTGTATACTGACCGTCACAGAACCAATGGTCGGCGCGCACACTTGCGCAGGCTCCAGGCTTACACACCACCCCCTGCATGTGACAAGCATCGAAATATTTCACAGCTAGGCTCGTGCCTTTCACCTTAGCCTGAGATGCCTTTTGTCTGCTGATCTGCTTAATCTTCCGTTGTTCTAATTTTGACGGCTGCTGTGTTGCAGGTTGCCCTACTTTGCTCGAAGATCTATCAGGTGCATGTTTCTTCCTTCGGCAAACAATTTGCTGGTCTATTGATCTGCGTGGATGTCCGATGTTTGACTGGCCTCGCACACATATCGAATTCGGGCGGCAAGCAACAGCGAAGACGCGCCGCACTCATTCCGAAGCTCATCGCTGAGTAGGACGCTAGGCTCTACATTTGACTGCGCAACGCTGCCTTTGTGTTTCAAAGAAAACTTGTCTCTTTCTTTCCGCTTCCTCTTCGACGACAGCTTAGCCATGTTGCCTAGTTACGACCGTTGGCAAATTCAGA
Organism: Ulva mutabilis; assembly: GCA_900538255.1. Classification (NCBI taxonomy): domain Eukaryota; kingdom Viridiplantae; phylum Chlorophyta; class Ulvophyceae; order Ulvales; family Ulvaceae; genus Ulva; species Ulva mutabilis. The sequence goes on along the minus strand of UNSF01000059.1, from coordinate 52,510 downwards.
TTTACCCTTCAGCCATGACTTCACCACGACGGCGAGCCTGAGCAGATCAAAACAGACACATGAGACGCTTTAAGCGTACTCGAATGATCACGTGCGGTGCAGCGCACGCACCAAAAAGTTCTTAAATAACGGTCCGCATTGCAACGCTCCCTTCCGTCAGTAGGCTTACCGATCACGAAATGCAAAACTAGTAAATCTATCACAGAAGCAAAATCCAGTGGCTTTATTGCCCCATGAACCTCCCGCATGCTGCCGCAGTTGCTGCTTCATGGTGTTGAGGTAGCGCAATCGAAGCGGCGCTCTTCACCCATAGCCATGCGGGAATCTAGCACGCAGCTACGGTTCAAGCGCATGGCGTTTGCAGCGTCAAGGCTGTTCCAAATCATCTATCACGGACATAGAAGGAGTAGCCATCGTGATATGCCCAGTTCTTAATGGAAGTTGTCCCGGGGAGCTGGATGGCGAACAGTCTCGGGGATAAACAGTAAAAGTGCATTGTGTTTTTACGCATGAATTACATACGTAAAGAAACTCATTGCATTTCTTTGTCCAGCACACTGCGATCTGCAAACCATGGCCCTGGCAATTCGCCCAGCCGGGCCACCCAGCAGTACACCTCCCAATCGGATGCTCCAGCAGATTCAAGGTCGGGCGCCCACATATGATATGTGAATCAATGAATTTGAGCTATTTGTACCGCCAAATGTATTATGGGTCTGTCAGAGGAGGCCAGAATGGCTGCCATGCGGATCAGGAACCACAGTGATCAACTTGAAAAGCTTTTGCAGAGCTTCCAGTCACAGATCAGAATAGAGAAGGTGAACGTACACATCAAGTTAGTGTGCCCGCGAGATGTCTGTCAGTCACATGCCCTGCAGCGCGGACACTGATTGCAAAGCCTTACCAGCAGTCCCCATTGCATACGTCTCCTCTGCCCCCAACAGCAGCTGGTCAGCTCAGCATGTTACTTCCATCGGAATACCTGCACCAGCCGGCGTCAGCTGTTGCTGCAAAGCTGGCGCACACATGCTCCAACCACTACAAATCATCCCTCACCACTTGTGCCTTTCATCCACAGACCTCCCGCATTGTGACCGGCAACAAGAACGGGGACATGGCGCTTTGGGACCTCACAAATGGCTTCAAGTATATCAAGCAATGGACAGCACACCACATCACCCGTCTTTCGGCGCTTGAATGGTCTCACAATGAGCAGTATTGCATAACAGGAGATGCCAATGGCACCGTGAAGTATGTTCCACAGCATGAACGTGGTGACACTACTCTAGTACGCTGTGATATGATGTGTCGCATGCGCTGATGTAGCCTCGTATACTGCATATTCGCCGGCGCTGAAGTGTTTGGGAAGACCGTTGTCGCCTGCAGGTACTGGTTGTCTACATTCCAGCCTCATCGCTTGGGTCTGGAAGGTAGGACAATTCATCCAGATGGAGGCATTCTTGATCTTGCATGGGCTCCGAGCGACACGAAGTTTGCATCAGCATCCGAGGACAGCACAGTGTGTGTGTGGGACTTGCATACATGCAAGCTCCAGACTAGAATTGAAGCTCATGCTGGAGACTGCACATCCGTGCACTGGCACCCAACAACATCGCTCCTTGCGTCTTGCAGCCGTGACACTCTGGTGTGCCCCCACTCGAGCAGTAGCAGCAAGCTTGCTGATGGCGGTCTGTATACTTGTCTACTCATATCCGGTTGTGGTGTGCAGGTCAAGCTTTGGGATGCCCGTAGCGGCAAGCAGGTCACCACATATCATGGTCACCAGGATCGTGTGAACGTCATTCGGTTCCACTGGAATGGTAACTGGGTTGTATCTGGCAGCCGTGATGCATCTTGCAAGCTGTTTGACCTGCGAATGAATCGGGAGATGCACACTTTCACAGGCCACACAAAAGATATCAACAGCATAGCCTGGCATCCATGCGTGGAACAGCTGTTTGTTACAGGTGCTTTCCACAGAACATAGTCACTGCCTATCACGCCCGCTTCTTCGTGCGACCCGTTGATTCTTCAACATGGTGTGGTTTGTGTGCAGGCAGCTCTGACCAAAGTATCATTTTCTGGTTTGTCGACAATGAGGAACCTGCTCATGAAACCAAAGATGCACACAACGGCATGGTTACTGGTGTTCGATGGCACCCGTTGGGGCACCTTCTGTGCTCAATTGGCTCGGACGCTGCCCTGAAGCTGTGGACACGTGAGCGGCCTGGCGACATGCTCCTGGGCAGCTTGGCAACAGGTACAATCGGACAAAATCAAGAGGTTGACTCGACGCCTCCGACCATCGCACCCGCTGGAGATGCCACTTCCAAAGCAGCGATTCCTGGGCTCAACCTCGCCACGAAGCGTCTGGTGCCACCAGCAGGGCCGGCGCCAGGCAATACAGGTGCATTGACAGCTGGCGGAGGGGCTCCCCTCAGCTCTACTGTTGTGCAACTGGGCGCTGCAGGGCCCCAACGGGGTCCACCCCCTCCGCCACGAGCTCCGGGGATGTCACCCCATGCCGCGCAGTATGCACCATGGCCACCGTCTGCACTGCCGCCTGGCCATGGCCCAATGCAGCGGCCTGAGCGACCACCATGGCCGCCTCATGCTCACATAGGCCCAGCTGCAGGGGCGAGGCCGTCCCGCCCTTGGGCTATGAATATGCATGGGGGCGCGCCAAGGGGCCCACATCAAGGGGGCCACGGCGGTCCTCAGCAAGGGGGTCACAGCATGCACAGAAATCTGGCACCGATGCCACCACATGCAGGCCGAGGTAACGGCGTACATGAGTGGGGAAGCGGCCTGGCTCGAGAGAGAGGTCGTGGGGCATGGGGCCAGAATTCCCATGGTCGTGGACAGGGGCATTGGGGAAATTAGCTGCCTGGTGGTGGCAGCATCCGGGCATGGTCCATGCTCGTGCAGCCAGTGGTATGAAGTTTCATTACATGTGTACAAGCCACGATGTATGTGCCGTTACATCGAGGGGCTCCGATCCAGTGCACCAAGCGAACGTACAACTAGAGTCTAGACTCACATGCTACCCAGCAGATGCGAGCCGGCCAGGCGATCACCTGGCACAAACTGCGCACCCGTGAGCCGTGCTACCCTGGACATGGTCTTTCTGATCACAAACCCGTTTCCTTTCACTGTCGCCGCACTGAACTCCCGCAAGGAGTTCTCAATCCAGCGAGCCTTTGCTCTCTTGTTGAACGGCCTAACCAACGACACTGCCAGCGTGTTGAGGTACTGCATGGCATGTGACCCTAGTCTGCCATAGTCTCGTGCACAACCGGCACCACCTTGTACATGCACAACCGGCACCACGATGTATGTGTATGTGCGCATGCTGTAGCTACATCAGCATGCTCTACATATCCATGCATCAGATGATACAGCATCTCCGCTTGGACAACACCATCCGCGTCAGCTTTCAGCACAAGAAAGTTGTGAATGATTATGAGCGCAGCAGGAAAGGACACTGGTACTGGTCCTGCACATCGAGCATGTGCCACTTGGACGTGCCCTGCAGTCAGCCCGCACTTCGTGACAATTCTTTCGCGAACAGTCACTTATTCGTTCCATTTGTGGCTCTGTCATATCCCAGGTATGTGCAATCATGGGGTGGGTGCTGCAGCATGACGCTTCACGTGACGCGCTCGCATGACCAGACCTACTAACGCAATGGGTATCGTCATCGCACTCGTCACACAGATGCGAATACGAAATTGGCCCAAACAACAGCGCCGCGACAATGTAGCTGTGCCCCCGGCGGCCTTACATTAGATATGATCATGTACGACTGCGTCTGCTGACAATCCTCAATCGTATGCGCAATCTATTTGGGCGGTCTTGAAATTGTCGACCTCTCAGATTCCGCGATGCGCGCCAACAACTATGACATCGCAAGCACCGTTCCTCCGGATAATCCGTCCCGACGAGTTGATGTTGTAGATTTTGATGAGGTAGTTGCGAAGGTGAAAGCAGGGCAGAAGGTGGCGCTTTGTCGTTGCTACAAGAGCAAAAAGTTCCCTTATTGTGATGGCTCGCACATTGCTCACAATGAAGAAACTGGCGACAACATCGCCCCTGCTGTTGTAACGGATGGAATTCCCGATGAGAAGCGTGGCTTGGAGTTCCAGGCGGAGGTGTGCATCTCGACGAGTTTCTGTCCGTGGTCAGATTTTCCTATCCGTAGACATTCATGTACGCTCTCTCATATTCAACTTTGAAGGCATCCACTTGAGCATGTGTTTCAGATCTCTGAGGAGGAAAAAAATAAGCCAGTGAAGGGTCCACGAGCAAACAATTACGGCGTCAAGAGTAATGTGCCGCCAGATAATCCCTCCAAATGTGTTCATATGCTGGATGTTGAGGATCTGGAGGTATCTCCTGCTTCACTCTGTTCTGACTGCAGTTGGCAGATTTGTGCACAGGTGCGTTGCACAGCGTGAGGTTTGCTCACATGCAGAGTGCAGTGGACAAAAAAGGGGTGGTCGCGCTGTGCCGTTGCTTTGCTTCCGGCAAGTTCCCGCTCTGCAATGGTGCTCACAACAAACACAATGAAGAACATGGTGACAACGCTGGTCCCCTGGTCCTGAAGCGCCTTGGGGGTGGTGCGGAGCCAGCACCCCAGCCCAGCAAGGAGGATGACCTGAAGGGCCTTAAGGTGCAATGCGTGAACATGCGGTGATTGTCCACTCAGATCGGAGTTCACGTCTGGATGTTGTGGCTGCAAACCACCATGTTCATGACTGCCACTGGTGCAGGTGATTCCTCTGAGTGAGGTAGCGAAGCACAATAAAGATGGAGATGCATGGACCGTGGTACACCGCAAGGTGCTCGATATCTCAGAATTCATTCCCAGACATCCAGGCGGGAAAGCCGTACTGAAGCAGTACGCGGGCAAGGTATGGGAACTCGTCTGCTAGGCATCAAGTTGCTGCTAGATTGACATCTGACTGTGCCCTGTCTTTTACCGCTCGTTTGGCAACAAACCTGTAGAGAATGCCAAATCGGCTCAGCAGGAGTCCGATTGCACGCTTTTTGGGTTCAGATTGCGGATGAGGGCTTCGATGGCGTGCACCAGGAGAATGTAATAATGGAGAACCTGAAGCCAGAGCATGTTCTGGGCAAAATCAGCGACGAGGAAGCCCAAGGTGCCTCAGATGATGTAGACTTCAAGCCTCCACCCATTGACAGCATTCTGAATTTGTACGACATGGAACAAGTGGCACATGCGAGTATGAAAGATACGTCCTGGGGCTATTACTTCACAGGAAGCATGGACGAATACACCAAGTGCCGCTCCTCATCTGCGTTCTTGATCCACAAGCTGTTATGCGAGAATGCCACATGTATGTGCCTTATGTGACAGGCATCATGATGCATGTGTCACGTGGAGATCCAGGTAGTCATCGGATGTTTTCCCCTGGGAACTCAGTAGTGTGAACTGAAGAGGGGTTCACACTGCAGGTGTGGCAATCAGGAGATCTACCGGCGCTTGCGGCTCATTCCGCGAGTCATGCGCAATGTTGCCGATGTGAACATGGAGACGTCGATGCTGGGCGAGAAGATGTCATTCCCAGTTTACATCAGTGCTGCTGCAAAGGGAGGTTTGGCTCATTCAGAAGCAGAGGAAGCGCTGTGCCGTGCCGCGTTTGAAAAGCAGACAATCCAGATGTGCCCCCATATGGCCACGAAGACGCTAGAACAGGTAAGCATCCATTTGGGCAAGACAAGTACTACTTGATGCTGTGTGCACATTGCTGTAGTGTTGATATCATAGCCGGAGCAACCATGCATGCAGATGGCCGCAGCACGCGCGAAGGGGCAGATACAATTTTTGCAGCTCTATGTGGAGAAGGATCGTGCCGCCTCAAAGGCGACTGTGGAGAAGGCCAACGAACTCGGCTTCTCAGGACTTTTCCTGACAGTGCGTAAAGTCACTCTGTATGTGCTTGCTACAACCCACCTGAGATTACATACTTCAGTGCACTTCATAAACGTTGATTGCTCACAATGTACATGCATATCGCGTTGCATGAACCATGTGCGGCACCCAGGTGGACTCAGCGGGCATTGGCAAGCGTGAGACGGACTTGCGGCTGACTCCGGGCGGAAGTGCACCACGCTCCAAAGCCACTAAGCGTCGCTGGGCGGATGATCTCACCTGGGATGATATTCCCTGGTTTCGTTCTTTGACAGACATGCCACTTGTCCTCAAGGGCGTACAGTCAGGTGCAGACGCTGTTCTCGCATATCAGCATGGTCTGAATGGCATTGTTGTCAGCAACCATGGTGGCAGGAATATGGACACAGCTCGTCCTGCTCTTGAGGCCCTGATCGAAATCATGGCAAGCCTCCGCGATGCCAGCTATGACCCCAAGAAGTTTGAGGTATGGTCAACCAACCGAACATGTAAGCATATTGCACCATGTAAGCGTTCCAAGTATCATCTTGATCATGCGCAAGTACATGTGCCAGCCTGAGTGTTGCCAGGGTTGTTTTGATGTAAAAGCACAATGCATTTCATGCTCTGCAGTGAACTGCCGTTTATCAAAAGTGTGTGACATGATCAAAGGTGCAGGTGTACATTGATGGCGGAATCAAGCGTGGCTCAGATGTGTTCAAGGCTCTGGTATGCTTTCCGATCCCATGTACCTCATCATATCCATGACTACAGGTCTTTGCCTGTATCAACAGCAGAGCACTGCAGTCTGCCATAACTCATGTTCCATGCGAACGCAGCTGATACCTGTGTCTGTGCAGGCGATTGGTGCAACTGCTGTTGGCATCGGACGTGCAGCACTCTTTGGTCTGGCCGGCTACGGGCAGGAAGGTGTCGAGAAAACACTGGAGATTTTGCAGGATGAGCTGTTCACCACCATGCAAATGTGCGGAGCAGCCAGCCTGAAGGATATTGTACCAGAGATGGTGCAAGGCACACAACAGGTGGCCCAGTGGACCTGGGCCACGTCACGTGATCATCTACCTCCATTCAAGATGGGGCAAGATCACACCTGATTTGTCCCGCTTCTTTTGCGCCTCAGGCGGACAGGATTGTGTCCATATACTCATCATATACGATCTTATATTGTCCATGGGATACTGCTGTGACAGTGTTCCGTGAAGCACCTTTTGTTCAGGGTGTGCAAAGGTGTAGTGTTGCCTGTAATGTGGCACGCAGGCGCTGGCATCATTCTGATTGCATGCAGCCTGCAAAACCGTTACAACACATGTAACATGTTGCCCCAAAAAAAAACAAAACTCAAGGTATGGTGTCATGGTACTGTAAGGGACATCCCTAAATACGTTTATCAGCACATTGCACTCTACTGCATCTCAGCCGTGTCACTGCGGTTACTGGTGGTCTGACAGATGCTGCAGCTTGAGCGTCAAATCGAGTAATGCTGTACGTCTCCATCTCAGGTGCAGTGGGATGGTCACTTTCTGCGCTCCAGGACACTAACTCTTAGTGCGACCCCCTCGCGCACGTTTCCTGTCTTGCTCGAGTCCACAAGACGAGGAAGGTCGCTTCAGGCTCGGCGGGACCCCCCGCGGGGTGCGAGAAGATGCAATTGCGCCCAGCATGCGACACAATGACGAGTCTGCTCCGACTGCATCAGCTCTTTGCCCCCCGAATGCAACAGGCCAAACTTCCCGCCATGCTTTGAATTTAAAGCGTTAGTTGAAACGTACGTGACACGGAGACATCAGCAGACCCTGGATACTGCGTGCCGGTGCCTGGCAGTACAGAATTGGCGCACATCAATGGATGCAGCTTCTCAATCCCTCGTCGCCGCCCCGCCTACGGTGGTGAGGCCATCATATCGCACACTGTGTCACGGACCGGCGGCAGGAATGAATTGCTGAGGATTGGCGCGCTACAGGCACACTATGGTGACCGTAATTATTGGGATGCAAGGTACCACAGTCAGCCAGCTCGATTCGATTGGTACAACAGCTTTTGGGCGATCAAGGGGATTCTGCAAAGCTTGCGATTGCCAAAGGATGGTCCAATTCTCCACGTGGGTGTGGGGTTGTCGACCTTGCAGGCATGGCAACTTCATGTCATGCACAGTCCGAGAATTGGAGTTGACATCTGCAGTGCATGGGGAATTGTGCCTGTGGTATAGGTCGACCTGTCCGTTGGCGATGGCTCGTCCTTGTCTAGATCACATGGTGATTGATAGTCTGTCAATGTAGGATGATATGAGAAGAGAAGGGTACACAGACATCACTTGCATTGACTTTTCGCCCGTTTGCATTCACAAGCTGCAGCAGCTTGTTCCTAAGAGTAGCGCAGGCACTGTCAAGTACATCGTTGCGGACATCAGAAACCTCGACCATGCAGACTTTCCCAATACAAGCTTTGCTGTGGTCATTGACAAAGGTACCATCGACTCGATTCTGTGTGGTGGCTCCTTCCAGGGCATCCAAGATGCCATTTCAGAAATATCAAGGACGCTTGCGGCGGATGGCGTTTTCATTTGTGTCACATATGGAAGTCCGCGTATGAGGTTGCGGTATTTTGAGAATGACGACTATAATTGGTCAATACAGATTTACACAACTGAGAAGATCCGGGTGGAGGACATAAACACTATGATAGCCAACAGCCTCCAGGCGAAGTGGCACGGTCCATATTCTGACCAGGCTGATTTGAGGGCCCTTGACTTGGCAGATTGTTATTTTGTGTACGTATGCCAGAAGTGCGAGACACATTAGCAATGTATGGATTGGTTCATGTGTACAGAAATTTACTCAATCTGCTCTTGATAAGTGTCATTTAATCTAACAGCTCGTTAATCTAATGGTTTGTAGCTCGCAGACAAGGCTATGCTGGGCCTGTCATCATTGTATGCAGCTCCAGGCCCTGCATGCAAGAGTCCAATGTCGCAGGTGGTTCCATCCAGCAGCTTGCCATATCTCATAGGAATATAACTTTTCTCACTGTGCCCTCCTGCCTCCTAGACTCAAAGCATTTAAATTTGCTGTGCCACGGCAGGGATGGCAGCAATGGCCCTCCTCTGCAACAAGCTGTATCCAGCCACACAGCCACGATGGATTCATGTTAACCATGCTGCCAAGCTACAAAAAATACAGGCACGCAGCTTGGCATGGCTACTAGGTGTTGCCTACGTAGCCTTGGTCCAATAGGTCCTGCACGTGAGATGATGCCATTGCGCCCTAAGTCGTGGCCGGATTCAAGGAACATTGTATGCGGACCGCGTTGACCATAGAGTAGTTTGCGAGCAACCAGTCCAGGCTCAGCCTGTCAACAGCAGCACGCTGACACAGAGCACCAAACAGCTGCCCACCAATTCTGCTGGGCAGTGCAGAATTGAGATGACAGTATCGTGACACATATCCCAACATGGACAACACAAGCATCTCTGTACGGGGAACAGCATCCGCAAATACATCCATTTTTATGAACGCCTGAGAGGCGCATGCAATCGGGTTTTGCCAGAAGAGGAATTGGTTGTTGTCTCCATGTGTTTTACCTGAGATGTAGCTCTTGTAGTGTGTAACATGACCGTGGTATCAAGGCTAAGCAGCGAGGGCAGGAAGCCAGCTCACTGTGAGAAAGCGCCACGACTGAGTCAAGCCACAAGCAAAGAGCAACGAGTACATGCACGGTCACTGGCACAGACATGCGCTCGTCCCTGCACCTAACTCTCACCTACATGTTGAGGCAGGAACATCGTCCTCCTGCCGCACCCCCACTAGCCACCCAATCCACACATCCACAGCGGCCAAACCAGATATAGCTTGACGGCCTCGTTCACGATGCCAAATACTATGAACCCTGTGCCAAAAGACACGCAATGCAACAACTTCTGCCTGCCCCTCAGAGGGCTGCATCGCAATGCCAGGGGCCAAGGCGGGCGGGGTCGCGCCACAGGGGTGGAGGGGCTCTGGGGCCGGGAAGGGTGTTCCATGTTGCACAAAAATTGTTGCTTCACAGCATACAGCCATGCTGAGCTGAGACCACGCGTACTGGGAGGAATGGGGGGGGTGACTGGACGGACGAGACGGAGACACTTTCGGCAGGGGCTGCATGGCTGCCCTTAGCAAGAGCAGTGCAGCAGCATGAGTGCTTCGGAGGATGTGTCTACCAGTGTTCATGGGCCAGCCCGATCTCATGCATTGGGTCACAGTGAGCACGCCGCCATGGACACTGCAAACGTCCGTAGCTGCTTCGCGAGAGTTGCAGCAGTTGGCGCGTGCCGTGACGCCTGCGCTTGCTTTGTACTAGCGGTATCGGCAGTCGCAGCGGCTTCGGTCCGCACACCTCCTCACCTCGCGGCGCTGCAGCGTAGACACTGTATATTAGGCATACTTATTTTTGCTCTCGGCCACGGGGCCTGGGCCTGACCCTAGGCCTCGCACTTTCTGCGGGTGCGCGTGCACCAACCACTTCGCGCCAGCGCAGCGTACTCACGCCCGAAGGCCCTAGCCTCGCTCCCACAGCACAGCACTACGATGAACGAGGACCTGCATGTGCCTTGCCCCGCGTGCCCTTGCCGCTTCCGCGCCGCCGGCGATCTGCTGGCCCACTGCCGGGGCTGCCACCCGAAGTACAAGTTCACTGAGGACGAACAATGGGCATACAGCTGCTACCACTGCGAGGCATGCAAGCTGCCCTTCTCGAGATACAACGATCCGGAGGGCCACAGGCATGCAGCAAATTGTCGCGGCGTACCAGCGGACTCCCACGCCCCCACTCCTGCCCGCACCCGGTACAGCGGCCGCACGTGCACGCCCACCAACTCTGGCCGTGGCCGCTCGCGCTCACGACAGCGGACACCGCCGCACATGAGGGAGCCACTGACGCAGGCCCAGCCCTCACACGTCAACGATGACCTGGCGGGACGACACACAGCCAGTTCGCAACCGCCGCAGGGAGGCTCCGGTTTGGTGTGCCGAACGCCCACCCCTGAGGCTGCGGCGGGCGCCGGCTCGACTGCGCCTCGGCCGCAAAGCCAGCCACCCGCCCGCACCGATTTGGCCAAATCGTGCTGTCTGACATCGGTAGATGAGCACCACAGACTTGACGGCGGGCTGGCTGGTGGCCAACAACCCCCAGGTGACGTCCCGTCACCGCTGTCCCCCGGAGCCACACTGCATGATAGCGAGATGCACGATCAACGCACAGAGCCGCGCAGCGCCCGGCCGTCCGCAGGCGTTGCCACCTCACGTGCAGTCGTACATTCACCTCGCCGTGTGGCCCATGCGTGTGACAATGGGATAGCTACCGCAACACCAACGCCAGTCGTGGCTGCACACGCAGGGACCAACCATGGGACGTCCCCGACCGACGAGCTTGCCCCCATTTGCCACGCGCCGGCTCGCTGCCATGCCACTCCCCCTCGACCCTCCCAAGCGCCTCGCCTCCCCCCCAGCCAGCGCGCCGTCCTCCCGGACGTCTCCCGCACCACCATTAGCGCTGGCCCACGGGTTGACTCCCACATGCGCGATCTGACGGAAGCAGACCTCGTCAGCGACACCCAGGTGGATCCAAAGCCAGCCTCAGACGCGCCGCCATCACTGGAGGCCCGCTACCCGGACGTGCGGATCCCTCAGGGTGTGCCGAACGAATGCAGATCCAGCTGCGCCGACATCGTGGCTACGGCGCTGGGACGTACCGCCGATGCGGCCGAGCGCGGTCACCGGCCCAGTGTACAGACAGAGCTCAGGCTCCTACTCCTGCTGCCTAGCCAGGCCCTCGGCAACACTGGCGCAAGCAGGGGGCGCGCCAGGCGAGTCAATGCCCGCGTGCGCGAGATCCGGAAGCGGACCAGGGAGCAGATGTTGCTTGACACCGCTGAACATAGCGACCCCGGCCGCACTCGCACAGAAGTTGTGGCGGACATCGCAATGGCAGGGCGCTTGCACCGACATGCATGCAACGGCAATGTCGGCCGCGCTGCGCTGCTTGGACAGCAGCCCCATCGTTCCCATCGACCAGAACTCACTGCCACGCTTGCGAGCGCTGCACCCCCCCGCGCCCCCTCCAAAGCGCGCAGCGCAGCCTACCCCAGCCGGCAGCCGCTCAGCGGAAGTCTCAGCGGCGCGGTTTGAGGCCATCCTGCAGAACCTGACACAGGGCTCAGCGGCCGGCCCCAGCGGGTGGACATACGAACACGTCCGCAGCGCCGGGCTGTATAACGAGCGCACGGGTGAGGCCATGCGCCGCTTCGTCAACCTCCTGCTGTCAGGCACCATCCCCCACTCCGACCTGCTGCTCGCCAGCCGCCTGATCGCCATCGCCAAACCGAACGGCGGCATTCGCCCGATCGCTATCGGCGAAGTATTCACGCGCCTCGCTGGTATCTGCGCGATGGCGTGCGTCCCAGAAGCGCCGGGCCTGCTTGCCCCGCACCAGATTGGGGTCGGTGTTCGCGGCGGCCCTGAGATTCCGAGCCACGCGCTAGCCCCGGACTTCTCAGATTCGGAGACGGTCACAGTGCAGCTCGATCTCGAGAACGCGTTCAACCTGATCGACCGCGAGACCATCATCGCGGAGATTGACGCGCAACTCCCCGCCCTGGCCGCATTCGCACGCATGGCGTATGGAGTGCCATCGCCGCTGCTGGCACGCCGGCACGACGGGTCCAACGCGGTTTTGTGGAGTGCATCTGGCGTGAAGCAAGGCGACCCAATCGGCCCCCTCTACTTCGCCATCGTGTTCCGGCCCACACTATTAGCGGCGCAAGAAGCGGCCCCTGACACGTTAGCCATCGCGTGCCACGATGACCTCACGGTGCAGGGCACGGTCGAGCAAGTGGTCGCCATGGGTCGAGTTGTGCAATCCCGGCACCAGTGCAACAAGCAGAAGACGCTCGTCCACTGCACCGATCCCGCCAAGGCCTCGCACGCAGCCGCCTGCCTAGGCGCCACGGTCGCCACCGACGGCATGGTCGCATGTGGCGCGCCACTGGGCACCCCTGCCTATGTGGAGGCGTATGTGCGCCGTAGATGCAAACGCACCGTCGAGCTCATGCAACAGCTGGCAGGCCTCCCGCTGGCGGCCCAGACACGGTGGGCTGTCCTCTTCCAGTGCCTGCAACATCGCGAAGCACACCTACTGCGCACTACCGACTGGGCCCACCTCGAACAGCCGCTCATGGGCGTCGAGAAAGCCAGCATACACGCCATGTGCCGCATCATCGAAACGCAACAGCTCACCGACCTACAGCGTGAGCAGGCCTTGCTCCCTCATAGACATGGCGGCATGGGTCTGCGACACTACACAGCCGACGTTGCTGACGCCGCGAGCCTCGCGTTGGCAGCAGTTGCGCACGCGGTGCTCGCGGACGGCATCGACGGTGGCAAGCCGTTCCGCGGCGACGGCGCGGTCCAGCACCAGGCCCGCCTCGCACACTTGCGGAAGGCATGGCCGGCCGTGCAGGGAATCTCAGACAGCCCGACCCCAGCCGACGCCTGGGCGTCTGACGCTGGCTCGAAGCTGCGCATGACGCAGCTCCAGAGCGCGCTCAGCCGGGCGGAGGCCGACGCGCGCTGGACCGCCACGCGCGACCACCTCGAGACCCTGAAGCACGGTCCGAATCCCCAATCGGCGGAGACGGCGTGCGCTGATCTCGCTCGCCTCCTCAGCTGCTCTGGCTCGCTGGCCTCGGCGTTCCTCACTGCCTGCCCCTGCCCGGTGATGGGCCTGACCGACCATGAATTCCAGGTGGCTGTGCTGCTGCGGCTGGGTGAGCCGCTGCTACCCGTCCTGGAGTCGGATGAGGCCTGCCCCTGTGGCCGCATGGCTGCGTCCGGTACGCACAGTGTCATATGCGGACAGCTATGGGCAACTTCAGTCCTAAAGCACGACCTCATCACTGTGGCTTGGAGGCGGGTGCTCATGCGCGCGTCGCTCGCTTCATCGCTTGAGCCGCACGTGGGCAAGCTCCCCGGGGGCATACGCGTGCTCCCCCTCCGCGGCAGCCGGCAGTCGCCACCAGCCGCGCCGCCGGCGGACTTTACGCGCCCGCCGGCTGCGCCATCTGCAAGTGCACCGGCCGCGCCGTGTCAGCAAGACCCGCAGCCGTCGCCGCCACCGCCGCCGTCACCGCCGCCACCGCCGCCGTCACCGCCGCCACCGCCGCCGTCACCGCCGCCACCGCCGCCGCCACCGCCGCCACCGCCGCCACCGCCGCCGCCGCCGCCGGACCCCCCAGCCGATGCCGCGCCGGTCCAGCCCCCATCCCGACTCTCGCAGGCCCCCCAGGCTTCGGACGTGCCCCACACCCCTCATGGCACCCAAGCCCCGGCTCCGGCCTCCCTTACCCTTACTGCCGCTACCGCCCCCCCCGCCGCGGCCCACGCCCCGACGCGCGACGCGCCCCTCGCCCCTGACCGAGAGGCAGCGCCCCCTGCCGCACCCCCGCTGCCCCGATCGCAGCAGCCTCCGCAGCGCGGCGACCTCTTGGCATTCCTCACCACGCGCATGGCGCTGCTGGACGTGAAGGTGATGCACCCGCTTGCCAGGTCGCATGTGCGCGGTGCGTCACGTGAGGCCGGCGCGACCGCCGAGAAGGGCGAGCGGCAAAAGCGCGACAAATATGGCGCCGTCACAGGTGCCGCCCAGTTCATCTCGCTCGTACATGAGACGTACGGCAGGGTTGGACGGGACGCGTACCGCTTCCTCCAGACGGTCGCGGAGGTTGCCGCGGGACAAGGCGCGGTGTCAAAGCGCACTTTCCTGCTCAATGCCATGCGCGACCTGTCCACAACATTGTGCCGCGCGCTGGCGCGCCAAGCCCGCGCGGCCGCGCCACTCCGTGCTAGACTGGTGGGACGGGCGCTGCTGCCGGGCCTTCCTGTCCCCACAGACGGCCTGCCGGCGCTGACAGGCCATCGCGCATAGGCTTGCGTCGCCCCCCCCCCCCCCCCCCCCTCCGCCCATCTCGCCCCGCGAGCCCCCCCCCTCCACCCATTTCGCCCTGCAGCCCCCCCCCCCCCCCGCACCCAATCCCTCCCTCTTTTCTCCCTCCCTCTTTTCTCCTCGCAGCGCACGTCCGCCGTTTCTCCTCTGCGCCCCTCCCCGGACACCGCTCGGGCTGCCGGGCTGGCTGAGGCTACGGCTCCTGGGACCGGTGCCTCGCGGCCTCGGACATGGCCGTAGCGCGCGCTGTCGCGCCCGTGCAGACTGCTAGTGTCGCGTCGACGACCGCTTGTGGGCCCGGCGAGTGCTGGCTGTGTGTTTGGTGTGCGCGTCGCCTGCGTGGTACTGCGTGGTGTGTGCATGTCTGCTTTCGCGCTGGCGTTAGTTTGTTCTGGCATTTGCTCGTGCGGCGCGTGGCCTTGGTGCTTGCGGCGGCCGGTCTGTCTGTTTGCTTGTTGCCTGGTCTGTTGCCTCGGCGCTGCTGAGTCCTAGATCTATCACTGTGTAACACACGTCCGCAGCTCGAAGATTGTGATTAAGCTCCCAGCTCCAAAATTCACTGCCACAGCTCCAAAACTGACTACTCCTGCTGTCTTCAGTGGCTGCCTACAAGCTTTCCGTATGGACGGCCAGGCTAGGCAGCGGTGCCTTGTCAACAGCCACAGATGAAGCGCTGCAGCTGCGAGCACCTCCCGCGGGACTCCCCGATACAGGGCCGTGGACAGGACACATGTCGAACTGTGCAGAGACACTCATCTGGCTGCGGACCCAGAAACGGCGGCAAAACCAGCAATTTCATAGACCACGCGTACGGCAAAGGCCAACAAGCGAGCAATTCAGGGTTTGCTGGCATGTCCCTACAGATACCTCAATGCGACAGGGGCACCAGGCGTTACGAATTCGTGCTGGTGTGGCTCAATTTTTCGCACTTAGCTTTGTTCATGAGGGTGGCTGAGGCTCCTGGTGTCCATGCATTGATGGTGACCTGCAAGGCGGCGCACGCGGTGCCGAGATCTCAAGCATAACACGCATATCACTTACACTGTGCACATCACTTACACATTGTTTATCGCATGCGGTCGCACTGCGGGTCACACCTGTCAGACACATGGAGGCGGGCACCAGCCCGGCCTCAGCGTTGCTGAGCGGTGTTGCGGCTGCCCGGGGGCGTGGTGCCGTGGCGGTCGCCACAGCAGCAGAGTGAAAGCCTCATGAAGCGCGAGCCCCATGAGAAAGCAAAAAATCATGGAGAAAGGCACAGCGGTAGACGAGGGCTGAGGTCCCATCCATATGTACGCGGTGTGAAGGCCACGGTGGGTATACGTATGGCCTACCTAGGCTGGCCTTGCCATACAACAGTCAAGCAGAACCAATAGATGCACATGGTTGAAGGTGAGTAACCTCAAATGTGTGAGCGCAGCAACGCCGCAGCAGCTGCCACCGCAGGTACTGGCCCGGGGAAAGCGAGTAGAAGTGTGGCGTGGCAGTCCAATCCGGACGGTATGTTCATGATGACCCCGCGGGCCTGGCTGGCTGGCTGGTGAAGGTGTACGCATACACTGGACTTCTGCGTGTCCTGAATGACCTCCATGCTTTCGCGTTGTTTCCAGGTCTGGAGTTTGCGCTGCTTTGGCGGTCCTGGGCAACGACGAAACGTGCACAACACCGCCATTGCGATGCATCGTTCGTAGGCCATACTACAAGTCGCGATGCAGACTCACTCGTGGCCGCGGACTAAGAACTGGCGTATCCGTGAAGTGCCGTGCATCCAAGTGCTTGGAATATGGTAGCTGCAGCTGTTCACTGCTCATTGTATTCCGGCTTCCTGCAGTGCTATTGCCCATTCGCTACTTTGTATCTGCTCTGCTGTGCCGGTGGAGCAGTTCTGAGTGTGTTGTGAGCCGTGCTGTGAGCAGCACTGGAGAATAGCGTGTGAGAATGTTTCGAGGGAACTTTAGCGCAATACAGAAGCTGCTGTGTTTCTGTTTGTGTACGGCACTCGGCCATGGTGAATGTTTTTTATGCATAGCTGTGAATCGTGCCTCTGTGTTCTACCACCTTGTGGAGTATACATCTGTAACGTATCTCAGTACTTTGTATCTGCCGGTCTGGGTGCATGGAAAACATGCATCCCTAAACATGGCACAGGAAATAAAGTAAGATGTTGTTGAAACACGAGCTCATGGCACAGAGAGCAGAGAGAGGCATCTGCATGCATGCACGCGAAACGACGACGGTCTGCAGGGAGCATCCCAGGCCAAACGGACGGCATGGCTGGACAGCCCTGAACTTGGTGAGTCCAGAGCTATGTAGCATGCTCCGTTTGATGCAGTAACGGCTATGTAGGCCTGAGCGCACGGCGAGTGTGGCACCCACATAGCAACACCAGACGCGCTGTCTTGCGCGCCACCTGCGTGAAAAAAAGAAACAAAATTATCTGCAAGGCTTCCGGGTCGTTTCTGGAGGGGCCGCTGTTGGGGCCGAGCAGCCCGGGCGGTCGCGCTGCCAGACTGCCGGTACGAGTCCCGGTATCGGCCAGACTTTGTGAAACATACGCCGACACGGACGTGAATGAGCTGAGTGATTTCCGACGCATTTGCATTTGATTTGGCGATCTACCGGCAGCAGACGTGGAGGTGAGGTATGGTGAAGGGCAGGGCTGCCAGCAGCAGCAGAGCTGGATTACGGAAGCGCGTGCCAGGTGAGAACCAGACTATGGCAGGCAACGCCACCACAGCATCACTGTACTGTGCCACCTATGTGTGTGATGTGGCTGTCAGATCCTGGTTGTCACTTGCTGCTGTGGAGGGATGTGGGGGTTTAGGTAATCCATTGAGGCTGATTTAGCGGGCATGTGAGCGCTGCTCGCGAGGCCTCGTTGCCGGCCGCGCGGCGGCGCGGCGCGGCCGTGCAATTCATTTCATGCATACGAGTGCGGCACGGAGAAAAAACCGGGTGTTTTGGATTGGGTTCCCAAATTATCATGCATTGACATCAGCAGGCGAACACTGCATGCAGCTGCATGCAGGTGAGTGTTGCACGCACTTTTGAAATTCGGCATAGAAAGTCATACCTTCAGGATGAGCCGATGATTTGTTTGATTGGCGGCGTGACCAAAACTGGTCTTGGAGCACAAGGCAGGTAAACTCTTCTGGTGTGCACGTTTCATCCCATACAATAGCGGTGCCCACGAGAGTGAAGGAACCAGACGTGGGTCAGACAAATTTTCATATCGAGCTGTTCGTTTTTTGCGAGGCGGGTGAAGCCTTTGGACCTCTGTGTTGCACCTGGTAGTCCAGCGTTCCCTGCCTCCACTTACGAAAGACAGAAGCATGTCTGGGAAGCGGCGAGATGAAGCTGCTGACATGTATCAGCAGCCTGGAGTGACAAAAATCAAGCGGCCCGCTGTGCGCAGTCTGGCAGTAGATGGACGCATCGACCTAAAGCGCGTGAGTCGTTTCTCCGAGTCCAGCCTGTTGCGGGCGGCCTCATGTATCCATGTTTTAGAAACTTCTTTTTCCTTCTCATCCGCTTTTGATGAAGGCTTGACGCCAAGCAACACCATGTGTCCGTACCGGCTATGCACGCGTCGCGACGGTCAGCTGTCTGGGACATGGATCAGGTAGTTCTTTGCAGTACAATCGGCTTTGCACCAACATCTATAGAATGAAGCTTGTTAACCGATCAACTTTCTGAAAGTTCGGGCCTAAGACGTCATGAAGTTGTGCTGTGCTGAGAGCCAAGGTGTGAGATAGCGGGACTAAATTATGGGGTATGTGCAGTTTTTGCCTGCAGACCATCCCAGACACAAATCCGGCAACACACACGTCGCAAACAATCGAGAAAGTAAAGAAAAAGAACTGCCAGCACTCTCGACCGTTGAGTACCAGCTTGGCAAGGGGTTGGACCTGTGGAAGGCTACGCAGGGCTCACATGTTGAGGTAAAATTTTCGCGCGAGCACCTGCAGCAGGCCGCCCGGCAGATGAAGAAGCGCAATCTTTGGGGCACTAGCATTTATACATCTGACTCGGACATCCTCTGCGCTCTTGTTCATATGGGCTATCTTCCTGCAAGGGCTCTGGAACCCTCGTTTGCTTGGCCAGAAACCATGAGGGAGCTGTTTGCTATCGTTCAAATATGCAGCAACTCACCACCCTTCACTGCTAGCGTTCGCAATGGGGTGCGCAGTAGGTCTTGGGATCAAGAGTGCTACATGTGCGGATTTGCTATACGCCGCTGCTGGATGGCGATTCTACTGCCTGGCGCTTCAGCAGGAGTACGTGCCAGTGCCTCCACCATGCTAAACACCATGATTCTGCAACTTCAAGACCTGTCTTTTAAAAAACAAACCACGACACTGCTGACTGCTGCGCACCTATTTGTTTGTAGGGAAGTCGGGGTGATGCGGCAGTTGATGTTGAGTTGGACAGCCTACCTGCCCAGGCAGAGCCGGAGGCGGCAAAGGCATACTTTATCCTGTCACACTTCGATCACAGGATCTCTACACGGCAACTGACATATCACGGTGGCATCAGTCGGCGGCGAACACAGAGTGAGGTGGCCACCATTCTGTACAACCTGGTCAATGAGCCTTGGCTGAAGTACACTCCGTCCCTTATTGCAGACTGCGGCTTTGCTGCTGAGCAGTACACTGTGTCAAGGTTCCAGAGTGAAGCCCTATATGTCGAGTCTGAAACGTGCGCTCTCCGCCCCTCTTGTTCGATGTTGTCATTGAAATGATAATGGTGTGGAGGTCGGTACAGCTCTGGTATAACGTAAAGGTTTCCACTGTTGCAGAACCCGATACGAAATTTGTATGATAATGGATCCCAGGAAGTCACAAGACAGCAAGAACGAGTTGACATGTTTGGCAGTGAACGTGTGTAATGATGCCTTGCCTGAAGACATCCACATTCAGAGCGGAGTGCCCCTTCCATTTGATCAGAAAACCTCATTGTGTCCTCGTGTGGCTTGGGAAGATCTGCAGGTATGCGGCTCAGGGCATGTCAGTGCTTTACCATCACTGTGTCAGTATTATCAATGCTATTTGAGTGCAGTGGGGAGCCACAAGCCTGGTAATCGATGTGAATCACATGAGCGCAGATGCCAAAAGGAATTCTCAAATGGACAATACTACACTGAGTCTGCCGGTTTTGCGCATGCATTGGCTAAAACTCTCTAGCCCTCCTTGAGGATACATCCCTTGTTTTGGGTTCTCCTGAGACCAGCTGTGATTATCTCGTTCATGTTCAGGCTGCTGGTCTTGTAATCCTTGCATTGTTTAAAATTCTCATTTGCAGGGAGCGTTTGGGTCTGGAAATCACATGTTATAATTATAATTGTTTTGCATTGCTCTGGTACGTCCTGTGTTCGCCGCATGGACATAGAGTTTTGTGCATACTGCAATCACTCGAACAGGAATATAAGACGGCAATTGCAGTTCCTGACATCGAACTGCTGCAGTTTGTTTAATCACATTCAGATTTGGCAAGCAACGACATAGGTCACAGAACTGCACACAACAGCCACAGTATACATTTAATCCTCTGTCACAGTGACAGATTTGGCTAGATTTCGGGGTTGATCCACATTGTGACCCCTCAGCAACGTCAAGTGATACGCCAACAGCTGCATCGGAATGGCATTGACAACAGATTGCAGCGGCTCGACTGTGTGAGGCACGTGCAGCAAAGCTCCACTCTGGCCAATGCCTCCATCGAGTGCATTTTTTGGCACCAACTCCTCCATCTCATGATCATCATCATTGCAAACCACAATCATCTTTGCACCACGGGCCTTCAGCTGTTGGATTACGCTTAGCATCTTTCTGTGCATGCTGTCTCTGGTGGCGATCACAAGCACAGGTAGACTCGGGTCAACCAGAGCAAGTGCTCCATGTTTTAGTTCACCAGCATGAATGCCCTCGCTGTGAATCAGTGCAATCTCCTTGACCTTCAGTGCGCCTTCTAATGCAGTTGCATAATTTGTGCCACGGCCAAACAGCAAGATGCTCTGAGCAGTCTGCAGCTGCCGTGCAAGATCCTGGACTTGACCATCGAGTGACAGGGCATCCCGAACCAACTGAGGTAGGCGCAGGAGCTCATCGGCAACCATGTCCCGCATCTCTCTCTTGCCAATGGAGTCTCGCACAAGGAGCAGTGCCATCATAATCAAGACAACAATTTGACTTGTGTAGGCCTTGGTGCTGGCAACACCCATCTCATATCCAGCGTTCAGATGTACCCCACAATCCGTTTCACGTGACAGTGAAGAACCAACTATGTTGGTTATGCCAACACACAGTGCTCCAGCACGCTTTGCATACCGAAGTACAGCAAGAGTGTCAGCTGTTTCACCAGACTGTGACACGAACACGAAAGTGTCATCCCTGTAGATTGGACCACGCCGATCCATGAAATCGGACGCAATCTCAAGTACAACTGGCAAGCCTACAAATCCCTCAAATATGGGGCGCATCGCGAGGCAAGCATGGTAGGATGTCCCACACGCAACGAATACTATTCTGCGGCTGCTTCGAATGATGTCCAGCTTGTCTTCAAGACCACCCAGAGTGATGCGTGGATACAGGTATGGGTCTCCAGAAATCACAACCTGCGAATCATGCATATCCATCATCTCATGTGGCAACTGACGCAACTGTGTGCGGTCTGCTATGTTTGCACAAGGAACTCACTCGCTTGACACGGCCCAGCATTGTTGCTGTGATTGATTCAGGCTGTTCAAATATTTCTTTCTGCATGAAATGCTCATAATTGCCTTTCATGATACTTTCGAGCTTTCCTTGCAATTTCTCTAACACCCTCGGGACCGCAATCTCATTGTCATCGGCTTCCACATTAAAAATTCCCCAACCTGCACCTTTGATATGCAGGACATCGCCATCCGCCAGAGCGACTGCCTCCTGCAATTCACGCACTCGATGTATCAAAAAACTTTCAGCCACCTCTTGAAGAGAGTGGATCAAGAATGATCATAATTTGGTAGACAGCACGATAAATACTCCATGCTGTCCGACTCACACCCGGGTGTGTTCAATGATAGCTTTATCATCACTTGCGATTATGCATTCTAGAGTGTCACGCTCAAAGCAATTTGATTCTGATTCACGCATGGATCCAAAACGCCGCGTAGATGCCCTGGCGCTATCCTTCAGTCCTAACACAACCGGACTGCCCTTCCTAGCACACACGAGCTCTCCAGGAAAGTGAATGCTTTGTACAAGAATTGCATATGCTCCTTCAAGCTTGCGAAGGACCATCATCACTAGCTCTGAGAAGGGAACCAATTCTTCCAAGTGTGAGTGAAGATGGCTACAGAGCTTTGCGATGACTTCTGTATCAGTATCAGTGTGAAAGCTTTCCCCCTCCTCCTCAAGAAACGAACGCAGCTTAGCAAAATTTGTTATGATGCCGTTGTGAACCACGGTAAACGCGGCAGTCGGCCCAGATGTGATTGGGTGCGAGTTCTGGGCACTTGGCTCTCCGTGAGTTGCCCATCTTGTGTGAGAAATGGCTACACATCACCAGATCAGAATTCACACATATCGGTGAGTATGCCCACGCATGAGTGTATGAAATCAATTGTTGCACTCTGGATCGGGACGCGGAAGCTCCAGAATCCGAAGATTGGAGCACACGGCTTACCGACATGATTTTTGAACTCCACGCTAGTGTCGAGGGCCGCTGCATCCAGTTCAGCCTCAAGCGCCAGTATATTCCCCTTCGCTTTAACAATGATGGGTGCAGGCCCTATACTGTCCGCGTCGCTTGAGGGCTGAAAAGGCTGTGACTCGATGGAAAGCCCGGCTGAATCGTAGCCTCTGTATTCTAGCCGACGCAATCCGTTAAACAATACTTCCAGAATCTCTTTACGGCTGATTTGCTTCCCAAAGACATAATGCCCAAAGATGCCACACATCCTGGATGCTGTGGCTAAATCGAGCAGTCCGAAATTCACAGTCGGATGTTTGCAGGATCCTGCTGTGCTGGTCCGCAGTATGCCCTTGTACAGCACCCGTGTCGTGGATGCTTGAGATTATGTATTGGAAGGTGCGGCTTCGATGTGATCAGAAAGGCGAAGCTCGGCCAAGGTTACTGTCAGATCAGGCACGCTCACAGCGCCGCACATCGCGCCGCACAGCGCACCGCTGCAGCGTCATGAACGCGCGTCAACAGCGCTGGCGCTGAGTTGTGACAATCCAACGGTGCGAGCCTCAGGTGCCACAAACAAAACACAACCAAAAAACAAAAAACCAAATCGGGTATCACGCCAGACCCATTCGGGCATCGGCCAAAGCACCCCCACGGAGAGGGGCGAATATATCTATAGGAAGCACTCAGTTTCACAGTGCACAAGTAAGTCGATAGAACACGGGGGGTAGGCTGGAATAGGGTCACACGTCACCCAAGCCCGCACATGTGACCACAGCGCGCAGCGGCACTCGCAGTGGCACTGCAGCGGCACTCGCCCGCTTTGCGCATGCGCATGCGCAAGCGTGTCGGGGGAGCCATCGTGCAAGCCATCCACGAGCCGCAAGACACAGTGAGCCACGCCTAGCACATACATAGCAGTCAATGCAGTGCACAAGTGTTGGATTCGTCGGAGACGGACACCCACGAGCGCGGAGAATTCTCCCCGATGGGGTCAAGGAGGAAGGGCACTGACGGCACCGCCGCGACGTGCTCCAGCAGGAGGCCCTCCGGCAACGCCACGAGAACAACATCGCGCATAGCAGGGTCACCGGACACCGCGTACATGAGCCATCCACCCAGTCGATAGCTCTAAACTGTTTTCAAAGTGGCGCGAGAAGTGAGGCGAGTTCACACGCACCGTGACGCAACTCTTCGCCGCCTCCGAGACGAGAACTTGCATGCACGGCCGGCCCGTATATATACCGCATACCGCCATGCATGGCACCATGGAAACCGGTTGTGGAAACCGGTTGTGGAAACCGGTTGTGTGTTGTGCGCGTCCAGGTCTCATGTACGCACATGCGCTCTCCCAGACTTCACACGCCACCGTGCAACGATTCGGTTCTTCTCCACTTTCCACTGGGGTACGTGCCCACTGTGACTGCAACGGGCTGACGCTGCACCCTATATATGTCTGGGTGCAGCTCCAGTCGCAGAACGTCTGGGATTTCAAACTAGTTGCAGATAGCCACGGCCAACCGCAAGGGGTGGTCGGCACTGAGGAAGTGGCTGCCTGTGCTGCGCAGCGCGCAACTGTGTGCCATAACCAAAAGTTCAGCACTGGTCATCCGCACCCGCAACGCACCATGCATGCTCGAGAGCTAGCATGGAGTTGTGGCCTGTGCATGCTGCGCACGCTCGCCCCCATGGACGAAGTTCTCCACTGCGCCGCCCGGCTGGCGGCTGGGGTGTGCTCCAGCCCCAGCTCTGCTGCGTGGTGCAAGTCTTGCTGCATCTCGCCGTCTGTCATGCTTACTGACCTTGGTATTCTGTTACGTCCGTGCCTCATGCCAGACATCTTGGCCGCGCCCGAAAAGCGGACGCTTGCGTGGTGCTCTTTCGGAAGCACGATCCCCTGTCGGATTGCTTTTCATCACCGTTGCCGGCAAGTCAGTCTCTGGACTATATGGGTGCCGCAAGTGTCGTGATCCAGCCATGCACAGGACTACGGTGACCATGCATGGTGGCATACACAGGACTACGGTGACCATGTATGCGGGGATTCACGGTGCTGATCCGGAGTGGCTATGGGGCAGCCATGCACCGATGGCTGACCATATGCACGAGCAATGCATGCAAGATTGCGTGCTGCAGACATTGATTCTGATCGTATCCGTATGAGACGTTGATTGAACGCTTATATAGGCTCTACAGATCGTAGTGTAATCACTCTCTCTTCTACTGTCCTAAGACTCACGTGCATTCATCCTCCACTGAAGGTACAGGCGCTGTCACGGACAGATACCTAAGACAGCAAGGTATGTGACAGCACCAACCCCTGCGCATGACGACATGCTCAGGATCCCACAGGCCTTAGGCCGCGGTCCACTGAATTACGTCATGGTATCGGTGATGATTGTGGGTATTCTTGTGATGTCTATTAGCATGCGGTAGAGTCCAGGGGGAACCTGCGGTTACGGCTGCACACTCCGATGAGTGTGCTACACCGCTCTAGTGTATAGCCGACCGTAGAGAGACTAGAAAAGCTAATGCAGAATGCTACGGCGGAGCTGCATTATGCTTGTGTGCTGGTCTCGCAAAGAGGCCTACGGGTCTGCGTTTCCTGCGACATATGGTGGTCGTGTTGCAGGACACCACCACTCCGAAACGATTCAATGGCATCTCGCCAAGGGTCTATCGGTTCTGACGGTGTGGAGGGAGCAGTAAACCTTCCGCATCATCGCACTCGCTCTACAGTGCGCCGCGAGCAGGCCGCGGAGGGTCAGTCCATGCCCCACGGGGAAGGACAAGACGCTGGGACCTACGGGTATCTCAGTGTTAACCCTCTGCAGGCCGCCATGCCGGGCAACGCTGATCCTACGGGGAATGCGGGTGCTCAGGCAGCGGTGCACGGAGCGCAGGAAGTGCCACACGTTGCCCAGACAGCATGGGCAGCGCAGCAGATACCACCTCCGATACCGCAGCCTTCGCAGGCTGCGATGTCATCCGGGGCGGCAGCAACAGCCGGATCGATCGATGTTGCAACTCTCGCGAGCGCACTGTCGCTCGTGATGCCTAAGCCTATGCCGGGAAAGTCGCTAGTAGAAAAGCACAAGTTCCCGGTATGGAACCACAGACATGATCACTTTCGGGTGTTCAAGAAAGAGGTAGAGAGTTGGGCAAACATGGTGGGGGAAAGTAGCCTGCTAGTAAATGATCCACTGGCACAGAATAGCCAGGCTCATGAGTCAGTCAAGCATTGGCTATTCGTGACATTACCAAAGGAGGATAGGGATTTCGTGTCAGACTGCAGTTTTGTCCATGAGATGTGGGCACTGCTGCATGCCAAGTACATGCCTTCTGTCGAAGTAGAAATACAGAAGCTATACCAGCAACTCAGTGGTGCCAGGCAGGCGGGAAAGCCACTTGAGAAACATGTCAACGAGGTAGTTGGTATAGTGAACCAGATGAGGGGTCTGGGAGAAGCTGTGCCTGATCAGCTATACCGCTCTAGGCTACTGGCAGTGGATAGAGAGTATGCACTGCTGCAGCCGATGCTGCAGCAACTGCCAGTGCAGCAGATAGTGTCTACGCTGCTGACGCATGCTCAGAATAGCAGCCAGTCTGCCCCATCGCGATTCCCACGGGATGATCGCGGTGGTCAGCAGAGATTTGGGGGACGAGGGTATCGTGGTGGACGCCACGGTGGTCGCCATGGTACACCCCCAGAGGTTGCCGCAGTGGGAGCAGGGGGAGCAGATAAGCGCAAGTGCTTCAATTGTGAGAAGCCTGGCCATCTGCAGAAAGATTGCCCTTTGCTCTCCGCAGAGGTCAAGCAGTTCCTACAGAAACAGGCAGCTGCAGGGCGGGGCCGTGGCAGAGGCCGCGGGGGCCCTCAGGTGGCTGTGGTAGACCTAGCGGAACTGCGTGCTGAGTGTGCTGATGGGCCGTCGCCCAACATGCCATACACATTTCTGGTGGATAGCGGGTCTGACCTGAACATATGCTTCGACTATAGCATGTTCAGCGAGATCAAGCCACCAGATATCACAGAGTGCCAGCCCTTAGACCAGGGCAGGCTTAAGATATATGGCATGGGCACTATCAGGGCGAATGTGGGGAAGTACGTGACAGTACAGGGTGAGTTGGTGCCTGTAGATATTGAGCTGGATCATGTCTACTGGGTGCCAGCCAGCCCGATCAATATCCTATCAACGACTGTGCTGAAGCGGTCGAACGTGTACTTGCACACAGGCAAGGCTAACACAGTAGAGATGCCGGGTTTTTATGACCAAGCACAAACATTTGTGGGCAACTGTGAGCAGGGAGTTGATAGTGATGATAACCCCACATTGAGCTGGTATTGCGGGACGGGCAGACCAATATGGGAACTGCGCCCTGTAGATTCAGGGACAGACTGGACCAGTGCCAATAACCTTTTCCACAGAAATAGGAAATGGGTTGGTGAGCAGGCGAGAATCGCTGCGGTAGATGGTGTACCTATTGGTCAGAGATCTTCTTACCGACTTGACCCAGCATTTCTGGTGCATCTCTCGTTTCATCATGCGGGCAACCGGATTCTCAAACTGATGACTGAGAATCCAGACCTGTATGACCTCAAGTTGCCTAAACCCACGGGAGTAGCGCTTGAGTGTCATGGTTGCCACGTGGCGGAGCAGAGAAGTGGTGACAGAGCACGGCATGGAAGCAAAGTGACAGAGAATGCCTCGTATGCTGGAGAAGTATTGCATGCGGATCTGGCTGGACAGATTAAGCCAGTAGGCATAGGAGTGTTGTAATCCATTGGACCGCGGCCTAAGGCCTGTGGGATCCTGAGCATGCCGTAGCTATGCGCAGGGGTAGGGTACTGTCACATACCTTGCTGTCTAGGTATCTGCCGGTGACAGCACTGTATCTTCGTTGGAGGCGACGACACGTGAGACTTCGGACAGTAGAGAAAGAGTGATTACACTACGATCGACAGAGCCTATATAAGCGTTCTCTAAACGACTCATACGGATACGATCAGAATCAATGTCTGCTGGCACGCAATCTGCATGCATTGCTCGTGCATATGGTCAGCCATCGGTGCATGGCTGCCCCATAGCCACTCCGGATCAGCACCGTGTATCCTGGCACACATGGTCACCGTAGTCCTGTGTATGCCACCATGCATGGTCACCGTAGTCCTGTGCATGGCTGGATCACGACACTCCCCCTAGACTAAGCTTGTACTACCGCAAGCTGCAGTCTATCTCGAAATTTTCCCAGTGCTGGTCCTGCCAACACCTCACATCCCCCATTGGAGCCACTAAAGGTCAAGCCAAAGTCTATGGTCCCTCGCAGGTATCTCAGTACGTGAAGGACACCATTCCAATGACATTTGGCACTCCCAGCCATATGCCTGGCCAAGACATTAGCCGGAAACGCGATGTCTGGACGCGACACAACTGCCACATACTGGATGCTTCCTACGGCTTGCATAAACCTCTTATGCTCTGTGCCTGTAGCCTTCTCCTGGCTAGGATCTTCCTTCAGGCTAAACATTTTCTGCTTTGGCACCAAAGGAGTTGGCGCCCGTCTGCACTCACTCATGCTGAATCTCTCCAGCATGTCCCTGATGCTCTTTCTGTGTGTGATGGTGATAGTGCGAGCAGCGCGATCACGTATGACCTCCATGCCCAGCACATATCCCAGCTCCCCCAGGTCACGACCCTCAAATGCCTCAAGGCTCTTTCTGATGGCATCATCCATCTGCTCTACCAGACCGAAAATCAACAGATCATCGACCCACAGAAAAATAAGACAACGTCCTACTTTGCAGATAAACAGTGCAGGGTCACTGGCTGATCTCACAAAGCCCATACTCAACAAGAGCTCTGCAAGCGCTTTGTGCCACTCCCTGGCAGCCTGCTTCAGACCATACAACGCCTTCTTCAGACGCCACACCATACCAGACCCATCATCTAGTACAGGAGGTTGTGCCACATACACTTCCTCCTCCAGAACACCATTCAGGAAAGCACATTTTATGTCTATATGCCTCGTCTCTAGATCCTCTACTGCACAGACCGATAACAGAGCCCTGAAGGTAGCATAACTGCCCACAGGTGCCCATGTCTCAAAGAAATCTACGCCCTCCACTTGCGTAAACCCCCTGGCTACATATCTGGCTTTGAAACGCTCAATTTCACCCTGTGCTCCTCGCTTGATCTTAAGCACCCACTTGCCTGTCACAGGCTTCGCTCCTAATGGGCACTCGACCAGCTCAAACACGTCATGTTCTCTCAAGGAGGTCAGCTCATCGAGCATGGCCGTGATCCACTGCTCACGGTGAGTGCCACGCATGGCCTGCTGCACCGTTGGATCATCTACTACGACCTCGACCTTCTTCCTCACGGTAGCTGCACGCCTGGACTCACAAAGGCTAGCAGTAGGGCCACCGTTCGGAGTCACCTCCTGCCCCGTCGGCTTTTCTGCATCAGGAGTCACACTGTCAGCCGTCGCAGACACTCCTTCAGCTAAGTCACCGACGTCATTCTCACCATTGAACACTGTGGAGCTCCCAGCATCATGCTCACGTGCACCCTCCGGGGAGATGCGCTCAACAACAACATCACTCATAATAACTCCCACAGCATGGACAGCAGGTCTCAAGACTTTGCGAATCAAATGAAAAGGCTTTGGAACCCATCGAATCCCCACCTCATGTGGCGGATCCAGACGTTCTCCGCTGCCCCTCGCGGCACTTGGTGCTGACTCTCCCCCTGAGCCATCACCGCCTGTGGCTATTCCCCTAGGCACATGCCGTAGCTCGCCTTGCCCCTGGCCCTCAGACCCAGATATATGCCGTGGCTTATCATATCTGTCCCGGTCATCACGCCCTGACAACGTGGACCCGCGGTAACTTCGGCTGCCGCCGTGACCGTCAGCTCGCACAGATGGGGGTGGCTCACTCAGCTCCTTGCCCATCAACCGCTGGACTGGCTCCGCTGAGCTTGAGCGGGATCTAGACTCAGGCTCAGAGTCATCCTCACTACCAGATGCATCTTCATCCGCCTCCTCATCAGTTGGAAGCGGATAGATGTCACAGTCTCCCATGTGCAGCACAGCTCTATCCCGCGTAGGGATTGTCTCTGCAGGCCTGAACTCGCAGTTCAGTGGCCCAGACGGCTGGTCTGCTGCATCATATTCCCAGTGCGGCACAGCTGCAGCACTGTCAGCCGCTGCAAGATCACAGCGCGCTGCAACCACTGCATCACTGATCTCCGGTGTGCGCCAGCGCTCATGGCGCGCCAGCAGCTCTGCACCCAACACTCTAGGAGAGAACTCAAGGCTCACCCTCAGGTAGCTCCTCTCGTGGTTTGAAACGCCTATGCAACGTTCTGCTTGGTTCCCAGTGCTGATGGCCCAGACCCGGATGCTCCCCCTCAGCCCAATCCACATTTCTACCCCTCTCTGGCATCATGTGTTCACGACTGGCTGGTGGACGCACTGCCCGCACACTGGTGCTCTTCACCCACTTCTTCATGTTGGGCAAGAACTCAGCCTCTGGCACTACACTGGTGAACTGATCTGGCAGGATCTCAAATTCACCCTGCTCATAGCTCTCTAGCACAACTGGGTCCGCCGTAGGTTCCCCAGCCATGTGAAATCGCTGCGCGAAATCCTTCACCAGAGCAGGTGGAGCAGCCGTGTGCCTGTACATCCGCACTGCTCCCCCATTCCCACGCTTCACATACACCCTGTCCATATGAGGACCTCCACCCGGTCCCATATAGGCACCGAGGATTCCTCGCTCCTCCAGGTGCCTGAAGTGCTCCCTCCGCGGATACACATACATTGGGCACCCGAAGGCTTCACCAGTGCCACCACGAGACGGAAGTCATCTTCACTGACTTTCCGAAACCACAACAAGTATGGCACTATCTCCCTGACATCCACATTTCTCTATGCACCTTTCCACAAATGCCGCATCTCTCCTGGCATTCAGCTGCTCACAGAGCTCCTTCAGGCTCAGCGCAAGCGCTCCCGCCTTCCGGACCCTCAGCTGCTTAGCCCGCTGCTGCTCATTCGTGGACCATGGCTCATGGCTGGTGGCAACTAACCTCTCTTCCAGCCTCTGCTTCGCCTCCCTCCGCCGAACACCTTCCAGTGCTGTACTCGACGTCAGGTTGTGTGCATGGTCCACGAATGAGCAGCAGCGGGCTAAGCAGCTGAGGGTCCGGAAGGCGGGAGCGCTTGCGCTGAGCCTGAAGGAGCTCTGTGAGCAGCTGAATGCCAGGAGAGATGCGGCATTTGTGGAAAGGTGCATAGAGAAATGTGGATGTCAGGGAGATAGTGCCATACTTGTTGTGGTTTCGGAAAGTCAGTGAAGATGACTTCCGTCTCGTGGTGGCACTGGTGAAGCCTTCGGGTGCCCAATGTATGTGTATCCGCGGAGGGAGCACTTCAGGCACCTGGAGGAGCGAGGAATCCTCGGTGCCTATATGGGACCGGGTGGAGGTCCTCATATGGACAGGGTGTATGTGAAGCGTGGGAATGGGGGAGCAGTGCGGATGTACAGGCACACGGCTGCTCCACCTGCTCTGGTGAAGGATTTCGCGCAGCGATTTCACATGGCTGGGGAACCTACGGCGGACCCAGTTGTGCTAGAGAGCTATGAGCAGGGTGAATTTGAGATCCTGCCAGATCAGTTCACCAGTGTAGTGCCAGAGGCTGAGTTCTTGCCCAACATGAAGAAGTGGGTGAAGAGCACCAGTGTGCGGGCAGTGCGTCCACCAGCCAGTCGTGAACACATGATGCCAGAGAGGGTAGAAATGTGGATTGGGCTGAGGGGGAGCATCCGGGTCTGGGCCATCAGCACTGGGAACCAAGCAGAACGTTGCATAGGCGTTTCAAACCACGAGAGGAGCTACCTGAGGGTGACCTCGAGTTTTCTCCTAGAGTGTTGGGTGCAGAGCTGCTGGCGCGACATGAGCGCTGGCACACACCAGAGATCAGTGAGGCAGTGGTTGCAGCGCGCTGCGATCA
Source organism: Ulva mutabilis (assembly GCA_900538255.1). Classification (NCBI taxonomy): domain Eukaryota; kingdom Viridiplantae; phylum Chlorophyta; class Ulvophyceae; order Ulvales; family Ulvaceae; genus Ulva; species Ulva mutabilis. Next base: position 20,919 of record UNSF01000059.1, on the reverse strand, counting down.
TGCAGCGGCTGACAATGCTGCAGCGGTGGCACACTGGGACTATGATGCAGCAAACCAGCCGTCTGGGCCTCTACACCACGAGTTTAGGCCTGCAGAGACAATCCCTACGAGGGATAGGGCTGTGCTGCACATAGGGGACTGTGATATCCATCCGCTTCCAACTGATGAGGAAGTGAGTGATACTGAGTCTAGTGATGGAGGTGAGGATGACTCTGAGTCTGAGTCTAGATCCCGCTCGCGTTCATCGGAGCCAGTCCAGCGGTCGATGGGCAAGGAGCTGAGTGAGCCACCCCCACCTGTGCGAGCTGACGGTCACGGCGGCGGCCGAAGTCACCGCGGGTCCACGGTGTCAGGGCGTGATGACCGTGACAGATATGATGAGCCGAGGCATATACTTGGGTCTGAGGGCCAGGGGCAAGGCGAGCTACGGCATGTGCCTAGCGGAATAGCGACAGGAGGTGATGGCTCAGGGGGAGAGTCAGCACCAAGTGCCGCGAGGGGCAGCGGAGAACGTCTGGATCCGCCACATGAGGTGAGGGTTCGATGGGTTCCAAAGCCTTTTCACTTGATTCGCAAAATCTTAAGACCTGCTGTCCATGCTGTGGGAGCAATTGTGAGTGATGCTGCTGTTGAGCGCATTTCCCCGGAGGAAGCACGTGAGCATGTGAGTGATGCTGCGAGCCCCACAGTAATGAATGATGATGAGAATGACGTCGGTGACTTGTCTGATGGAGTGTCAGCTGCAGCTGACAGTGTGCCTCCTGATGCAGAAAAGACGACGGGGCAGAAGGTGACTCCAAACGGTGGCCCTACTGCTAGCCTTAGTGAGTCCAGGCGTGCAGCTACCGTGAGGAAGAGGGTCGAGGCCGTAGTAGATGATCCAACGGTGCAGCAGGCCATGCGTGGTGCTCATCGTGAGAAGTGGATCACGGCAATGCTCGATGAGCTGACCTCCTTAAGAGAACATGATGTGTTTGAGCTGGTTGAGTGCCCAACAGGATTGAAGCCTGTGACAGGCAAGTGGGTGCTTAAGATCAAGCGAGGAGCACAGGGTGAAATTGAGCGTTTCAAGGCCAGATACGTAGCCAGGGGATTTACGCAAGTGGAGGGCGTAGATTTCTTTGAGACATGGGCACCTGTGGGCAGTTACGCTACCTTCAGGGCTCTGTTGTCAGTCTGTGCAGTAGAGGATCTAGAGACGAGGCATATAGACATTAAATGTGCTTTCCTGAATGGTGTTCTGGAGGAGGAAGTGTATGTGGCACAACCTCCGGTGCTGGACGATGGGTCTGGTATGGTGTGGCGTCTGAAAAAGGCGTTGTATGGTCTGAAGCAAGCTGCCAGGGAGTGGCACAAAGCGCTTGCAGAACTCTTGTTGAATATGGGTTTTGTGAGATCAGCCAGTGACCCTGCACTGTTCATTTGCAAAGTAGGACGTTGTCTTATTTTTCTGTGGGTCGATGATCTGCTGATTTTTGGTCACAGAGAGCAGATGGATGATGCCATCAGAAAGATCCTTGAGGCATTTGAGGGTCGTGACCTGGGGGAGCTGGGATATGTGCTGGGCATAGAGATCATACGTGATCGAACTGCTCGCACTATCACCATCACACACAGAAAGAACATCAGGGTCATGCTAGAGAGATTTGGCATGAGCGAGTGCAGACGGGCGCCAACTCCGTTGGTACCAAAGCAGAAAATGTTTAGTCTGAAGGAAGATCCTAGCCAGGCGAAGGCTACAGGCACAGAGCATAAGAGGTTTATGCAAGCCGTAGGAAGCATCCAGTATGTGGCAGTTGTGTCGCGTCCAGACATTGCGTTTCCGGCTAATGTCTTGGCCAGGCATATGGCTGGGAGTGCTAAATGTCATTGGAATGGTGTCCTTCACGTACTGAGATACCTGCGAGGGACCATAAACTTTGGCTTGACCTTTAGTGGCTCCAATGGGGGATGTGAGGTGTTGGAAGCATTTACGGATGCTGACTTCGCCAATGGTGCTTGCTTAAAGAGCGTGTCAGGAGTAGTAGTCCGGATGCATGGGAACTGTGTGTTCTGGCGTTCGAAGAGGCAGACTATTGTGGCTGGTGATACAACTGAGGCAGAGCTCATAGCAATGAGTTCAGCAGCCAATGAGGTGATGTGGGCTAAGCAGTTGTGCACTGATCTTGGTTTGTCGGCTGTGAAGCCAACGCTGTGGGGTGACAACAAGAGTGCCAACTTGCTAGCAGTGAACCCCATCTCTAGTGACCGCTCTAAGCACATCAGGGTCAGGGACCTGAGGGTCCGAGAGTTCGTAGAACTCGACGAGTTGACTATCAGCTGGGTTAGCACGGTAGACATGCTAGCTGATATGTTCACTAAGGTGTTGGCAGGACCAGCACTAGCAAAATTTAGAGATAGACTGCAGCTTGCGGTAGTACAAGCTTAGTCTAGGGGGAGTGTCGTGATCCAGCCATGCACAGGACTACGGTGACCATGCATGGTGGCATACACAGGACTACGGTGACCATGTATGCGGGGATTCACGGTGCTGATCCGGAGTGGCTATGGGGCAGCCATGCACCGATGGCTGACCATATGCACGAGCAATGCATGCAAGATTGCGTGCCGCAGACATTGATTCTGATCGTATCCGTATGAGACGTTGATTGAACGCTTATATAGGCTCTACAGATCGTAGTGTAATCACTCTCTCTTCTACTGTCCTAAGACTCACGTGCATTCATCCTCCACTGAAGGTACAGGCGCTGTCACGGACAGATACCTAAGACAGCAAGGTATGTGACAGCACCAACCCCTGCGCATGACGACATGCTCAGGATCCCACAGGCCTTAGGCCGCGGTCCACTGAATTACGTCAGCAAGTTGGTCGCAAGCCCGTTCTCGGGATGCGTGGCTATCTCATGCACGGTCAGCACTGGTGTGTGATGTAATGCAGCAGGCCGCGCGGGGGCGTGGCACCCCCGCCGATAACAGTGCTACGATACGGCTGGGCGTTTGGACAGACACGGTACTGGGCCGCAGGTTGGGTGGTTCTTCCCCGCCGTAGCTGCCCCACGTTGCCGCATACGCAAGCGGGTGCCTTCCGAATGCCGCAACCCTGTGTGCGGTGCTTGCAGCACTCTAGTTGCATATACGCACCGTATACATCCGCTCTCTCATTGGTGGCGCGCGTGGGTACTCATGGCGCTACGCTTGTCGCACCTGCCGCTTGATTATTCCCACTCCTATGACATGTGCGGCAATCGGTGCTGTGTATGAGCTGTGCCAAGCTATGGTGTATGACATGCCAATATTATATCTGACGTTCCAGTGGAACACCTGTGGCACCACATCGAGCATTTGCTGTTCTCTTGCGGTGCAGTACTGTCTCACACGGGCATACATGGCCTTCAGTACCTTGCAATTGGTGCGGATTTGCTATACGCGATGTCAGGTGACCCGGCTATTCTTGACGTTATCGCAGCATTGCCACAGGGCCTCCTCAGGCTGCCGGAACACGTCGCAGCGGTGACAGCGGTGCCCTTTGTGGTTGACCGCTTTTCTGCACTCACAGGTGCCCGTCTCCACCGCACCCAACAGTTTTGGCACTGCATTGGCTGCTCTGTACGTGATCGGTGTGGCAGACTGTGTCTCTCGGCTCGTGATTGGCGAGCACGATGGCTGCCCCGACATGCGCAGCATGCGAGTTCCGCTGGGATCGTTGGTGTGGGCTTGAGTGATGGCTGACCCTATTCCAGCCTACCCCCGGTTTCCTATCAACTATTTCGATGAGCAGGACACGCGCACGCACGGACGCCGGCAAGCACGGTGCCGCTGCCTCGCGCTGCATGGCCACCTCACGGCGCTGGGCGACCACACGTTCGCCACAGCCAGCCGCCACCACCTCGGGATGCGTGTCCACAGCCCTGTGGAGACGCCGCCGTGCAGCTGCACCAATGAGTGCGCTGGGCGGCCAGACCTTGCCATGGCCTGAAAGCAGGTCGCCAAAAATACACAGATGCGCCACGATATCCTGCGTGATGTACTTCGCCGTTGTGTTTCTTCGGCCGGCTAGAGCAGCAGCTCTGAACCGCCGTACGGCCACATCCGGGGGGCACGCTCGATGCGTGGGGCTGAGGGTCTGCACGGGGCAGGCATGCTGTCCATCCACGTGAAGGGTGAACATGTCATGGTTAACCTAATCATCGTGCGCACAGGTGCTAAGAATGTGTTTCCCAGGGCGGCTGACACAGCTGGTCATACAGCCAACTTGGCCAAGAGGGGTGTGGAGCGGGATTGGCAGTTATTTGTGGAGGCTCCGCAGGACGAGTTCTATCCGTTTGAGGTAGAGGGAGGCTAACATAAAAAGGCCTGCTCTGAGATAAAGGGGGTTTACGTAGGACGCGTAGGATGCGTAGGGATGGGCTGGGCTGACAGGTGCAGTAATATGGGGTGGCGCAAACTGCAGCCGTTGTGCCGCAATGAGCACGAACGGCGCTGCTAGAACAGCATTTGATGTTTGTGCATATTTTGAGCTGCTTTTTGGCCCGCTTCGTGTTCGTTTGAGGGTCTGCGGCCGGTCGAAAGCTGCATGTTGCACGTCTTTCGTCATGCGCGCCGCTTCGCAGGACGATCCCACGATTGACATCAACGAGTTGCAGGATCAATTCTCTTCCGATGATGACAGGTCTGTCGTGTGCTCGCGTGGAACGGTTTGAATTGCGCATGCTGCAGTGCCACGCGGGGACAGCGCGGGCTTGCAAGCCCCAGCCGCTGCTTGAGCACTTTTTGCCCGTTATCCACGATGCAGGATCAATTGACACGTTTATGAGTGTTTTGTGGACGCTGCGTGCGCTATTGGTCTGTCATGTACATCTTAGTGCCAATTGGTATCGCTGTCCTGTGTACCTGTCATGGCAGGCACAAAGGCCATACATGTGCTGGGCACCAATACGCAGCACATTTTCGTGATAGTTTTGCGCCTGTGCGTGTTGCTGCCTGTTGCTGCCTGCTTGCAGAGGCTTGGTCGTGTATGTTTCCATTGCTGCTGGGCTCTTGCAATTGCGTTGGTCACACACAGCACAGTTACACTTAGCTTCGTTTGAAACTCCCAAGAATCGATTTGAGATTCGTCTGCACTGTATCCAATAGTCCACGTTGAGGATTAGGAACTCCCTCAATAGCTGTGGCTCTGTTAGTGCAGACTCTGTGCACTTCCATAAGGCACCGCGTAACACAGAGAATTCAGCACGCATGATATGCTGCAGTCGATGTGTAGATCCTTTTGCGCTTTCACATGATTCAGCCATGCTGTATTCTGTATGACCAGGTCTGCATGACCTCTCTGTGGAATGTTGGCGTCCTTACCTTGTCCGAATGCCAAACGTGTAGATACCCACGTAAGGCGCATAGCAAACAGTAGCGGCATGTTCAGCAACCTCAGATCGTTACCGCTTCTGAGCGACCGCGAACGCTTGCAAGAGTGTGCGACCGTCTCGATTTGCAGCAGGCTGTCGTTTTGCATTATATCCGCCACGATCATGCGCAAGCTGCCTGGCACTCCACCTCTGTCTGCAAGCGAAAGGCCTGCATGGGCAATTTTTTTATGCCCCACCGTGTTACAGAAACCCCCATAGCGAGACGTTCCTCGCACGTACGCTTCGGCATGCGATCATGCATGGCCATCGCGTCCGTGCGCTGAGCCAGCTCGAGCGATGCGCCAATTCCAAACGTGTGCACGAAGGCACGATAACATGTACTACGTCCCTACACACTTGATACAAATGGTCTCTTGTGCAGAGCGTCTGTGGATGCGCCGGCCCAACCCAGCACTGTTGTAGATGTGAATGCTTTGCAAGCGTAGTTCAGCCGGCTACGTAGCGAGGATGGGCCAACAAGCAAGGAAACATCAGCGGCACGCGGTACTTTCAGATACGGTGATCAGGAGCTTCCGCAGTGGCACCCGACTGACCGAGATGACGAAGATCAAGAAGAGGAAGACATGGAGATCGCTAGCGACCTATTACTGCAGCTTGAGGACAGAGCCGCGGCTACCGCAGACAAGAAAGCTAGAGGGAAAAAGAAGTCTAGGAACACGCCTGCCGAGGATGGTGATGAAGACACGTGGCGTGAGCCCACGCTGGCGCGCTCTCTCATGGAGGCAACGGCCAAGGCGAACCCGTCATCCACAGCAGCGGCTGCTTCACGTGTGCACACCAATGTTGTCACAGATGAGACGCTGATTTGGTTTGCAGGCATGATCGGCATTACAATCACACGTGATCACTTAGACAAAGCGCTGCTCACCAAGTACGATTACTCTTTGCAATGCACATTGCCTTGCTCATATTTCCCCGTTTGCTCCTCGTACACCGCAGCATATTCTGCACCTAAGTTGTGCGTTGTTCATGTAGCAGCAATGTCTCGGAGGCGCAAATGGTCAACCTTCGTTCTCGAATCAAGAACGCCCTGGATGCAGTCAGGAACACTTGCAGCAAGACCAAGCAGGCATACATGGGGAAGATAGCTGAGTTCCTGATTTGGCTCCACTTGGCACATCCCGAATGTTTTCGGCGGACCCCGGTGCGTGCGGCTTGAATGCTTGTTTCGCATGACAGGCATAATGTAGATGACATGCAATGAATGAATGCAAGATGAATGCAAGATTTGTACTTACAGGAGGATGCTTGTTTGCCTATGCTCTCTCTGCCGTATGTAATGGAGTACTTTAACAATTTGTCGTGCCAGCGCTTGAATGCGGTCCGCCTGAAGAGGATCCTGCAGGAAATTGCAGATAAGATGGGCCCAGCACGCATGCGCCTTGCCCCTGGGGGCCTTTCTCTCAATGGCTTAGCTAAAATGGCGTCGATTACAGCATCCGAGTTGCGAAACCGTTGGGCTGATGCCATCTTGGCATTTGTACCTCCTACAGCCCTGCCTAGTCTTCAACGCCTCCCTGCCAGCGTATGTCTCAAACAGACGACATTGGTGCCCTTGTTGTCTTCTTTTCATAGACATCATCGCCAGTGTGCCTCACGTAGTACCGCTTGCAGGACCAAGCCATCGCCTGCATCAAGCGTGGGAACGTATGGAAAGTGTTTGAATGCCTTTCTAGCCTTACATTGGGTGCCGCGCCGAAGGACAAGGTGACTGTGGAGTGCAAGAACTTGCCATTCATCGTGGACACTCGAGATGGCACAGGTTCATTTAATTGTGCTGCTAGTACTACTGTGGAATGCATGTTATCTCCACCCTGCATGTGGGGACCTCCGCGCGTACACGCTTAGCACGCACTGTGGTTGTCTCTCATGATTAGGCTCTCACAGACCAGGCTTCAAGTATACACATGTGGACTGACCAGTTGGTGCTACATGCAGGCAACGATGTCCAGGCAGAGGCCGCAGGAGTCTTGTACATTGCAAGTGTTGCGCAACGTAAGTACCTGGAGCCCACCCTCGATGCGTTTTGTCAGCGCTTTGAACACTGGGCCAAATGCGCCCTGTCACTGCGCCAGTTTTGTCAGCTTTGTGCAATTCAATTGCTATTGTGGAGTGGTACGTCGAATCACAATGTGGTTGTGGATTCTGCTCATCTGTTTCCACCTGCATGCTTACATGTTTTGCACCGAACATCGGCGTGCACCAGACATTCGCTCTCAGTGCAGACCCCAGGCAGGATTATTTGAATGGCTTGACCGCGAAGGACACAGCAGGCTGGGTCCTTCTGTACATACAGCTGCGCGCCGTGCACAAGGGCAGTTTGAGCAGCCTTAGCTCACAGTTCTTGAGTACAAATGCCTGTTGCATTGAGATTTTGCGCAAGGCCATGGCAGCACAGTGCGGTGATTTGGCCATGACACTCAATGGCAGCATCCTCCGTGGCAACAAGCCCGTTGCCACGGAGGATGCTGCCATCCCACACAATGGGGGGATCTTCCACATCACTCCAAGTGATGTGGAAGATCAACCCGTGTCAAGTGAGGTCGCCACCGCAGCATCTAGCTTGGTCGAGGCTTTGCAGACTCATAGAGCCACCCTTGCAATGAAGATTCATGCAAGGGCAAGGCTCATGGACCAGATTGAGGAGGAACATGGGATCAGAAAGGCAATAGAGCGCCTTGAGCCGGAAACACATGAGCTGTGTATGCTTCTACACCTGCAGCCTATGAGCCATGAATGCTATGATATCAGTTGAGAACAATCCAAATGCAGTGGCTTCCGGAGGCATGCAAAAGACCGATCAAGAAGTCATTGACAACATTGATCGCTGCACCCGGCTCCTTCAACACCTGACTCCATCCGATCTCGCATCAATCAGAGGCAGAAAAGTATCCATTCAGGTACTCAGAGACAATGGATTACTTGACACTAGTGGCATCGTGTTGAATGGCTTCATCTCTACACTAGAGTCCAAGGACCTCGTGGTGTGCTGTCATGTGTACCTTTTGCTCGCTTCCACGTGGTGTGTTTCCAGGCCAGTGTTTGCAGGCTAGACATCATTTTGAGCATCTTTAAACATGTCACACTGCCGGCCCGGTGTGCATGGCGCATTCCACGCGCGCTGCCTTTTAAATTGCAGGTGACAGCTGTTTTGAGCATGCATAGACCAGTGGGCCCATTGTGACGGGAATGAGTGTTCAACCAATCTCATGGGCTGCAGGTCGGAAGCAAGGTTTTGTTCGACCAGTTTTGCAATGGTATTAACTATATGCGTCTGCAGATCTGGTGGCCCTTTTTAATGGATGTTGAGAGTCAAAAACTCGACAAGTTCTGGTCTGACACCATCAGGAACAATGCGCCTTACCAACAGACGATGAAAATCATCATAGGCCGCATCAATGATGACATGTGTGCCTCGATGCAGCTTTTTGCGTGCCACTGTTGTTTGCTGATGTTTCTTAACACCACTGAGCCTCACTCGAGGGACCCAACATCTGTAGTTCTATGGGTTTTACCAGTCGTTTGAAGTAAAGAGGTACTGTGTAGAAAGGCAACTGGAAGATTATCCAACAAAGCAGAAACCACTGACTCCCTACCTACTGATCAGGAACTACATCTCATGCATGTACGAGGCTGGGCCGCAGGTTGCATCGAACAGCAAGACGCTTACCCCATCAGGCAAGATGCCATTCCCCCTGCTGGGTCGAACGGCATTGACATTCTGAAGCTCAATCAGAAGACAGCCAGAACGGTCTCCAACATGTAGTACGGGCACTCACCCAATGAATGCGCTTCCTTGCCAGTGAATCCGCATGTACACTCTCTGCAATCGCCTTTTCTGTCAACATGGCCCATTGTGCAGTCATCAATATGCTATGATGATGCCCATGCTCCTGCGTGGCAATGATGCATGTGAGCTGCGACTGTCGGCGCTGGCTCCATACACAAATACCTCCACAGCGCCCATGAATCAAAGCGGAGTCCAAGTCAGGCTTCAATTCAGCAAGACCAACAACAATGACAGGCTTGAAACCAAAGCATTGGTTGATGGCGCTAGCCTACATTCATGTGCACTGCCCAATTTCGCTGTGCATGTTTGGGGGAAGCTGAACAAGCCGGATGGTGCTCCTCTGAAATGGGCACACATTCAAAGTGGCGAGTGGTATGTTTGCACTCTTTATTTATTTTTAGCCCTTGCCATACCAATTACCACTGCTTTGAAGCGAATCAGGATTATGCAGGCGTCAATTCCAGATTCTAGACCTGTCTGTGCCCAACCAGTGCTTCCGGAACAACTCTGCCAAGCATCAGAGTCTGACCACACGGCTGCAAACCTTTCATTCACAAGTATTTGGCCGTAACAACATCAAAACGATCTTGCACCTCATTCGGCGCATGGGAGCAGAAGCTTTGCACCAATCTGGGTGCGTGTCCATTCCCTCATTGCTTGTAGTTTGGCTTCAACGTTGCATGGTATTCCTGCACATTTGTACCGCATCGGCAATGCACCTGATGACCTGGCCATCATCAGATCGCTACCATCGCAGTACTGTTAAAGATTGGCTGCAACAAGCTAGAGGTTGGCAGCAGAACTCATCTCTGGACAGCGCATATGCTCTTGGGGCTCACCCTGGTGCTGCGCTGGCCGCAGCTGGCTTTCGCGGGCTGGAGTCATACTATCCCGCGCAACGAACCGCTATGCCTCCAGACGCAATTGTGAATCTGATTCTGGGCGTTGTCTTGGAGGTCAGTGACCCGGACACAGGTAGCACAGCTGAGCTGCACATCGATGCCGCTATTGCCAAGTCGGAGCAGTTCTTTCAAAGCAGTGCAAGTAAAGGCCACCAATCAGCTACGCCCATGCTGAAGGCTCTGCGAGTGATGGCGGATTCGTTGGCCCGGGTATGATACTGTCATTAGATGTATGAGGGGCATGTCGTGATGGGCCGTATGCTTCATCATGTGACTAGTGTAGGCTCTACCGTTGCTCCGCCGGGTATGGCCTGGACATTTCATTTTCCACAGGCACCCGCTGTTTTCTAAGGATGCAACAGATTCCGATCGCATGCTATGGGATGGCTGGGCTGAATTCCAGGTCGGCTTGCACCATGCTGCTTCAGAGTGGTATGCCGACCAGCATAGAGGGGGCATGCAGCCTGCAGTGGTGGAGCCATACCGACCAAGCAACTCCATGCTCAACTGGGGCCGCTCTGTGCATGTTAGGTGGGCGCTAGATGAGAAGTTGGCTTGCAAATGGGCGGACCCTGTCCGTTACCTTGCCTTGAAAGAGGTGCGCGTCAAACAGTGAGGCGACATGAAGGCTGAGCAGGCCAAACGAGGCCGTAACACCGCGGAATGCCTCACAACTGTTTTTTCTTCATCGCAGGCGTGATCTGAACTAGTTTGCAGGTGAGTGTCCACAGGGACGAGGAGGACGTCGAGCCTATAAGGCCAGAACGGATTGATGACACACATCTTGAGCAGCTAACGAAGAAGACAGTGCAAGCGTACCAGGTATGCCTCCTTCATGAACACTGCCTTGAAAACGTACGCTTGGCAGTTGACAAGCGATACTGATGCAGGCTTATGCAGCATGCCATCCTGATGTCGAGCACCAGTACTTGGAACTGGCCGCGAAGATTGCTAGTGTCCGTCACATGCACACACAGCTAGCAGGAACAAGTGCAACTGACATTGGACCCTGCAGCATGGTATGCAGAGCCCCTAGACACGTTGTCGATTGTGTATGGACAGTCACAATGTCAGGTCAGACACCAAGCTTGGCAAATATCAGTTTTGATGCAGGTCTCAGATCCAAGGGTTCTACAAAAGCTTCTTGATCGTACCCACAGGCAGCAGGCAAATGCAAACGCCGAAGCATATCGCATGAACACGCAGGTAAAAGAAATGCTCAGCGACGTCTGCGTCAAACTGGAAGACATGAAGGTCAACCGCGCTCCGCAGATTGGCACGTCTCGACACACAAGAGCACAGGCCCCTGAAACTGGCGCAGATGCCGAGATTGACCAACGCCTACTGAGTCTGCAACAGATGAAAGCGCTGTTGACGTTTGGTAAGGTCATCTGTGGCGTATCTGTGCGTGCCGATCCGTGTGGCTGCTCCTTGCGATCATTTGACATCTGTGCAGTAACATATTGTCTGCAAAGAGCAGAATCTGCATCACTACACATTTGAGTTGGTTGTACGTGCAAGTTGGAACTGCCATCAACATCGTTTTGTGTGGCACTCATCTGCCGTCATCGGGTGTCACAGTGCCAGCCCTTGGTTTGAAGGCTGTGCAGACCTCTGCTGCTGTGGGGTCCGACATGTGGAATCGAGCCATAGACACAGTTGCAGATGAGCTCAAGGCACATGGCTACGATGAGTCCACCATCTCTAAGATTCGTGCGGCATTGAATACAGATCCAGTCATGGCGATGGCATCGGTGCGGCACCCCTAGCCGGCACCCTGTACAATCCACCGTGTGTTCTCTGCATGCTTGAGAATGCAATTTTCACCGAGGTCTTAGGTGAGTGTGCCGATGACTGCCACAGCAGTTGGACCAAAACTGTAGGTGCCGCATAGCTCTGGTGCTTGTGCAGGAGATCGCAGCGTTAGACACCAGCGCAGCTGGGGGCACCGACAATGACAAGAGAAACTTCCACGTAGTGCGACTGATGATCTGGACGTGGTTCATGGATGTTGTGATCTTAAGAGTGCTGTGTCAGGCAAGAATTTATCTGCATGGGACTGTCGAGTTGAGCGATCTGGATGTTGAGAAGATGGGCGCCTCCCCCGAGGGTCAATTTTTCGCTGCCGAGCGATTTGCTGGACAGTTTGCCGACAAGACAGAAACCAACGGCGGCACCTTCCTGGGATTCGGTCGATACTGCAATGCCCTTGCCACAACTGCTGCCAACAATCCATCAGAAATTCCATGTTCAAAGCGGTTCATTGATCAGGTATGCATAGCGATCTGACTCTCCGGCACCGAGGGTATCAGTGCGATCGCCACCTCTGGCACATGTACTCTTGTGTGCAGGGTGCAAGCACAATCCGTGTTCCAGTCGCGCGTTATCACAGCTCACACACGCGTCTCGGCCCGAGGCATCAAGGGGTCCCTATGCCTCCAAGTCCGCAGACCGTGCAAGCGGATGACATGCCTGATGCTCAACGAGGACAACTCACCAATGACTCCACTACCGAACATGCTGCACTTCCTGCTGGCCCTCAAACCCCAGCAATCTTGCTGGCCGCGACTCCTTCAGTGCAACAGCAGAGTGCAGAGAATCGTCCAACAGCTGTGGCAAGTGCTATGCCGCAGACGTCTATGTTGATACAGCAGACGGCTACGCCAAAGCTGCTGACGACAGGAGCCGCACCGCCGGGGTTGCAATGTAACCCAAGCACTGCTCTCCCGATGCCACCGGTGATCTCGGCTGTCAGACACCATCTTCCACCTTCACCTCCGCGCGCGATTCTGCGCAACGCCGGTACCACTGCAAACATGCCAAAGCAAAAGGTCTCAGCTCATGTCTCAGCTCATGAGTCCACCTCCGACACTGTACGGCAGGAGGAGGACCAGAATTTTCTGGCATGCAAGCTTGACAAACTCTTCCACCCAAAACTTCTCGTAAAGATGGACAAATCCAGTCTGATGCGGTTGTGCGCCCGATGTGTGCTCTGGTTCTATGATGGTGTGTACATTGACACCTCGCTGCTCGCCTGTTTGAAGATGTCAATGGGTGGCACTGTGGGTCGGAAGATTGAATGAGCACAGACCAGTTCCATGGCACATCTGACTGGGGCTTGCCTGTCTTGTGCATTCGCATTCCGAAGCCGCTGGGCGGCGGCATCTTGTGCTCACGCAACACGTGAAGTGTCACAATGTCAACAAACACCGCCTTGAGCACCTTGAAGAATCCCTTGTAGCCTTTCTTGTTCTTCAGGTTGCTTTGGGTAGCGTCTAACTTCAGAAATCGCGCATCTGCGCCCTCGCTCGTCTTCAGGTTTGGTGTGGCAGCAGTCATGATGGGGCTCTTCTGGACTAAATCATGTACGTCAGGGCAGTGTGATTGCAGCCACTTCATGCCTTGACTTTTGCTCTGGGATGAGTTGCCAAGGCCGACAGGCTTGTAGTTTGCCTCATGCAAGTCGGCATTCTCATTTCTGCCATCTTCACAACCCTGACGCTTGCAGACCGTCTTCAAACAGGCGAGCAGCGAGGTGTCAATGTACACACCATCATAGAACCAGACCACACATCGGGCGCACAACCGCATCAGACTGGATTTGTCCATCTTTACGAGAAGTTTTGGGTGGAAGAGTTTGTCAAGCTTGCATGCCAAAAATTTCTGGTCCTCCTCCTGCCGTACAGTGTCGGAGGTGGACTCATGAATTGAGACATGAGCTGAGACCTTTTGCTTTGGCATGTTTGCAGTGGTACCGGCGTTGCGCAGAATCGCGCACGGAGGTGAAGGTGGAAGATGGTGTGTGATAGCCGAGATCACCGGTGGCATCGGGAGAGCAGTGCTTGGGTTACATTGCAACCCCGGCGGTGCGGCTCCTGGCGTCAGCAGCTTTGGCGTAGCCGTCTGCTGCATCAACACAGACGTCTGCGACATAGCACTTGCCACAGCTGTTGGACGATTCTCTGCACTCTGCTGTTGCACTGAAGGAGTCGCGGCCAGCAAGATTGCTGGGGTTTGAGGGCCAGCAGGAAGTGCAGCATGTTCGGTAGTGGAGGCATTGGTGAGTTGTCCTCGTTGAGCATCAGGCATGTCATCCGCTTGCACGGTCTGCGGACTTGGAGGCATAGGGACCCCTTGATGACGTAATTCAGTGGACCGCGGCCTAAGGCCTGTGGGATCCTGAGCATGTCGTCATGCGCAGGGGTTGGTGCTGTCACATACCTTGCTGTCTTAGGTATCTGTCCGTGACAGCTCCTGTACCTTCAGTGGAGGATCAATACACGTGAGACTTTGGACAGTTGAAGAGAGAGTGATTACACTACGATCTGTAGAGCCTATATAAGCGTTCAATCAACGTCTCATACGGATACGATCAGAATCAATGTCTGCGGCACGCAATCTTGCATGCATTGCTCGTGCATATGGTCAGCCTGTTGTAATCCATTGGACCGCGGCCTAAGGCCTGTGGGATCCTGAGCATGCCGTAGCTATGCGCAGGGGTAGGGTACTGTCACATACCTTGCTGTCTAGGTATCTGCCGGTGACAGCACTGTATCTTCGTTGGAGGCGACGACACGTGAGACTTCGGACAGTAGAGAAAGAGTGATTACACTACGATCGACAGAGCCTATATAAGCGTTCTCTAAACGACTCATACGGATACGATCAGAATCAATGTCTGCTGGCACGCAATCTGCATGCATTGCTCGTGCATATGGTCAGCCATCGGTGCATGGCTGCCCCATAGCCACTCCGGATCAGCACCGTGTATCCTGGCACACATGGTCACCGTAGTCCTGTGTATGCCACCATGCATGGTCACCGTAGTCCTGTGCATGGCTGGATCACGACACTCCCCCTAGACTAAGCTTGTACTACCGCAAGCTGCAGTCTATCTCGAAATTTTCCCAGTGCTGGTCCTGCCAACACCTCACATCCCCCATTGGAGCCACTAAAGGTCAAGCCAAAGTCTATGGTCCCTCGCAGGTATCTCAGTACGTGAAGGACACCATTCCAATGACATTTGGCACTCCCAGCCATATGCCTGGCCAAGACATTAGCCGGAAACGCGATGTCTGGACGCGACACAACTGCCACATACTGGATGCTTCCTACGGCTTGCATAAACCTCTTATGCTCTGTGCCTGTAGCCTTCTCCTGGCTAGGATCTTCCTTCAGGCTAAACATTTTCTGCTTTGGCACCAAAGGAGTTGGCGCCCGTCTGCACTCACTCATGCTGAATCTCTCCAGCATGTCCCTGATGCTCTTTCTGTGTGTGATGGTGATAGTGCGAGCAGCGCGATCACGTATGACCTCCATGCCCAGCACATATCCCAGCTCCCCCAGGTCACGACCCTCAAATGCCTCAAGGCTCTTTCTGATGGCATCATCCATCTGCTCTACCAGACCGAAAATCAACAGATCATCGACCCACAGAAAAATAAGACAACGTCCTACTTTGCAGATAAACAGTGCAGGGTCACTGGCTGATCTCACAAAGCCCATACTCAACAAGAGCTCTGCAAGCGCTTTGTGCCACTCCCTGGCAGCCTGCTTCAGACCATACAACGCCTTCTTCAGACGCCACACCATACCAGACCCATCATCTAGTACAGGAGGTTGTGCCACATACACTTCCTCCTCCAGAACACCATTCAGGATAGCACATTTTATGTCTATATGCCTCGTCTCTAGATCCTCTACTGCACAGACCGATAACAGAGCCCTGAAGGTAGCATAACTGCCCACAGGTGCCCATGTCTCAAAGAAATCTACGCCCTCCACTTGCGTAAACCCCCTGGCTACATATCTGGCTTTGAAACGCTCAATTTCACCCTGTGCTCCTCGCTTGATCTTAAGCACCCACTTGCCTGTCACAGGCTTCGCTCCTAATGGGCACTCGACCAGCTCAAACACGTCATGTTCTCTCAAGGAGGTCAGCTCATCGAGCATGGCCGTGATCCACTGCTCACGGTGAGTGCCACGCATGGCCTGCTGCACCGTTGGATCATCTACTACGACCTCGACCTTCTTCCTCACGGTAGCTGCACGCCTGGACTCACAAAGGCTAGCAGTAGGGCCACCGTTCGGAGTCACCTCCTGCCCCGTCGGCTTTTCTGCATCAGGAGTCACACTGTCAGCCGTCGCAGACACTCCTTCAGCTAAGTCACCGACGTCACTCTCACCATTGAACACTGTGGAGCTCCCAGCATCATGCTCACGTGCACCCTCCGGGGAGATGCGCTCAACAGCAACATCACTCATAATGGCTCCCACAGCATGGACAGCAGGTCTCAAGACTTTGCGAATCAAATGAAAAAGCTTTGGAACCCATCGAATCCCCACCTCATGTGGCGGATCCAGACGTTCTCCGCTGCCCCTCGCGGCACTTGGTGCTGACTCTCCCCCTGAGCCATCACCGCCTGTCGCTATTCCCCTAGGCACATGCCGTAGCTCGCCTTGCCCCTGGCCCTCAGACCCAGATATATGCCGTGGCTTATCATATCTGTCCCGGTCATCACGCCCTGACAACGTGGACCCGCGGTAACTTCGGCTGCCGCCGTGACCGTCAGCTCGCACAGATGGGGGTGGCTCACTCAGCTCCTTGCCCATCAACCGCTGGACTGGCTCCGCTGAGCGTGAGCGGGATCTAGACTCAGGCTCAGAGTCATCCTCACTACCAGATGCATCTTCATCCGCCTCCTCATCAGTTGGAAGCGGATAGATGTCACAGTCTCCCATGTGCAGCACAGCTCTATCCCGCGTAGGGATTGTCTCTGCAGGCCTGAACTCGCAGTTCAGTGGTCCAGACGGCTGGTCTGCTGCATCATATTCCCAGTGCGGCACAGCCGCAGCACTGTCAGCCGCTGCAAGATCACAGCGCGCTGCAACCACTGCATCACTGATCTCCGGTGCGTGCCAGCGCTCATGGCGCGCCAGCAGCTCTGCACCCAACACTCTAGGAGAGAACTCAGGCTCACCCTCAGGTAGCTCCTCTCGTGGGTTGAAACGCCTATGCAACGTTCTGCTTGGTTCCCAGTGCTGATGGCCCAGACCCGGATGCTCCCCCTCAGCCCAATCCACATTTCTACCCCTCTCTGGCATCATGTGTTCACGACTGGCTGGTGGACGCACTGCCCGCACACTGGTGCTCTTCACCCACTTCTTCATGTTGGGCAAGAACTCAGCCTCTGGCACTACACTGGTGAACTGATCTGGCAGGATCTCAAATTCACCCTGCTCATAGTTCTCTAGCACAACTGGGTCCGCCGTAGGTTCCCCAGCCATGTGAAATCGCTGCGCGAAATCCTTCACCAGAGCAGGTGGAGCAGCCGTGTGCCTGTACAGCCGCACTGCTCCCCCATTCCCACGCTTCACATACACCCTGTCCATATGAGGACCTCCACCCGGTCCCATATAGGCACCGAGGATTCCTCGCTCCTCCAGGTGCCTGAAGTGCTCCCTCCGCGGATACACATACATTGGGCACCCGAAAGGCTTCACCTGTGCCACCACGAGACGGAAGTCATCTTCACTGACTTTCCGAAACCACAACAAGTATGGCACTATCTCCCTGACATCCACATTTCTCTATGCACCTTTCCACAAATGCCGCATCTCTCCTGGCATTCAGCTGCTCACAGAGCTCCTTCAGGCTCAGCGCAAGCGCTCCCGCCTTCCGGACCCTCAGCTGCTTAGCCCGCTGCTGCTCATTCGTGGACCATGGCTCATGGCTGGTGGCAACTAACCTCTCTTCCAGCCTCTGCTTCGCCTCCCTCCGCCGAACACCTTCCAGTGCTGTACTCGACGTCAGGTTGTGTGCATGGTTCACGCACATGTATGCCTCCGGCCACAGGAATGCAGGGACTGCTGCCTGCAGCAGGCTTGCCCGCACTGACGTGTTCAGCACACCGATCTTTCGCTCTACCAACCCATTAGACTCATGCTGGGCGGTGTCAGTGAACGTGTGTACTATTCCCCGCCACTCAAGGTACTGAGCCAGGTGGTTAGAGCTGAACTCACGTCCCTGGTCCGTATGCAGCCTCCGCACCCCTATCTCCTTGTCATAGACAGTCTGAGTGCGGATGCGTTCTAGCAGAAGGCATATCATTTCAGCAGCACCGCTTTTCGACTTCAGCGGGATCACATGCGAGTACCTGCTGTACTCATCCACCACTACCAGGATGAAGTTCATTCCTCCTATGCCCACTGGCTTTATCTGTCCAGCCAGATCCGCATGCAACACTTCTCCAGCATACGTGGCATTCTCTGTCACTTTGCCCCCATGCTGTGCTCTGTCACCACTTCTCTGTTCCGCCACATGGCAACCATGACACTCAAGTGCTACTCCCGTAGGTTCAGGCAGCTTGAGGTCGAACAGGTCTGGATTATCTCGCATCAGTTTGAGAAACCGGTTGCCAGCACGGTGAAACGCGATATGCACCAGGAAAAATGGATCAACCTGGAAGGAAGATTTCTGACCAATAGGTACACCATCCACTGCAGCGACTCTCGCCTGCTCACCAACCCATTTCCTATTTCTGTGGAAAAGATTGTTAGCACTGGTCCAGTCTGTCCCTGAATCTACAGGGCGCAGTTCCCATATTGGTCTGCCTGTCCCGCAATACCAGCTCGGTGTGGGGTTGTCCTCACTATCCACACCCTGCTCACAGTTGCCCACAAACATCTGGGCTTGATCATGAAAGCCAGGCATTTCTACTGTATTTGCCTTGCCTGTGTGCAAGAATATGTTCGACCGCTTCAGCACAGTCGTTGATAGGATGTTTATCGGGCTGGCTGGCAACCAGTAAACATGATCTAGCTCAATGTCCACAGGCACCAGCTCACCCTTCACTGTCACGTACTTCCCCACATTCGCCCTGATAGTGCCCATGCCATATATCTTTAGCCTGCCCTGATCTAGAGGCTGGCATTCTGTGATATCCGGTGGTTTGATCTCACTGAATATGCTATAGTCAAAGCAGATGTTCAGATCAGACCCGCTATCCACCAGAAACGTGTATGGCATATTGGGCGCTGGCCCATCACCACATTCAGCTCGCAGTTCAGCTAGATCAACTACAGCCACCTGCGGGGCCACCGCGGCCTCTGCCACGGCCTCGCCCTGCAGCTGCTTGCTTCTGCAGAAACTGCTTGACTTCTGCTGAGAGCAAGGGACACTCTTTCTGCAAATGACCAGGCTTATTGCAGTTGAAGCACTTACGGTTGTCTGCTCCCCCCGCTCCCACTGCAGCAACCTGTGGGGGTGTACCATGGCGACCACCGTGGCGGTCCACCACGATACCCTCGTCCCTCATAACGCTGCTGACCACCGCGATCTTCCCGTGGGAACCGCGATGGAGCAGGTTGGCTGCTAGTCTGAGCGTGTGTCAGGCAATGTGGACACTATCTGCTGCACTGGCAGCTGCTGCAGCATCGGCTGCAACAACGCATATTCTCTGTCTACTGCCAGTAGCCTAGAGCGGTACAACTGGTCAGGCACATTCTCCCCCAGACCCCTCATCTGGTTCACTATGCCCACTACTTCATTGACATGCCTTTCTAGTGGTTTGCCTGCTTGTCTAGCACCACTAAGCTGTTGGTACAGCTTCTGAATCTCTACCTCGACTGAAGGCATGTACTTGGCATGAAGCAATGACCACAACTCATGGACAAAGCTACAGTTGGACACGAAATCCCTATCCTCCTTTGGCAGAGTAATAAACAGCCAATGCTTGACCGACTCATGGGCCTGGCTATTCTGTGCTAGTGGATCGTTCACCAGCAAGCTACTCTCTCCCAGTGTGCATCCCCAGTGTGCAACCCAGTGTGCATCCCAGTGTGCAGCCTGAGCCACTTGCTGCGCGTGCTTCGCTCCGTGCACCGCTGCCTCACTCGCATTCCCCGTAGGATCAGCGTTGCTCGGCATGGCGGCCTGCAGAGGGTTTACACTGAGATACCCGTAGGTCCCAGCGTCTTGTCCTTCCCCGTGGGGCATGAACTGACCTCCGCGGCCTGCTCGCGGCGCACTGTGGAGCGAGTGCGGTGGTGCGGAGGGTTAACAGCTCCCTCCACACCGTCAGATCCGATAGATCCTTGGCGAGATGCCATTGAATCGTCTCGGAATGGTGGAGTCCTGCAACGATCACTGTACGTCGCAGGACACGCAGACCCGTAGGCCTCTTTGCGAGACCAGCACACCAGGATAATGCAGCTCCGCCGTAGCATTCTGCATCAGCCGTATCTAATCTCTCTACGGTCAGCTATACGCTAGAGCGGTGTGACTCGCTCATCGAAACAGCACAGCCGCAACCGCAGGTTCCCCCTGGACTCTTCTCGCATGCTAATAGACATCACAAGAACACCCACAATCATCACCGATTACCATGTTGTAATCCATTGGACCGCGGGCCTAAGGCCTGTGGGATCCTGAGCATGCCGTAGCTATGCGCAGGGGTAGGGTACTGTCACAATACCTTGCTGTCTAGGTATCTGCCGGTGACAGCACTGTATCTTCGTTGGAGGCGACGACACGTGAGACTTCGGACAGTAGAGAAAGAGTGATTACACTACGATCGACAGAGCCTATATAAGCGTTCTCTAAACGACTCATACGGATACGATCAGAATCAATGTCTGCTGGCACGCAATCTGCATGCATTGCTCGTGCATATGGTCAGCCATCGGTGCATGGCTGCCCCATAGCCACTCCGGATCAGCACCGTGTATCCTGGCACACTGGTCACCGTAGTCCTGTGTATGCCACCATGCATGGTCACCGTAGTCCTGTGCATGGCTGGATCACGAC